>ML776705.1:1277911-1325411 GCA_009831015.1 Picea engelmannii | reverse complement strand
TTGAAATGTCCATGATAGGAGAACTGTCATATTTTCTTGGCTTACAAGTAAAACAAAGCTCTGCAGGAATTTTTATCTCTCAAGAAAAATATTTGAAAGAGATGTTGAAGAAATTTCAGATGGAAGATTCCTCTACAGTTAGCGCACCTATGGTGGTTGGTTGCAAGCTGAGTAAAGATGATATCTCACCTGATGTTGATCAAAGAACATATCTATCTATGATAGCCAGTCTTCTGTACATCACAGCATCCCGTCCTGATATAATGCAAGCTGTTGGAATGGTAGGTCGTTTTCAGTCTGCTCCTAAACAAAGTCATTTGGTAGTTGTCAAAAGGATATTTAAATACTTGAAGGGAACAATGACTTATGGTCTGTGGTATCCTAGAAATCATAATTTCCAGTTAACTGCTTATTCAGATGCAGACTGGGCAAACTATGTTGATGAGAGAAAAAGCACCAGTGGAGGAGCATTCTTTCTGGGTGACTCACTAGTTGCATGGCTTAGTAAAAAGAAAGGATCCATTTCATTATCCACTACAGAGGCAGAATACATTGCTGCTGCTACTTGCTGCACACAAATTTTATGGATGATACAAACTCTTACAGATCTGAAGGTAACTTACGCTGATCCTATTCCAATTCACTGTGATAACACCAGTGCCATTAGTGTTTCCAAGAATCATGTTCTTCATTCCAAGACTAAGCATATTCCAATCAAGTACCATTTTCTCAGAGAACAAGTTACAAACAGAGTCGTTCAACTGAATTATATACCTTCTACAAAATATATTGATGATATCTTTACTAAACCGTTAGCAGCGACCCCTTTCGGATATCTTCGTCAAAAGTTGGGGGTTATAATATCTTATGTCTAATCTGTCCACCTGGTCAGGGGGAGTACTTATTGAATATCCAGTGTATTTTCCAAAATGATTATAGTTGACAGGGGGAGTATATTTTTGCAAGAGATCAAGGGAAAATTATCTCTTCTTTGACATTGATGTCAAAGGGGGAGAAAAGAGTCCGAGAGGAGACTCGAGTCCGAATGCATGCGGGTGCCTGTATTGCCATCAATGCCAAAGGGGGAGATTATTGGCAAATATGTAACAGGCAGTGAATGGCATGAGTAGAGGAAGAATGTACAGAGGATTGTTAGCATATTTACAGGCATCGTATACTTGTCATTGATGGCAAGTACAGTAGTGGTGATGGCTTGAGTACAACATCGATGATCAGTGGAGCAGTGATAATCAAGGAAGAGAATCAACTGTGTTCGTTATATCTCTTTCTAAATTCTCGATGGTCGTCAGATCTGAATGAAGACAAGAAGAGCGCACTGAAAAGGAGGACAGATCTCAGACGTTAGATCCAAGTGCAGGACCCAACCATCATTGGATCAAGAAGAACCTGCACGTTCTTTAAAGTGTAAGGAGAAGTGAGCATAATCGCAATAGGCAAAATCGCGACTTCATCTGAGCCGTCAGATCAAGATTAATTCTGGACTCTTGATCCGACTCCCTGTCAGAGTTTCGGGGATCGAGAGTTGGAGATGTCAAAGAATATTGACATCAAGAATCCTGAAATCGTGATGTGTGAAATCCAGACTGAATCTAAACCTTTAGATCAAGATATGATCTAGACCATCGACTCGACTCACGTCAGCAGACCACGTCATCTAGGAACACATGGCACAACCAGGTAATGACAAGTGTCATACCAATTCAACATGCCAAGCACATGTAAGTCATGAATCAGGGTGACACGTGGAAGTTATTTAACACATGTGACATCAACAGACCTACACCATGTCGGAGTTTCGAGGATCACATGTTGGAAATGTCAAAGAAACAATGCAATAGGAATCCCGATTTCGCGATATGCAAAATCCCGACTTAAATCGCAGTCGTTGAATCAAGATCTAGATATAATCTAGACCGTTGATCCGACTTCTTTACGGAGTGTCGAGGATCGGGAATTTGAAGTGATAAAAACATCAAACGTCCAGAGTGTCAAAATCGCGATGAGTGAAATCCTGACTTAATATGAACCGTCAGATCTAGATATGATCTGGATCGTTGATCTGACTGCTTTATGAAATTTTGTGGATCGGGAATTGTAAATGACAAGAAAATTGAACATAAGGAATGCCGAAATGTCGAAACCCGATTTAAAGGCAAGATTAATAAAGTCCATCCAACGGTGCGGATAAACTTGAATGTGATTGGAGGGTTACTGTTCTCTCTCACAGTTAACTCCTCAGTTACGAATCTGTTAAAAGAAACAGACTCATGATTGCGAATTAGTTGGCGTTTCAGTTGCCTGGACAGTTGTATTTCTTGTGCCTAAGGAGATGAAAAGTGGAACCATCAGGGAGGTGTGTATAAAAGAAAATGAGACAGAATGTGAATGGTTGGTTGTTCTGGATGAAAAAGAATGAAACTGTAAGAAAGGGAAAAGGAGAGGATGCGCTGTATGAAATTGAGAATATGTGCAGAGTGAAATCAAAGGCAGAGAAGAATAACAGAGCAAGGTGAAGCAGAGCAGAATGAAAAAAAAAGTTGATGCAGAGCAGACCTTCTAAACAGACAAAGGAAGAGAAGAATTGCAGAACAGTTTGTAGAAGATCAGACTTACAGAACAAAGAAAGAGTGGTAAGAATTGATTTATCTGTGTAGTTGTCTGTGTATTCATTCCTTAATACATTAGGGAGGTTGGGAGGTTCTTGGGAGGACTGTTGTCCTCAAAGGTTCAAGTGGGATCTTGAACACAGGAAGTTGTAGCTTCCATCTGGTTGTAGCCAGAGAAACCAGGGTGGCAGGGTGGTGCAAGGGAGAACAAGTGTTCTCTGTTATACAGGTTGGAGCCTGTGTAACTAGAAGTTGGTGCTTCCATCCAATTGGTGCTGGAACATATAGGGAGTTGGTGCTTCCTTCTAGTGGGTGCTAGAGAAACCAGGGAGTTGGTGCTTCCTTCTAGTGGGTGCTAGAGAAACCAGAGAGTTGGTGCTCTCAAACAAGTTGCAGCTTGTAAAACAGAGGTAGTACCCTCACATTGAGTTGGTGCTCAATTAAAGATGATGTACAGAACTTAGAAGACTACCTATCATTTCGAAGAAGAAGAGGTTTTCTCCCTTTATGGGTTTCCTCGTGAAAATCTGTCTCTGTGTATACTTTATGTGTGACTGATGCTCTTTGTTTTTTACCGTCCATATGTTGTATATTGTTGATGATCACTTGAATAAATATTAATAATGTTTTAATAGACTTAAAATTGTTTAAGCATAGTTACAACTGATTCACCCCCCCCCCTCTCAGTTGTTTTAGTAATTTCAATAGAATAAAATCAAATCAGACCTCTGCTTCTTAAACCGTTTTCCCATCTTATACAGACTTCTAAGAAAGAAGTAGGGTATATTCAACAGGAAGCCAGTGAAACTCATAAGAAATCGTAGATGATACAGGAAAACTAACCCAAATATTCCTTCACACGTAATGAACTGTTTCACAATAGCAAGTAGATCATGCCACCTAGGTTTTAAGGATGAAACTGGCATACCTCGATCGCAACTAGTAATTTTTCGTGAGGTGAACATCAAAGTCCAGGGGACCTCTTCAACTTTTGCATTCTTGAACCATTTTTGTCCGACAGCTGGTAAACCCATGGCTTGGCTTAAGAACTCCTCAGTTACCTCTAGCTGCATATCACCTATCTTTGCTCTGCAGCCATCGAAGTTCAATGCGAACTCTTGGGCATCTCTCAGATTGAAACCCTTAAACTTTTCGATGAACGAATGCCAACCATTCCTTTGTAAATCATCCCTGGTGTTATCATATGATAGCAAGGTTTGGATTCCATTGGGCTCGATCCTTACCACTAGAGCCATGGTTTACAGAAGGGAGTCAACACAGAACTCACAGGTAGGGTTTGATGAAAATCCACAGAGACATAGCCCCAAGCCTCAACAAAACAATGCTATGATAGTTCAAACGGTAGGCAGAGGCGTTAATCACCATGCATGGGAACAAAATCATGAAGCCCAAGACCATGCATAAGAGTAATGGCATGTTGTACTCTGTATGCCACCTTGTCATTGGGTACGTACTAGGATCAATACACTTTAAAACCAAAATATGTGCATTCATAGTTTGATTACAAAGGTAAGTGCATCAAATAAAAATTGAATAATTCAAAGTTTCATGAATCAAAACTCCATCAATATCAATCGAAAATTAATTAATGGAGATCTTTCACTTATGCAACCAAGGCATGTTTAGAACCAAGGGGTTATAAGCAAGGAGAACAATCATGTTCATAGCAAAAACATGACAATTCTATAATAAACCACATGAGCAGTTCTCCTTTTGTGAAAAATCGAAACAAAATGTCATTTCCAGCTGCAAGTTTTCATGCTTACAGTCATGAAAACAAAATCGAAAAGAAGATATGTAAAAAGTGACAAGTGACAAGTGTCGATTAGTGAGAATGCTCATGACGAGTAATGAAAATTTAGAGACCCTGTGTAGGCAACTTACAAACAATAGTAATTATATCACTGTTGCCAACAATGGAGACACGCTGGGAGAAGCAGTTATCTCTGCCAAATGAACAAGTTTAGATTAGGATAATAAGAAAACAACTGAAAAGCTGTCTGAACATCGTAAATAATTATAATGCATTCCAGTTTCAGACTACTGTTATTTTAAAGAGACGAAAACTGATGACAATCTTAACAAAAGAGAGCCACGATGTTAAAGTTAAAATATTCAATACTGTTGACAGGGTCGTTGCTGCCAGCAGGCGTCCATAGCCTCGACAGGGATGTCAATTAACCCACTCTGATATTTGTATCCTACCAAGAAGTTCTGGATCACAACGAAGGACCTTTAAGGTAAAAAATAATCCATATCTAAGAAATTTCTTTTACCTGACATTGCTTCACTGCCAACGGGCCTGTTCAGTACCCTAGCAAAGTTATCTTGGCATCATGCATGCATTTACCCACTGCCAGCAGACCTGTTCAATATCTCGACGGGCTTACAAGCACTTCCCACAGCTCTCTGAGGGTTTATTTAGTTTTAAAGATATTTAACAGAGCGGGGTGATGCTGAAAATTCTGGTTTTTGGACACATCTTAGTAAATTACAGACCTTGAAGAAATTTCTTAGCTGTCCTTCATTAAGATCTGGAAATAGTTTGTTAATAAAACCAACTTTCAAGAGCAGGGAGACATCTTTGAGTTGTTCTCTTAAGAAATAGGGACAGCGTAAAAAGAATTTTTATAGATGATCATGAATATCTTCAGTTGCAGATTGAAATCAAGAAACATTTTTCAAACAACAAATTATCTTCAACATGGTTGCAAACTCAGAGAAATACCACAATTGATGTTTAAACAACTTTCAACAGTCATTTTAGAGGGGAAATTTTTTTGTTCTCTTTGTCTGAGCTAGCCTGTGATGCAGGTATGTGTGTTTCAAAAAGAAAGATCGATAAGCATAAAGAAAAAATCAAAACAAACCAGCAAACAAAACATAAAATATTTACACAGTGTACATGGGAGCGTCATCAGGAAAAGTACCTTTTTAGAGCTTGGCCATTCACCGGAAAGCTGTCTGGTTGCCCCTCTAAATTCTGTAATCGGAAGGAACTGGGACCCAATTTCTCAGCAATTAAAAATGGTCCCAACCACAAGTTCTAAAACTTAGTATGCTCTCCTTTTCCCTCATGAGATTTGTCCCATTTTAGGACAAGGTCACCTACTTCAAAATTTCTGTCAAAGGAAGAATTGGAATCAAACCAGTTTTTAACAATGAGTTGATGTTGATCCAATTTCTGCTTTGCTTGAGCCCTCACTTCTTCTAATTTTAACAAAGTGTTAATTCGACTCTCCAAAGGGGGAGAGTCTTCTTCCTATACTTTCTGCGATAACTGCAGAGATGGAAGAAGGACATGTGGTGGAAGAATCGCCTCTCTGTCGTAAACGAGAAAGAAAGGTGAATTACCCACAACAAATTTAGGAGTTACTCTATCAGCCCAGATTGTGTTTAATAATGTGTTATGCCAATTTTTATGGTTTTCGGAGACCATTCTCTTGATAATTTTGATCAGATTTTTATTAGTTGATTCTGCCAAACCGTTGCCTTGGAGGTAATAGCTGGTAGAGTACTTTAATTTAATTCATTTTTCTAGAGTGAAATCGCTCATTTCAATAGAAGAAAAATAAGAAGCATTATCAAATACCAGGCATTCAGGGATACCGAAATGAGTAATAATATTCGAATTCAAGAATGATATTACCTGGCTGGTATTTACAAATTTTAATGGGGTAGCCTCGGACCACCTGGTGAAGTAATCTGTGGATGTTATGATATATTTATGCTACTACAAGGATGGCGGATTGGTTGGGCCTATAATATCCATACCCCACTGCTGAAAAGGGGAGTCTACTAAAATTGGTTGCAAAGGGAAAGATGGTTTTTGTATCCATCCAGATGCTTTTTGACAAATCACACGTTTGTGACATAAAGCATGAGCATCTTTAAAAAGGGTAGGCCAGTAATAACCTACTCTTAATACTTTATGGGCAGTGGTATCCCCACTGAAATTCCCACCAGCTTCTCCTGTATGCAATTCCAATAATACCTTTTCTGCTTCATCTTTCTCAAGACAACGCATTAGTACTCCATCAAAATTTTGACGAAAAAAAATACCATTAATCAGCTAAAAAGAAGCAGATTTTAATCTTAGTGCTCTCCTTTTTGTGGGATCAAGGTGACGGGGAGCTGATCCGTGTATAAGACAAAATTTTATGTCATCGTACCAGGGACTAATAAGGTTTTGCGCATAGCAAATTTGATTTTGATAGTGTTGTCCTAGATTTAACATATCATTTTCCTCTTGTTTTCCTACAGCTGAATCAACGACCAATTTGCATAAACCTTGGCATCTTACTATTTGTGTTGGGGTGATTTCTATGTCATATTCTTGCAAGGATGTGACCCAGTTTGCCCTTTTTTCGCCTAGTTCTTTCTACACTAACAAATTTCTGACGATCGGGTAAGGGACAATGATTTTCATCCTAGATTTCAATAGATAAGATTGGAAGTGATTTACTGCTTTGAAAACAACATAGGCTTGTTGATCTACTGTTGGGTAATTAAGTTCCGCCCCCTTGAAGGTTGAACTCATAAAGGAGATTGGGATTTCGTTGTTTTCAGCGTTCTTTTACGTTAGGACGACAGCGTAGGATCGGTCAGAGGAAAACGTGTAGAGGGTGAAGTCTTGCGAAAAGTCGGAGCTCATTAAAGAAGGAGCGTCTATTATGGCCTTTTTTATTGAATCAAAAGCCTGTCTTTCTAAAGGTCCCCAATGGTACTGTACATCCTTTTTTATTAGGTTTTGTAATGGTCTCATCATTTATGAAAAGTTGGGGACGAATCTCCTAACAAAGTTTATCTGACCTAAGAAAGATTGCATGGACTTTTTTTACAAGGGAGGGGGCAGTTTCGAAATGAATTGAGTTCTTTTAGGGTCGATAATCATCCCTTCGCTCGATACAATGAATCCGAGGAGCTTAGCTTGTTCTACTGCGAAAATAGATTTTTTAGGATTCAAAGAAATGTCGTACTTACGACGTCGCTGTAGAACAGATCTTAAATGAGATAGATGATCTTCTTTATTTTTTTAGAATACAGTGACGTCATCTAGGTAAACTACTACAGACTGATTGACTAAGCCTCGAAAAGCGATGTCCATCGCTCTCTAGAAAGTGGCACCGGCGTTTATGAGTCCAAAGGGCATCTTTCTATAAGTGTAGGTGCCCCATGGAGTGTGGAAGGTGGTTTTGAGTTGGTTTGGAGGAGACATAAGGACTTGGTTGTACCCTGAAAAACCATCCAACAAGGATAATCTTTCAAAACCAGATACCTGTTGAAGGATCTATTCCATGGGAGGGATAGGGTAGTTGTCTTTATCAGACGCTCGGTTAAGATTTCAAAAATCGACACATAGTCGGATTTCACCACTCTTCTTTCTGAAAGGGACAAGATTAGAGACCCATTGTGTGTGCCTAACTGGGAAAATTATCTTAGCGTTCAGGAGTTTGTTTAATTCCTTCTTGACCGTTGGTTCGAGTTTTGGGTGCATTTTCCTTAACTTTTGTTGAAAAGGTTGGGTTTGGGGTTTCATGGGAATAATATGTTGTATGATGTTAGGATCAAAGGTTTTTAGGTCATCGTACATCCAAGAAAAAATATCTTTGAATTCCTTAAACAACTTAATAAATGCTACTTTTTCTTGCTCAGAACACCCCAACCCTAAATTAATGCATTGTGGATTGTCTTTAGTTCCCAAATTTACTTTTTCATGTGTCAAGGCGGAACTATTCGTTTTATAGTTCACAGATTTTATGAACTTGTCGTGAAGATCATAAATTTTTTCTAATCTAACCACAGATTTTGGGATAGATTTTACCATGTCTGATGAAGATTTTGGGGATCTCGGATCTGGTATCGTCGTAAAGTCATGAAGATTTTCGTCATGGGTACCTTCGTCGATCACCGTGCCCTGGAACGTTTCTTCCATATGCATAAAAATTATGATATGTTGATCGTCATCGAAGACTCTCCAATTCGTGGTGTTATCTGGGACAGACGGTCTGAACAACAGCTCGACAAAAAATGCATTCAGAGATAAGCCTTCTGCAGGAAAAAGTTTTGAAGCGACGTTAGCTAACAAACCAGCTTTCGAATTATTTAATCTAGGAATAGAATTTATGTTAAATGCAGAAAACTTGTTCATCAAATTCCATACCTCAGTTTGATAGCTTTTAAGGTGCGGGGATAAATAGTGGATAGAGTTTTTTACCTATCTAACCACGATTTTCGAATCACCAAAGACAGTCAAATTTTGAATGTTCGAATCTAATGCTTTTCCGAGGCCTTGCAGGAGTGCCTCATATTTAGCTGTGTTGTTTGTACATTTGAATTATAACCGGCAAGCAATCAGAGTCTTGTTACCTACTGGATCGACGAGCACGCACTCTGCACCAGCTCCTTCCTTAAATTTTGACCCATCAAAGTACAAAGACCATATTTGATTTTCGTTGGTTGCATGTGACCACTGAGAGGAAGCTGTTGGCTATGTATATGTCAAAATTTCAGATTGTTGTTCTGGGTCAGTGATGGTGGAAGTTTCAGCCATGAAATTTCCGAAAAAAGTATCCATACCTTGTATTTCTGGCGAATTGGCAGAAGGAGTGAATGGTTCATTGGGATCGTTTAAATCAGTCACCGTGAACTTCAGATAACATTCACGATTTACCTTGATTCTGTTGGGATTTCCATTCTCGGGGAGCCACAAGTGAGACCAATCGATTGCAAAATAGCCATGTAATTGCTCTGACCAATCTCTACTTAAAAACAAACCATAAAATTCTGGGATATCTACAGCAATAATATCAATCACTTGATGAACTTTAGGATTAGACGACAATCTTATAAGCACGTTTCTTAATTCACCTATCACTTTAACACTAGTTCAATCAAGCTGGATAATTTTCAAGCTGGATGGTTGAACTTCGGCAGTAATCTTTTGACAGACAGACCAAGGCATTGCGTTAGATGATGCACCTGAATCTACCATACAGTTATGTACATTCCTATTGAAAATTTCAGAATTCAACAAAAACGGAGGGACATTTCTGCGAGTATTAACGGTGGAAGTTTGTTGTTTTTTACTCGCAGCCTCTGAAACTGATTTATCTACATTTGTTACATTATTTACAGGAAGGTCTCTTTTATCATGAGGCTTGGATGTAGTTTTGGCGGAGGCCTTCTGAGGAATTTTGGGGTTGTTTTGAACACCTTTGTTACTGCTCGGATTGCTATTTTTGTTGTTCTCTGAAATATTTTGCAGCATTTTTTGCAGAAGAAAAGGGAATTTTAATAATTCGTAAACAGAAATGTTAGCCCTAAGCTTTTTTAGATCTTCAATTAAATCATAATATAAACTTGGTTTTACTGAATTTTGTATAGTCTCAGTTGATTTAGATTGTTTTGGAGGCAAATTCGTAGTGATTTCAGAAGAAGGCTTATTTGTTGTCTTGCTCCTAGTATTGTAAGGGTGCACTGTTTCAAAATTAGCTTGAAAAATGATATCCGAAAAATGTCCGAAAATGTTCGGAGAGGATTCATCTTCTTCTACCGTCTCTTGTTCAGCTACTTCTTCAGGAATCTCGGGAGGAATCAAGTTATCGTGTGCTTCTAGAATTGTTTGAATAGCAAATTGCAGGCTTTCTATATGTAGGCCTTCAATGTTTGAATTAGGTCGGTTGGTGGGAAAAGGCTTCCTAAAAGGGGGTTTGTAAGGCCCTTTTCTCGAAGAAGCTTCTTCAGCCGACCTTTTCAAATCTATAACTTGGTTGGACAATTTCTGAACGACTTTCTATAAGTTTTCTAAATCTGAGCTCTCAGGTTGAGCTTTGTTTTGGGAAGGTCTAGGAAGGATTCTTCTTAGAAGATGAACTAGTCTCTATCTCGTTGCTAATAGTGTCTTTTAAACTAAGAATGCCTTTCTCGATCTGACTGGCCTCTTCGAAGGCTTTTAACAACGTGGCTTTCTTGGATCTCTTTACCCAAATGGCTATGTTTTGATGTAATGATTTCATGTAGTATGCGATAATAAGATTCTCGGCAGGCATCAAATCCGTAGGGATCCGGTTCTTTAGTGTCAAGAGCCTTTGATTAAAGTCTTTGATTTTTTCTTTGGGGTTCATTTTTAAACTAGAAAGTTCCATGACTAGAACTTCAGGAGACTTGTCGTCTCTAAACTTCTCAAGGAAATAGGATTCAAATTTCTCCCATGATATGATAGTGTGGGGCTGTTGGGCAAAGTACCAGGTAGAGGCATTGCCTTCAAAGGTGTAGGGAAACAATCTACAGACTACGTCTTCGTCCTCAACACTATGGAGTCTAATGGCTAACATAAACTTTTTGATGTGATCTTCAGCGATCTGTTTGGAGTCCGATTCAAATTTAGGGAGCCATTTCTCCGGGTGTTTGGGAAAAGGATGTTGAGGCCCAGGTATGGCCACTACATCTTGGTCAAGCCATGGTCTAGCGGGATTGTTTGGATTGGCCATAGGTGTGGGTGGTGTTGAAGGCTGGGATGAGGAACTGTGTTCGTCAGAGGATTCTTCTCCAGAAGAAGAAGGAAATGAAGGAGGCGGTGATGGTGGGATACCAGATCCTCCTGCTGCAGGAGTGAGGATTGGATCTGTAGGGTTTAAGGTAAGGTTAGTACCTCCAAGTTGTTCTCTGATATCAGAGAAGTCTAATGGTTGGTTCAAAGGTCGGTTTGGTTGTCTTATATGGGCTAAGGCACTGTGCGTTCTTATGAGGGATTGACGAACAATCTCTTGTATGTCACCACCCAAAGGATTTGGAGTTATTGGTTCAACTATGATCCGTAGATCGTCGTTTGATGTGGTTGTTGTTTGAGGGACAATGTTGTCGTCTGAATGACTTCTAGTTACTATAGGTGAGCAGGTAGGTGGGGGAGGAGTCTTATGACCTCCTCGTGCCATTAATAGTTTTCAGGCCCTCTTTCTAGCACCATTTGTTGACTAGCGAAATTGACCGCTCGTCAACTGGAGGAATGGATCTGGTCCGGGGTTGTCTAATTAACCCAAGTTGTTTGGATTAATCCACTACGACAGGTTTAGCGGCTCCGTTGGCCGATCTAAGTCCTAAAGAAAGCGAAACATATAACTAAAGAAAATGCAATAACTTAATAAATAACAATCGTTGAAAACTATATATGCATCTAATATATATTTACAGTTTAACTAATTAATACTTGTAAAATAACTCTACTTATCATATATACAATACATACAAATAATTCTAATTCTAAGATATATATAATATGTACAGAATACAAATTTTAATCTAAATCCATGAAAATCGAATGTAAATTGATTTTTTAAACAACAATAAAGCTATTTTTTATTTGTTTTCTTATAATGTTTATATGAAAGAAATCAAATATCAAATTGTCTAATTAAACATAAGAAATAACAGATGCTAAAAATTGTTTTAACTACAGGTGACTTCTATATTTATTATGCTAACGAAATCAAATAACAGGCTGACCTGTTGTCGCATCCAATATATGTCCGATGTGTAGCATCCAGTCACCTTATCTAACGAGGTAAACCTGCAGCAGATCCTGAAATTGCTTCTCATGAATGGGAAGAAGCAATGATGAAGTTTGAATGAGAGAACATATAAAAGATACGATCACAACAATCTCATAATTTTACAAGCAACCACATTAAGATAAATCCTGTTGTGAGAACTTGTGTATAAACATTCAATCAAAGATAGAGATAAATCTTTTAATTCAAGTTTAAACAAATGATTACTGTGTGTTAAATCTGGAACATGAAACATGGATATTATATAAACTTTTATCATACCAACTTGTAGTAAACCATGACATCGAAAGCAATCATAATATATTTACAAATTGAAATAAGCATGACTTGAATAAAAACACAATACGGAAAAGCTAAAGCTGTGACGAGTATTATATTTCGTTCAAGTCTGTAAATGAAAAATCCATAGTCTTTCCCTAGGCAGAGATGATCAAATGTTTACAAAATACCATGCTTATATAGGTTCCATGAAACAAAATTGTTTCCTGTTGATAATATCAAATCTGTTCCAAAAATGTGGGGGATGCAACCACCTTGATTTCACTGAATAAAAATATCAACAGTCTAATCTATTTACTAAAAACACAAAGTTCATATGGCTGGGAGATCTCAACAGTGCCTCAAATCTCCTTGGAAATCATGGGTTCCTGAAAACAAACGAAAATGGGAAGATTTTAGATGTGTTTTCAATTGTCAAATCAAGCAATTCGAATTTTTCTAACTGGCTACAGAATCTTATGATTCTGTAGCTAGTTATAATAGAAACTACAATCATATTTTATTCAATAAACAAAACAAGCTAATCTTCATAAGAGAGATAATCAATTCAATCAAATCGTATATCCTAAATTGAGAGTGACAAAATCATGCTAAAATTAAAAAGACAATCATACCTCAAATCACGGTATCAAAACATATCAAGCAATCTTGGAGTTCACGATTGTTGTTGCTGCCTCTACATTCTTAAAAATGACAGATTCTGTATTTTTTAGGCATTTCTCCTTTGCTTGAGTTATGGATTGGAGTCTACTATTCTCGTTTGTCAACAAATCCACTTGGTCTTTTAAATATTTAAGCTGAGACTGTAGTAAAGGCACATCCATATAATGCATGTCGATCCAGGATCAACATTCATCGCACTGTGGCTGTAGGGACCGTGCATTGGCACTGACAACATTAAGGGTTGGAGAATCATCCATGTGAAAGGTAGGTTTATCACAGAGTCGAATGCCTGAGAAATCTGGGTTACCCTTTAGACATGGAGGCAGGTTGTTTACATAGTCATAGGGTGTATCAGGATAGAGCCTGTATGACATAGGGTCTTCTTCAACCAAAAACCTCTCAATTTCTGAATCTGAGTCCTCACTTACTTCAATTGTGTTGCTTGTGTTTACACAGGGTTTGATTTTATTCCGAACACTTCGTGAAATCAAACGACTAGCCCTTTTATTCTTGAAATTAACATCGATGCTGCCCTTTAGCTTCTTCCCTGTGGGTTTTTTAACATTTTTAATGCAACTCTTTGGGTGTGAACCCGGTTGATTGTCCAGTTGAGTAACATCAGGGTAGGTCGAGGGTTCATTATTAGGGGAAAAATCACAGGGCAGGAGTGGTGGAGGAGAGGCGGTAGGTTTCACAAGGGTTTCTATGATAACCGGCTTATCAACCTGTCCCAACTCACTGTTGCCAAAGCCATTTCGTGAAATAAATGCATCCCAACAATCATTTTGTAAATGCAACTGATGCACAAGGATAATTTTAATTAAACCATGATGGAATAAACTCGAATCAGACCTCTGCTTCTTAAACCGTTTTCTCATCTTGTACAGACTTCTAAGCAGGAAGTAGGGTATATTCAACGGGAAGCCAATGAAACTCATAAGCAATCGCAGATGATATAGGAAAACTAACCCAAATCTTCCTTCACATGTAATGAACTGTTTCACAATAGCAAGTAGATCATGCCACCTAGGTTTTAAGGATGAGACTGGCATACCTCGATCGCAACTAGTAATTTTCCGTGAGGTGAACATCAAAGTCCAGGGGACCTCTTCAACTTTTGCATTATTTAACCATTTTTGCCCGACAGCTGGTAAACCTGTGGCTTGGATTAAGAACTCCTCAGTTACCTCTAGCTGCACGTCACCTATCTTTTCTCTGCAGCCATCGAAGGTCAATGCGAACTCTTGGGCATCTCTCAGATTGAAACCCTTAACTTTTCGATGAACGAATGCCAACCATTCCTTTTTAAATCGTCCCTGGCGTTATCATATGATAGCAAGTTTTGGATGCCATTGGGCTCGATCCTTACCACTAGAGCCATGGCGAATAGAAGGGAGTCAACACAGAACTCACAGGTAGGGTTTGATAAAAATCCATAGAGCCATAGCCCCGAGCCTCAACAAAATAATGCTATGACAGTTCAAACGGTAGGCAGAGGCGTTAATCACCATGCGTGGGAACAAAATCGTGAAGCTCAAGACCACGTAGAAGAGTAATGGCATGTTGTACTTCGTATGCCACCTTGGCATTGGGTACGTACTAGGATCAGTACACTTTAAAACCAAAATATGCGCATTCATAGTTTGATTACAAAGGTAAGTGCATCAAATAAAAATTGAATAATTCAAAGTTTCATGAATCAAAACTCCATCAATATCAATCGAAAATTAATGAATGGAGGTCTTTCACTTATGCAACCAAGGCATGTTTAGAACCAAGGGGTTATAAGCAAGGAGAACAATCATGTTCATAGAAAAAACATGCAATTCTATAATAAACCACATGAGCAGTTCTCCTTTTGTGAAAAATCGAAACAAAATGTCATTTCCAGCTGCGAGTTTTCATGCTTACAGTCATGGAAACAAAATCGAAAAGAATATATGTAAAAAGTGACAAGTGACAAGTGTCGATTAGTGAGAATGCTCATGACGAGTAATGAAAATTTAGAGACCCTGTGTAGGCAACTTACAAACAATAGTAATTATATCACTGCTACCAACAAATGGTTGACTGTATTGAAATAAAAGTTGATGAAGGAATCCCAGCAAAAGAGATGTACAATAATGAATCTTCTATAGAAGACACAACTAAAGCTGAAGATGAACAGGTCCAAGAATCAGAAAATGAAAACTCTGAATCAGATGAAGACTCAGACACTCAGACAGACTCAAATCAGCAGTCAACTTCAAATTCCTCCTCCAGAATCATTCAAAAGAATCATCTTGCAAGTCAGATAATTGGAGAAAAAGAAAAAGGTGTCCAAACCAGGAGAAATCTAATCAAAAACACCGAATAGTCTCATATATCCTTCATATCCATGCTGGAACCCAATAATTTTAATGAATCCAGCAAAGATGACCACTGGGTTAAAGCAATGAATGATGAACTTGATCAAATTGAGAAAAACAATACGTGGGAGATGGTTCAAAGACCGGAAGGTAAAAATGGATCTTTAAGAACAAGTTGAATGAGCAGGGACAAGTTGTCAGGAACAAAGCAAGATTGGTCTGTAAAGGCTATGTTCAAATAGAAGGACTGGATTTTGATGACACATTTGTGCTCGTAGCAAGGTTGGAAGCTATCAGAATATTTCTTGCCTATGCTTGTCATAAAAGGTTTAAAGTATATCAAATGGATGTCAAGTCAGCTTTTCTAAATGGAGATTTAAATGAAGAAGTCTATATGGAACAACCAAAGGGTTTCGAACTGTCCAGTAACCCTGACTTAGTATGCAAGCTGAAGAAAGATTTATATGGGTTAAAACAAGCCCCTCGAGCCTGGTATCACAGACTAGATACGTATCTTAAAGACAAAGGGTTCAAGAGAGGAACAACTGGAAACAATCTGTATATTAAAATAGAGGATAATAATTTGCTCATCGTATTGGTCTATGTGGATGACATCATCTTCGGATGTAATAAGGATCCATTGGTACAATGGTTTTCTTCTGCCATGGAATCTAAGTTTGAAATTTCCATGATAGGAGAACTGACATTTTTTTTTGGTTTGCAAATTACTCAGAGGTCTGAAGGGATGTTCATTTCTCAAGAAAAATATCTAAGAGAAATGTTGAAAAGGTTTCAAATGGAAGATTCTAAACTTATGGGCACACCTATGGTTGTTGGCTTCAAATTAAGCAAGGATGATGACTCACCTGATGTTGATCAGCGTTCATATAGGTCAATGATAGGTAGCCTATTGTACATCACAACATCTCGCCCAAACATAATGCATGTTGTAGGAATGGTTGGAAGATATCAGTCTGCACCTAAACAGATTCATTTACTAACTGTCAAAAGGATATTCAGGTATCTGAAAGAAACAATGACTTATGGTCCTTGGTATCCCAGAAATCATAATTTTCGGTTAACTGCTTATTCAGATGCAGATTGGGCAAACTGTGTTGATGAGAGAAAAAGCACCAGTGGAGGAGCATTCTTCTTGGGTGACTCATTAGTAACATGGATTAGTAAAAATAAAGGTTCCATTTCTTTATCAACCACAGAGGCAGAGTACATTGTTGTTGCTACCTGTTGCACTCAGGTATTATGGATGATTCAGACACTTGCAAACTTGGAGGTAAAATATGTTGCACCAATCCCAGTTCATTGTGATAACACTAGTGCCATCAGTGTGTCTAAGAATCCTATATTCCACTCCAAGACCAAGCATATTCCCATAAAATACCATTTTCTGAGAGAGAAAGTCACCAATCAGGTTGTTCAGGTTCAGTACATTCCAATCACAGAACAAATCGCAGACATTTTTACTAAACCCCTAGCTAAGACCCCCTTTGAATATCTCCGAAAGAAGTTGGGAGTCATCCCATTTCACACCTAAGAAAGTCCATCTTGTTAGGGGGAGTCTTATATTGATTGCATATCCGATACCTCCTAAAATTACTGCAACAACTCAAGGGGAGCGTGCTTTCTTTGACCTTGATGTCAAAGGGGGAGAAAAGGACAGGTCAGGATGCCTTTGTTGCCATCAATGCCAATAGGGGAGATTGTTGGCATGTTTAACAGGCAGAGTATTCTTTTCATTGATGTCAAGATCAGAGTATACATCGATGGAAAATTAGGGACAAAGTAAGCTCAGGAGGAATTAGCGCAGAGTCAAATGCAGTGCGAAGGTGTGCTTGCTCATTTGATGGAAAACAAACAGGCAACGAAGAAAAGCAGTGCAACGATGATCGAATGGCAAGATCGAAGTGTTGGTAAAACTCCATTTCGTAGTTTCGGATACCGGGATTTCAGATACTGGGAGTTGGAGATGTCAAGAACTCCCACTACAGGAGTCCCGAAGTCGCGAAATGCGAAATCGCAATATAACCTAAACCGTTGGATCAAGGACAAATATGGATCGTCGATCCAAGAAGAAGACGTGGCGAAAGATCATGTTTTCGCTGACTGAAAAGTCAAAGGAATGAAATGCTCCAACCTTTCAACTCACAAAGTCGCAAAATGCGAAACCCCGAAATCCCGAAACAGGCACCCCAACAAAGACTCCATTTCGGAGTTTCGGTTACCAGGAGATGGAGAAGTCAAGAGTCGAGACTCTCCAACACAGGAGTCCCGAAGTTGCGAAATGCGAAACCCCAAAATCGTGACTTAGGCGCATCACTCGAAGGTTCGGCTATCGGATTTTCGGATACCGGGAGATAGGGATGTCACGGACTCTCATCATCAGGAGTCCCAAAGTGCTGAAATGAGAAATCCCAAAACCCGAAAGAAGGCACATCACTCGGAGTGTTGGATACCGGGATTTCAGTTACCGAGAGATGGAGATGTCAGAAACTCACATCATCAGGAGTCCTGACGTGTCGAAATGCGAAAACCCGAAACAGGTGCATCGCTTATAGTGTTGGATACTAGGATTTCGGTTACCGGGAGATGGAGATGTCAGAGACTCTCATCAACATGAGTCCCAAAATTGTGAAATGTGAAATGGTGAAATGATCTGATCCATTGGTTCAAGGAGATCGTGGACCATTGATCTGACTCCATTTCGAAAGTATTGGATACTAGATTTTCGGATACCGGGAGTAGGAGAAGTCAAGAGTAAAAACTCTTCATCAGAGGAGTCCCGAAATTGCGAAACCCGAAATCGCGAAATGTCACAGACAAGCTCCGTTTCGGAGTTTTGGGCACCGCGACATGGAGAGTCAAGAAACTTCACCTCAAGAGTGCCGAAATGTCGAAATGCCGAAACACGAAATTATGAAATGCAGTTCTTAAATAAGGCTATGGTCACAGCCATTGGTCACATCGATGAGAGATAGAGGAAAGAGATAGAGCAACCAAGATCCATTTTGGGGATCGCGACATGGAGTGTCGAGACACTTGATCACACAAATCCTGAAATGATGAAGAATAGAATGTCAAAATGAACGCAAGACTTAGAGAAGTTAATCCAACGGTGCAGATGAAAGTGAAGAAGAACGAAGGGCTACTGTAGCACTTCTCAGTGTAACTGCTAGAAACCACTGATGGTTTCTGCCAAAGGACTCGAAGAGACTTCAGTGTGATTTCCAAAGGAACTAAAGGGTCACAAGGAATCTACCAGTAAGAGAAAAGACTATTCGTGGAGGCTATTGGCAGCTGGAAGAGCGTTGGAGTCGTTAACTACAACAGAGAGGTTGAGGTCGACGACAATAGAAGATGGAGAATCTGAACTGCCTGTGAGGTGAAGTAATTTGGTCATGGCACCCAGTGATGATGGACACATGGGATTAACAAACAGAGAAGCTGAAGAGTTACCATCATGAACAGGCAGAGGACTTGACATGTAGAGTAGGTAGAACCACTAGACACGGGGCATGCACAAGATGCACAGAGAGTATAAGAATGTGGAGAAGAAGAAGAGATGAGTTGTTGATGTGGTGAGGGATGCATCTGTGAAGAAGGAGGTGGAGTGCAGTAGCTGAAAGGGATAGAAGACAAAAGGTGCATTAAATGGGAATGGTGTAAAAAGCATAAGAGGCAGAAAGAATAGAAAAGGGCAATGGAAGCGTGCAGAAAGACAGTGAGGAAGACAGAGCAGCGAAATCTTGCAGAATAGTGATGAGACTGTTAAGCTGTTGTTGAACACTATATCACTGTAATAAGTCTCAGTAATTGATATTCATAAATCAGGGTAGTAGGGAGGTGCTAGGGAGGACTGGTGTCCTCAGAGGTTCAAGTGGGTGCTTGAACACAGGGAGTTGTAGCTTCCTTCTAGTTGGTGCTAGAGAAACCAGGAAGTTGGTGCTTCCTTCTAGTTGGTGCTAGAGAAACCAGGGAGTTGGTGCTTCCTTCTAGTGGGTGCTATAGAAAACAAAGAGTTGGTGCTCTCAACAAGTTGTAGCTTGCAAAAACAGAGGTTGAAGCCTCACAATGAGTTGGTGCTCATATGTATGATATTGTAAAGAATGTAAATAATACTTATCATATAAAGAAGAAGAGGTTTTTACTCTTTATGGGTTTCCTCGGGAAATATCTGTCTCTGCATATCTCATATATGTGACTGATGTTGAATGTGCCATTGCTTATTTCTATGCATTATTGTGATCATCATTGAGTGCCTTGTAAAGAATTTAAAAGAAGCATAATTGTTTAAGCACAATGACAACTGATTCACCCCCCCCCTCTCAGTTGTCCAACATTTACAACCCTATAAATTATTAGAGATGTGGAAACACACCCTACATTAGAGATAAGAAAGAAAAATGAGTGAGGACAAGGTTGGCACTAGCACTAAAAAGAAGAGAACAATAGTGAAGAGAATAGAACAGGGAGAACATGGGATATCTCCTTAACCCCATCTCATCGAATATTTCTTTGGTAAATGAGAAACCACGTGGTTTCTCATTTACCAAAGTAATATTCGATGAGATGGGGTTAAGGAGATAGTATTGATGGTATTTTTCATACTATGTGTACTATTTTATCCCTTAGCAAGTCTATATGATAGTGGCACAAAATAACTTTCATTCTACTTTGTAATTATAGGGGTTTCTCTTCTAGTCTCTCTTCATGTCCTAATTTTCTTCCTTACTTTCTTAGTTTAGTAGAGTAAAAAAAAAAATCTTGTTATTTTCCACTAACACACCAATCTGCTAGTAGTTATTGATAATTGTATTATGATCATTGATTTATAAAAAATCATGTTTCTTTAAAAGAGACAATGGATGCATTGTGACAAATAAGAAAAAGGATATGCAAGGAGAATAAGAAAAAGAAGGTGGTCAAAGACAATGCAGTCTGGGAAGAGGAAGATGAAGGAATATAATAAGGTGGAGGTAATGGAATAACAAGGGAGTGTTTGGTAAAATGTCAACATAAGTCTAGATAGGGAGAGATCTTGGTAACCACTTAATTATTTTAAGAAGACTTGCAAGCACAAATTGGAAAGCTTGCTCATGAATAAGGAAGAATTGAGGAGACCAAACAAATTTTGGATTTCCCATTTCTTACAGATGAGTGGCATGTAATAAATGATCCACCATACTTACACCTGTCAAAAAGAAGGGGTTTTCCAATAAAAGACACAAGGCTAGAAGACCAAACAATATATGAAACACAATGAAAACACCAAGTAGAATGAGATGAGGAAGATGAAGGAAAACAACAAGGATATATATATATATATATATATTAGGATTGAAATCTGTATCACCTCTATCTCCATACAAATCATGAAATTGGTCCATATTTTATGTTGTATCATTTCTTTCTCCATATGACTTAGATGTCGATCATATTTTTGTTCCTATCAAAATATGAAAAACAAGCAAATTAGATATCAATGATTTAGTTCTGATTAGAAAATCTATAATCAATTATCATATTCAAGATACTTGCAAATGTTGCAGTTAGTGCTTGTATTCCTTTATTCCCACTATTATGAGTGGCATGCCTCTTTGCTAGCCTTGCCTTTGAGCCCTTATCAATCTAGTGATAAACACTTTCCCTACCTTTGTTCTTTGGATGTCCCTCGTAACAAGATCATATTCTATCATAGTACCATAAGTACCAATACATGATCCACATGCTAGTGTGGTGATTAATTGTAGCAATGGGAAGAACTTCTTATCATTCAATTGAGTTCARTAATGAGGTGTGTATTGGGAAGAACTTCCTCAGGACTATCTACCATTTGACTATCCTAAGCTATTTTTGCAGCCCCAACCTACCTAACGTTGACCTATTTTCATACTAGCTCACCCTAGGATATCTCCCCTTTCATGAGCTAGCAAATCTAGGTATTCATTGACTTGTTGAGGCCATTTACTTGACAATGGATTCATTCATTGGTGTTAATACACTCACTCACTTAAAATATTATATGGATGCACTTTAGTCGAACTTCTAAATCCCTTCATTGGTGTAAATCCTTTTAATGGTGTTATGGTAGCACCCAACGACCTTCATATACATTTGTTAGGTGGACACCATTGGCACAATGTTGATCAAAATACCTAACAATACAGAGTTGTAAAATATGTAGGAAATGGCCATATCTACGATTACAACTTGTCAAATTTTCCACATTCCTTCCGTACAATGATAGCCTACCTAGGAGTAGCAACAATACCCCAAAGAACCCTTCAGTTAACATGAAAAGTTTGGCAATGACTTGTGAATAAAGTTTAGTTAATTAGGATATGCTTGTCTATGAGTTGCAATGGATGCTCATGGATGCATTGTGTTACATGTTGCTGGTGTGGTATGTTTTCATATTCACTCTGATATAAAAAAAAGCTTCAATAAACCAACATTTTATTCATGTTTTTGGTGATTAGAAATCTTTTTAAATTACTCTCAAACTCAAATCCTTGTTTGTGAGGACTGAAATCAAATATCATGAAAATGTACTATATCTTAACTAATTTTGGAAGTTGGGCAATCCAAAGAGTTAGAAATTTTGCATCTTATTCATGTTTTTGGTGCTTAGAGATCTTTTAAAATTTCAGATCATTTTTAATCATGGGGAAGAAACAAATAGCATTAATATGTAAGTTTTGTGCTCCATGACGGATCCAATACTGTTATGGGTGTTGTTCACGACTACATTTTTTCTTCTTTTGTTATTTAAAGTATTTGTGAGTTTCTATTTGAATCGGTTGCAATTTTTTATATGTTTACCTTTCAGAATGTCCAATGGTGCTTATCTCTTCTTATTTTGGCAAGACCCATGCTCAAAATGCTAGAATTTGTCTAAAACCTTAGGCCTCAAAACCCTAGAATTTGTCTAAAACCTTAGGCCTCAAAACCCTAGAATTTGTCTAAAACCTTAGGCCTCAATTGTAGATAGATGAATTTTTTTGGCAAAATCTAAGAAAAATTCATGTATTCAGAAGTGGAGGGGAGTATCAAGAATCTCTAGATCGAGTGAGTGAAGGAGTATAAGATTGGAGTTTTTTTGGGACCATTAGGACCTTGGTGGATGGATCCATGGTGGAAATTCCTAATGCATATGCACTATGTGATAACTCTCACTAATAAATGCATGATGGAAAATATTAGTTGTGTGAGTTGTACTAGAAAAAAAAAAACTATGTATGTGCATTATTGGCATGTGTGAAAAGAGAAGAATTAGGGTGCTCATCATTAAGATATGCTAGCGAATATATAGATTTTCTATGTATATGTCATTTATAAAGGGACAAAATCTATGCAAACCAATATTTTGAGATCATGGAGGAGTTATTGGATATATTGGTGTGCACACAAATAAGAGTGGTAATTCTATATTAGATCCATTGTGTTGACTATTCTGAATTTTCTTGCAAGGAGTCTAGATTTGCTAGGATTGACCATGATCTATTTCTCAAAAATTTGTAGATCAACTGTAGAACGTTAGAACCTACAAATGTTATTACTTTGCAAGAATAAGATTTAGATTCTACTCATGCCTTGGTATACTCTATAGGACTTGATCAAATTTAGTTCCATTCCAGTGGCTCTATAATAAAGATTAAAAAATTTCTTCAAAGATTCTGCCTCCCTAAGTGAACCAACACTAAAGAGGTGGATATTGTCAACATAAAGGATATGGATTAAGGACAAGCAATATGTTAATTAAAACAACAAAGGATGAGAAGGGTAGGCACCCTTCAATCTAGTTCTTGAATGGACAATTAAAGCCTGTGTAATTCAATATAAGCCTTAAATACAACCAGTTTACTCTACCATAAGAATTTTGGCTGACCAATCTTAATTATATAGGTATTTTTTATGTCAATACAATATAGGACTTTTTTTGCTACCCCGACAAAACTACTCTCATATCTGCAAGTTCACATAACTTTGAGGTTATTTCTTCCATTTGGCTTGGGAATTTTCCAAATTATATTTCTGTATTATTTCCCTTCGGAATGATTTTGAAAGAATGTGTGTTCATCACCTCTAGATAGTCATACTTCTTTGTTCTTATTTTTTGTATTGTTTCCCAAGTACATAATTAAAGTATGCTTATGTAGCTTGCTAGTCTGGGCTTATTCCTCTTTGAATGGCATATTTTTTATTTTTTTTTAAACCCAGCATTAGTCGCTCTAGCGACTAACATGTTCGTCGCTTATATAGCCAATTGGTCGCAAATTATGTAGCTTGGTCACTCTAGCGACTACCTGTTCTTCCTTCGTTTGAACTTTTTATCTTTAGGTTTGGTCACTCCAGCGACTAATCTTTGTCGTTATACCGACTTAGCATGGTTTATTGACTAAGTTTGCCAGGGTTGTCTTGGTCTCTCTTACCACTAATATTAGTCGTTAGACCAACTAACATTCATCGCTAGCCGACTAATTATGGTTTCTAGAGTGACCAAGGTTATGTTTTCCTTAGAGATGCTAGCAAGGCTTGCAACTAAAGTTGGTCACTAGACCGACTAATATTGGTCGTTTGACCAACGAATGGTAACTTTTCCTTAATGTGAATGGGCTTATTTTCCCAGTGGCTAGACCGACTCAATCCATGTGTGGCCGCTAGACCGACGAATTGATTCCAACAAAAAAAACAAATTATCTTGGTCGCTAGAAAGACCCTATTCCGACAAAACTTCGTCGCAAAAACGTTCAAATTTAATAATGATGGGTTGCCTAGCCTTCTAGAGTGTCAATTATCACTATCCTTATGACCCCTTTTTTTGAAACAAAAACAAAATATGCCATACCCATTTTGTTTGTGATGATGATTACAAGCTTGGTTGCTTGGTCCCCCAAGAGTTAGAGCAAATATAGATGGTTGAATCATCTCTTTGTTTCCCTCTTCTGAGCTTCTATGTTATGATCCAATGGGGGCATATATATGGATAAATGTATATGATATGACCCCAAGGGGGGGTATATATGGGCTTAAATGTACATGCAATGTGTAAATACATATGTAATAGGGTCAGCCTAGTGATAAAGGGGCCTCATGTGCAAGTGTGAATAGATATATATAAGAGATCATGTATTCATTGTTGAGAGGGGAATTGTGAAGTATGAATGGTATTTGGTTATTTGGAGGGGGTTCCCCTATTCTTTAAGGAGTTATTGTGTAAATTATCCATATTGGATTTGTGCTCCATGTTGACATTATGTGCATGGTGTGTACTTCTAATATTTGATGATATTTTGAGCATTTTGGTTCATTACATTTTGTATCAGAGCACCGATCCTAGGGTTTTTCTCTTCAAGATAGCCATTTTTTCATTTTCACTATAACTTTTTCTTGGAGAATTTTCAGAAGGAAAAACTTGGAGAATATTTAGAATATTTATTAGAGTACCTATGGTACAAATTTCATCTTCTGGGTCATTGTACTTTCGAAAATACACTCTGTGAAAGATAGGGTATCTAACTAGTCCTATTGAATAGTCTCAAACACATGTTCTAGGTAAAAAAATAATAACTTCTTCCTAGAGTATCAAAATTGAGTGAGACAAGTTGCATTGGATAGTGGAAATACTGCAGTATTCCTGGTACAATTTTCATAATTTTATATCAATTATTTTGTGCAGGGAATGCTACACAATTGCAATCTCCTAGAAAGGCCAAAAATCAGGAAGGTGTGGGGAAGTTACCATAACTTCCACTTGGCACATACAATTTTGGTCAGACCTATGGAATTGCATAGATGAAATTTCATAGTACTATAGGTCGCAATTTCAGACTGAGAAGGGTCGAAATTGCAGAGATACATCAAAACTAAGGTTGGCCAGGAGGATAGACTCCAAATCAGGGTTTCAAAGGTATGTTCATTTAAAACTATCATAAATTTTGATTGGAATGTCCGATTTAGATGATTCAAAATCCATTGGAAACATAACACATAGAAGAGCATATTGGAACAAGGATTACAAAAATTTGAGATATTTATCCTTAATATATTGAGGTTGTGATTTGAGGGTTGGGATTAGGCCTCAATTAATAATCAATGAAAATACTTAAATTTATATGAGATGAAGATAAAGATGAAATCAATCCTATGGAATGGTTGAGGTTTGTAAAATTATATAATATGACTCCTTCGAGGGAAAGAAATTATTTTTTTGATGAATCTTGGAAGTGTTGGATGAGTGTTGATCAAAATACTATATGGCACTACACATGGGTAGAATTTGAAAAACTCTTCTCAGATAAATGGATTAGGGATACAAAAATGGAGGAATTGTATAGAATTCAAGATGAATTAAAAGAAGAAAAGGAAGAGATTAAGAAGAAGGATGAGGATTTATCTAATATACGATCCCTTAATGAATCACTCATTAAGGAGGTTAAGAACTTAAAGCAAGAAAATAATAGTAAATCAAAGTGGGAAAATGATGAGTCAAGGGAAGATTTGAAAAAGAAAGATGAAGAGATATGTAGATTACGAAACCATAATTAACTACTATTGAATGAGGTCAAGATATTGAAAGAAGAAAAGAAGAATTGTCAAAATCAAGAAGAAAGAACGATCTTGGATGAAGAATCTACTAATAGACTGGAAGATGAAATTTGCATGAAGGTTGAGGAATCCTTAAATACTGATGAGGTAAAATTAGAAATACAAGCTAGAGTTGAAGAAGGACATCAAAGTTTGTTAGATGGGATCACATTGCAGATTCAAAAGGAGAAAGAAGCCAAGATTCAAGAAGGTCAACAGAATATAATTGAAGAATTTGAACTCCATCTAGAAGATGCACATGTCAAATATGATGGTATTATCTCGAAGGCTAGAGTAATCAAAGACCAAGAAAAGATGATTGAGGATGCCATTGTTGTTGAAAAGAAGATAGATGAAATGCATGTGCAAAGTGAAGGAAGACCATCAAATGTGAAACCATATCGACACCCTCATTACCGAGAAAAATTTCAAGGAAGACAAGAAGGACGATATCAACATTATGAAGGAAGAAGATGGAATACTTGTCAATATTCATGGAACAAGGCATCACCAAACTACTCTTCAACAAGTTATTATCAAAGACCAAAAATCACTACAAATTGGAGAAGCTTCAACAACAATACATGGAATCAAAGGAAAGAAAATTATGCAACAACTAGACACCAAGGATTAAGACCGAAAACAATTGATTTTGGATGGATAGATCATCAACAATGGAATGAAGAAAGCAAGCACATAAGAAAATCATATTACTTGGTTTCATCACATGTGAAGCCTTTAAATGCAAAGCTTTGAGGACAAAGCTTTTTGAAGGAGGGTGCTATGTTATGACCCAAGGGGGGCATATATATGGCTAAATTTATATGATATTACCCCAAGGGGGGGAATATATGGGCCTAAATGTACATGTAATATGTAAATACATATGTAATAGGGTCGGCCTAGTGATAAAGGGGCCTCATGTGCAATTGTGAATAGCTATATATAAGAGATCATGTATTCATTATTGAGAGGGGAATTGTGAAGCATGAATGGTATTTGGTTATTTGGAGGGGGTTCCCCTATTCTTTGAGTTATTATGTAACTTATCTATCTTGGATTTGTACTCCATGTTGACACTATGTACATGTTGTGTACTTCTGTTATTTTATGATAATTTCAGCATTTGGATCTAGTACCAAATGTAATGAATCAAATGGTTAAATTATCATAAAATAACAGAAGTACACACCATGTATAAAATGTCAATGTGGGGCACAAATCCAAGATAGATAAGTTACACAATAACTCCTTAAAGAATAGGGGAACCCCCTCCAAATAACCAAATACCATTCATACTTCACAATTCCCCTCTCAATAATGAATACATGATCTCTTATATATAGCTATTCACACTTACACATCAGGCCCCTTTATCACTAGCCCGACACTATTACATATGTATTTACAGATTACATGTACATTTAGGCCCATATATTCCCCCCCTTGGGGTCATATCATATACATTTATCCATATATATGCCCCCCTTGGGTCATAACATTCTACAAGCATATTTGAGTGGCTTGTTGCACATGGCTTCTTTACTAGTTCCTCTTTCATCGAAGAAAGTGGTTTGAGTTGCACTTATGTTGGCTTCAATGGGAATCAAAATCCCTTCACTTTCCTCGCCTAACCCATGGCCATCATATCCCATCTGCCTCATGAGCTTGGAACCAATGCCTCTAGTGTGCTTCTTGAAGTCACCATAAGTTTCTTGAGAAAGGGTCTTAGAAGGTGAGTTTACCATGCTTGCCTTTATCATGGTACTAGCTTCAGCAATGGCAATGGAAGGGGCTTGCTTGGTCTCTTGAACAATTTTTTATAGCTTCTTCAAGGCCTCTTCCTTCATTGTTAAGTCTTGGTATAGGTGAGTAATGACTTTGGTGAGCCTCTCCTCTTGCCAATTATCCAGCTCAATGAATTTCTCCCCCAATTGCAAGAGCTGCAATCTTCTCTTGTCTAATTATAATCTCATAGCGATGAAGGATTCTTGGCGCATGGAAATCTCTTTCTCCATCTCATCTGCTCTCTGCCTCCAATACCAATTTTCCTCTTGAATCTCCTTGTTGACGTCTCTCAACTCTTTTATCTTCTCCTTGTTCAAGGATTTTCCCATGGAAACTTATTCAAGGTCCTTGGTGAACCCACTTTGATACCATCTGATCTGTAAATGGTAGTCTTATAGCTTGTCCATTTCTCCAACACGAAACCTCATTTAACCTTATTTCATTTCTTTATCAATGTAAAAGAAAATGTTGGGTGATGTACTTGATCTGGTCTATTATAAAGTAATGCTCATAACTCTTGACATAAGATATCTCTCCAATTCCCACCCACGTTAAATGCAATAAACACACTCCAATCAACCAATGACCACTATCACTCAACCAATATTGTGGGTGATATTCTCCATTGCATTATTTAGTGAAAGGAAAATGTGCATATTGTGAGGGATTTCATTTGGCTACCTTATAAAGAGGGAGAGAGGGCTTGGACGATTGTACGACCTATGGGAAAGAGCCATCACTCAAGCAATGACTAGAAAACAATTTGATCATCCAACAAGAGAAAAAAAAAATGCCCAGCCAAGAATAAGGACGCTTAGAAAACCAAATACGTTTTCCAGCAAGTGAAAGGGACGTTTAACAAGGATATGTAAGTAGAGTAAATATTTATGGGAAAATATAAGACACCCAACAAAGATTGGCATTGACCAGTTGGTCGATTAGGATGCTCAAAGCTCAAGAAATGGCCTGGAAAAGGAGAGGAAGGCCATGTATGAATTAATGATTCCCCAACAAAACAAAAATCGATCATGAGAAAATTAAATATGCCCAACAAAGCATTCGATGTGTGGGCACTCTAGAATACAAGCCAAACAAATGAAATTTACCCCTATGAGAGAGAAAAAAAATATTTACAAGAGAGAGAGAGAGAGAGATGGATTTAAAAACTTCTTCAACAACTTCGGATTGAGGACTGTTGATTTCCCTTCTCCAAAATCATTCAACAATGGACAATTGAGAGCTATTGGGAAGGGTTTTCTCCATGAAACAATTTATTATGCAGACCAACAATCTCACAATGATAAAATTCACAAATGACACACATATTTTTATACTAGAAGCTCAACATATAATAGATATTTTTTTGAGCTCGGGAGATAATTACAATGGAGTAATCTATACACAACATTTTTGTATTGTTACTCAATGAAAGTACAAATTGCATATGACCATGGCTCGGAGACACATTTGCTCAGTGTAGACAAGCTTCATAACTCCTTCATTCACCAAACTTCGAGCAGGTTCCCCTTTTCGAACTTTCATTTCTACCACCCTCTCCCCAATTATCCTTCATCTCCTTTAATTCAATTCATTTGGAAGGTCATCCATCACATGGTTCATTTCCCCTTCCAATTATTCAAAATTAAAAAATAAAAATAAAAAAAATACAAGCTTATTAAAAATTACAAAAACAATTGGGTGAGGATCCAATTCGGATCACTCTGTTCCACTAACACGATCTTCCTTTCGTTCTTTGCATTAGATAGTCCAACCATCACCCAAAATTTTCCAAGTTCATCTCCACAAGGTTTCCTACTCTGGATGTCCGCAATAACCATCTACAAGGAAGACACCCTTGTTCCTCCTTCCTTCCTCCTTATGGTAGGAATCAAACATGGAGTCTATCCTGAGAAAATGGCCAAAATGTTCATGTGATGAATAGGTGTTTCATTTTCCTTCCTCATGAACTCCTATCCCAACACAACTTCAAAATCATCCACAAGGATAATGGTGAAGCTCGTCTTTTTGCACCAGTCACCAAGCTTCAACGGGATGTCCTTGGCCACATCAATGACACTCTCTACACCTACGTTGATTGTCTTGAAGGTTGTCTTCTTTGGTTCAGGATGCACCATTTCTTCCCTCAATAAGTTATGCATTGCTCCACTTTCCACCATGGCTATCACTAACTTCTTGTTGAGTTCAACCTGTACATAGAAACGTTTTGTCTCAACTTGCTCTTGGCTCTCCATGGATTCACCCTCCATGAAAGTGTTCAATACCTACAAGACTCCAACATATGGGTTGTCTTCCTTCTCCAAAGCATTCAATTTATGTTTCAAGGCATAATTATTCACATAGTGATCCTTTGTACAAATCCAACACCAAATCGGCTTCTTCTCTTTCGCTTCGTCCATTTGATTTGCATTATCTTCACTTCCCTTGGACATATTCATCTTTCCTTTGTCCTTCATCTTCCCCTTCCCTTGTTGTTGATTCTCACCTTGGGAATCCTCATTGTTCCTAGGACCTATCTTTGGTTCACCCCTAAATTCCAACAATTTATCTACTACGATGATTGTTGATGCAAGAGTTTGCACTTTCTTTTGTAACAACTCACTTTGTGCACACGACTACATATCATTCATGAAGTGGAAAATTTTGTCTTCTTTCGACGTGTATTTGATCTCTAATATGTGCCTCGTGAACTCCTTGATGTTGACTTGGATCTTACCAGCGTGCTTGAGAGCCAACAACTAATTTCTTGTGATCCATGCTTGGTTCTCCATACCAAACTATGCCTTCAAGGATGCTTTCATCTCTGCCCAATTTTCTATCTTCTCAACTATTCTCCTAGTTTCCAAGTCTTCCACCCAATTCCTCCATCAAATATTAGTAGTTCTTGTTAATAACATCGTTGTGGCATTCATCTTGGCTTCATTCGAACTTTGGTTCAACTGCTACAAGTATTGTTCAATGTCCCAACTTAGGTTTCCCAACAAATTAGTGTTGTGAGTACTATCATATGGCTTGGGTTCCTTTATCTTGATCCTCATTGACATGAAAACAAAGCACTCTCTATTAGCCAAATATCATTTCAACAATGTGATGGTGTCATCTTGGTCCTTCAACCTCTATGTGACTGTGGAAAGTGTGTCCTCTTCTTCCTTGAGTCTATCATGAACATCATCGGTCAAGGTGTTGGTAATCACATTTGTGGTTACCTAACACTCTTGAATGACTTCATTAAACCCATACTTCATCCTGCCTATCTCAATCTCCATCCGATCAACCTTCTCACCATGATGGCACATTGTGTTTGTCATTTGCTCAACGTTCTTCTCCAATATAATGAGTCGATCCTTCATTTTGTTGGTCTTTGGATCCCTCTTAGTGTCATTATGATATGCATGTGACTCAGCCATGGATGGTCGTCCAAATATCTTCACTATAATTTCAAAGGGTTCATCCAAGGCACCCAAGAATCTGTCTCAACACTTATTCAAATTTTTGTGATTGGGTCCTGACAAGTTCTGCGACAATCCTGCATTTATCCACCTTGCCCAAGTGCTCGGTTCACCCTCAAAAAATTTCGTTTGGTTTGTTCAAGGGGTGCACCAAGGTTTGTTCACAAGTCACAACTTCGTCCACAACTTGGCCCTTCACTTCCTTCACAAACCACCAAGTTTGTGTTCAAGTTTTCTTCTCAAAAAGTGCACCCCACCACAACTATTCTAACTGCAGTAGTGGTGAAGAGCCAAATATGCTCTCATACCACCTGTCATGAAGATGAAAGTGTGGTGAAGAGATCATCAAACTATTTCTCAAAGTTTTCTCTAATATCACATGTCACGAAGGTGACAGTGTGGTGAACAGCACCGAACTATTCACCAAATAAGCTCTAATACCACTTGTCACAAAGGTGACAGTGTGGTGAAGAGCTCACCAAACTATTTCTCAAAGTTTTCTTTGATACTACCTGTCACGACCCCACAGGATGCATGTTCATACCTTGCAATCATTCACCTCTTGAGGGTGTGTGACATCTTGATGGTTCTTACTTGATTTCTTGGCACACCAAGAATACTTCGTCTGAACTACGCCACTTCACCTAGAGAATACCCATCCTTCGTTCAAAGCTACTAACGAGTCACACTCCTACTCTAGTGCAACTCTTGTATAATTAGACAATGGTTAAAAGTTTAACACTCATTCATTTATAAGCATACATCTATGAACATGAGAAACCAAGAGAGCAACTACGAAATAAATTAAATACACACACATAAATAGTGCAGGTGGCACAAACCGTGCCTAACACCCGACTAAGTCTTTGTTATTTCGAAACGGTTACATTATGAGCACTATCGTCTCGATTTACAACTTCAGCAGAGTCACACGACTCACCTCACCTCACCACGACACTCATACACAGATTTTTCACACCAAGACTATTTGTCGCAATTGTCTCTGCAACCTTCTGCGATGCACCTCAGACGTGTCCTCAACCACATACTTGTTGTCCCTTCATTTCTACAAACTTTCACCAAGCTAACACATATTTTGGTTCTGCCTCACACATGCCCCCAACAGACCTACATTTCTAGACTTCCCCAAAATATCCTAGAGCATCCCACCCTTAGCTACTTGTCTTCCATCTTGGTAGTTCTCCCTCAAACCTGCCTTTCCTTAGGCTTTCCCTCAAATTTTTTCTCTCCAAATATCTTGTCAAATGCCTTCCTTGGTTATGCACCCTTGTGCTCTTATAGGGACTCCAAGGGTCACTTGTGTAAAATGTCATGTATTTTGAGTGTGGCATGCCCCATTTGCGAACCCACACTCAAACGACTCATCTGACCCTCCATGGACCCGATACACCCAAACAAGCCCATGCTCCCATCGATCATCATGTCTCTTGGATCATCCCACCCCTTGCCTTGTGTGTTCTCTCATGCCAATCACTATGACTCCTCGTGGGTGTGTCGATGGGGTAGTCCAACCTCTCTGGTGTGCCTATGTTTATGAAGGCAAATGGGTCCACTCCTTGGGCATGCTCCCAAGTTTCCATTCCCTTTACCAAATGCAACAAAATTCTATGTCAATCATTCTAAGGAAAGTCAGGTCTGTGCCCCCTTGGTGATGCACGTCACCATCATGCACCCAAGGTGTCCCTGCTCACACCCACAAGTCTTTGTTCGCCCAACTGACCACATGCCCCTTGGTATTCTCTTGCCTGAATCGTCCCCAAATCTTCCCAAAAAGTGCATGCATTAGGTGGGTGTCATGAGAGACCTTATAATAGTCTTGACAACCGATGCCTTGACATCTAAAACATTATAATCAACCCCTGAATCGAAAATAAGTACTACCACTAGTACTATCTTTTATGAGCTTAAAAATGCAACATATTTTAAGCCATGATCTAAAAACATGATATTATTACAAAGAAAATCATAACAATGAAAAAAATTGAAGAAGAAAAATAAGAGAAAATTTAAAAAAAAAAAACAACATAAAGAAAAAGTAAAAAAAAAAAGGAAAACATGGTTTTTTTTTTTTTTTAAATAAATAATACACTTTAATTTATTTTTATTTTTTTTAAGAGCCCCAATTTTTTAAACTACATTTAAACAAATTTCTCACACGCGTGCATGATCATATATATAAACTAAATCAAAAACTAAAATTAAAAAAAAAATGATTTTTTTTTCAACTCTTTAGTTTTTTTTGGGTGGGGCAGTTCTCATATCACTCCCCCACCCAACTTCCCCTCTTCCTCACTCTTTGTTATGTTTTTTAGTTGTGTTCATTTTTATGATTTTGTTTCCATTAGTACCAATCTTTTAGGCTATGGCTTTAAATATGTTGCAATTTTAAACCTTAAAAAAAGAGGATGTTATTTATAGCACTTCTTTTTAATTTGGGGGTTAATTTCAAGGTTTTAGTTGCAAGGGTGTCAATTTTCAAGGCCATGATTTCAAAAAAGTTGCATTTTAACCCTAAGAAAAAAAGGATTTCAACTAGAAGCACCACTTTTCAATTCAGGGGTCAATTTCAATATTTTGGTTGAAATGGTACTTGTTGTTAAGTCCATGGTTTAAAAGAAAATGTAATTTTTATCTCAAAGAAAAAAAGAATGGTGCTATTAGTGCCACTTTTCAATTCAAGGGATGATTTTAAGATTTTTGTTGGCAACATTATGAAGTTGTTAATGCCATGGTTACTATGGTGGTAATTTTAACTACGAAAAAAAAAAAGGTGCTACTGGTAGTCCCAATTTTTAATTTTAAAGTTGATTTTGGTGTTTTTTACAAAAAATATGAGATTTTAGGACTATAGTTCTTGTTTTGAGGTCATGGTTCTCACCAATTCAATAATTGTGTTTATGAAAGAAATGAATAAACTCATTCCAAGATGTGATGAGAACAACACTAGAAGTCATTCTCCCCGAGACATCAATCAAGAACACCACATCACTAGAGTGAACCCTCCCAAAACAACACATCTTAATAAACCTTCCTCCTCTAAGCTTCTTTGTAAGTGTAACAAATTTTTTTCCTCAGAATCCTAACCTGAAGATGCATCACTCGCATGTAGCATATGAGTGTCATGATTTAGCCATGAGTTAAACCCTCATCGTTTGATGCAATGTGCTTAAAGTGACTCGTAGGGCCTGATTATGTTGATAAGCTCGTCTTCCCTCTTCACCTAAAATGTTTTCCTCTTTCTCATGAGACAATCATTCGTAACTAGGAAATTTCTCCTAATATAGTCCATGTAAGCAGACTTGTTTAGTACTATAATCATGATAGGATGAAGGCGAGATAAGTGAGCTTCTTTATCATGGTTATAATTTTGTATTACGCTTATGGGATTTTAAATAGCTAAGGAAAAACTTATACAATGCACAAAATAGATTATGACATTTGTGGAGATATGTCTACTAAAATTAATGTAAGTTTTCCCTACTAAATTATAATTTATATTTAAGCAATTTTTATATTATTTGGGGGAAGGACATTGTAGCATTATGTGAGTTGTAGGTTAATCGAGTTGTAATGTCTGAGGTGTCTAGGTAATTTTTATCATTGTTGTGATTTTAATCCCAAACCCTCACTATAGGTACAACCCTCAACTAAATTGGGAAGTGTTATCTATTTTGCCCTTATTTTGTTTGTATTTATCTTGTAGTGATTACATGAAGCACAAATTAATTAATTGGACTAAACTGGTAACCTTTTGTTGTTTTGATTTATAGGAACATGCTTCAAAATCATTCATTTCCATCGGTAACAATTGTTATTTTTTAGTAGCAAAGTTTGTTAACTTCAGTAGCCAAAGCATCTCCATCAATTTGAGCATAGAAGAAGGTGAGCTTCACACATCGATCGATTCTCATAAAAGAAGGGAGATTGTGACTTCTTAATAGCTTTTTTGACTTGATCAAATGAAATAGTATATCAATCTTGACTTTGAATTGTAGAAGTTTCTAGCTCCGATGTTGGAGAAATCTCCATTACCTAAACTCTTCTAAATTTGACACTCGAGAAATCTCCATTACTCTAATATTTTTCTCTACTTTTTTTTCCAAAAAAAAAAATCACTCAAAAAGTATATTAGATAATAATTTTTTTTTACACTTCTTCATAAAATCCTTATCTATATCACATGATCCATTCCATACAACCAAGGCTAGGCTGGAATATTTTTCTCTACCTTATTCATCAATGCTTGTGGATTTGGTTTAGTTACATGTAATTCATTTTATGATGTAATTTGTTTTAAGTTGATAGCTTTTGATTGGTTTCATAAACGAAATTAACGATTACTTTTCATTAGTTTAAAAAACAAAGGGATATTAATTCTCATAGTATAACACCTTATGACATAATTATTTTGGTTGATAAATTTCAACAACATAAACAAATTACATAATAATATTAATATTTGCATATTATAAAAGGGTTGTTATTTTGATAATATATATATATATATATATATATATATATATATATATATATATATATATATATATATATATATTACATAATAATATTGACATGTAGATATTATAAAATGGTTATTATTTTATATTTTTTTGGATGTGGTGTGTTGGTTTTTATATTTATCTTGTTTTTATTGGTTGTATGCTTAAAACTAAATTACCAACTATTTTATAAAATCAACTTACTTTTGTGTAGTTATATAAATTCAAATATAATAATATTCTATTACTGTCAAATAAGTTTAAAGTTTATAATATTTTATTATTATTATTATTATTAAATAAATTCAAAATGAACGATGTTCTTCCTTTATTATTATCAAATAAGTTTAAAATAACAATGCCCTTTCTTTATTATTGTCATTACAAAGACTTTCGTGTTATATTATGACGGGTTTTTTAACATTTTATTGTTATTCAAAAAACATTTGAAGTGTTTTTTTAAAACTATATTAAGTATTTTGTTATCATGTTCTGTATGTTTTTTTTTATTAATCTATGTTAGAGACTATAGTATTCGATACAATGTTGAATTCAATAACAATGAGTTTTAGCTTTAATTTCAAATTTTCTCTTCATTTCCCATGTATAACATAGTATAGTATTCGATACAATGTTGAATTCAATAACAATGAGTTTTAGCTTTAATTTCAAATTTTCTCTTCATTTCCCATGTATAACATAGGAAAGTGTTAATAATATTTTTATTTTAATTAAAAAATCATTTATTTTGTTATATTATTGGCCTATAGTTTTCACCTCTTATTGCAAAGATTATAGTGAAGTGGATTAACACCTTTTCTTAATATTTATTGTTGATCAGATCTATCTAATCACTTCCTTAACGGTCTAATAATTGTCTAATCACTTCCTTAACGGTCTAATAATTGTCTAATCACTGCCTTGGTTGTCTAATCACAGTTTGACACCCCAAAACACTAGTCTTTTCTCTACAGAATCCTCAGTCAAGATCAAGGGCTCATCGATCATCCAAGCGCTCGACACACATCTCCATTTCATAACACCAAGTGCCTTAACCACGGGCTTGTTGTGGGGGGCTAGCTCTTGTTTATAATCCCAATGCAGAGGTGCACCCGCAATTACCACAAGCCAACACGTGTACCTCTCCGGTGTGATTCGATATGTCTGAACTCTGTGACCACATATTGCTTGTCAGGATGTCGAGTTGTTGAGCCACCAGGTTTCTACTTTGCAATTACATAAACAATGCATCAAGGGGGGGGTGATAGGCCGGTACACCGGGATCATGAGATCATGTGTCAGGGCACCGGGATACCATTGCCCACTCGATTTCACGATACGTCGAGGCCGATATAATCCATGGTCACAATTTAATTATGGGTTTGATCTAAGGGTCGGGATCCCACTTGGTTCCCCACCGTTGACTCCATATTAGTTCACATTTTAACTTTCAATTTTTTATTTTCAATGTTTAACATGGTAACATCTAAATAATAATATTTTTTAAAATTAAAATAAATTTAAAACTCTAATTTTCTGAAATTTTATTGGCCTTCGACTTTGAGGCCTTATTGTTGTGATGGTGGCGTGCATTTAACGCTTCTTACTTCTTACAAACATATATTTATTACTCCTAGAAAGAGATATTTATTGTTGCGCCAAATGAATAAGCCATATTTATTGCACTGCCAAGTAGTACTTGGTACATTGTACATGGATGGATGATTGATGATGCTGGATTTAAATGGGTAAATGTAAATATGAGTGTGTCTCGTGTATTACGCAGTTAAGATAGCATAAAGTATGTGTTATTTCGAATCCAAGTCAGATCATTCTTCACACATTTCAAAAACTATAAAATGTGTATGGTGATTCAGCGGTATTCTTCTCGTTCTTCAATGCCACCATAAAAATTATGTACATATAAACCATAATTAAGACTAGCAATTATAAAATTGTCCTCAATAGTTGAAGGTGAACCATTTAAAATATAATCTATCTTTTAAAATAAAACAAAACAAATTCATATTATTTTTACTGCAAATTTTCTAGATCTGTACCAAGCTGGATTTGTGCAAAGTTTAATTAATCATAATAAGGAACATTTTATTATTATTGTGCAAGCTGCAAGTCTTGTGGATTACAAGAACAATAATAGATGATGGTTCAATCTATGATTCACAATCCATGTTGTTAGTTAAATTTGCGAGGAATCTGCATGTATGTTTACATTAATCCTGAAAGATATAGACTCAGTATCACTCACATCTCTGTTCCATTATTCTTACAAGTAAACTAAATTTGTTGTTATTCATTTCCATAATTTTGATATCCGAGTTGTTGTCATCACATGATTGGGTTTCAAAAGGACAATTGTAGCTCATGCAAAAGGAAGAAGTTCTCAAGAAGTCGGGGAGAGGTGAGATGCAACTTTATATTATTTTTCCACACACACACACACACACACACACACACACACACACACACACACACACACACACACACACACATATATATATCTATATATATATATATATATTTCATTCACCATATTGCATGCAGTGAGTAGTATTGAAGTGTGAATATGAAATTAGAGGAAAGAAATAAAATATTGAGTGTTTGGCATTTTAAAAGGTTTTCTCCGGCTTTATGTCTCAGTGGTTTGTTCTTGAAAAAATTTAACTTTGTAATGTATACTCTAACAAAAAAGGGGCCTGGTGTATACTCTAAGAATTTCTTTGCACCCTAAGGCCTAATGTAACAAAACAAAATGATATATGTTCTTAAACTCCACCATGGATTAAACCAGGTCATAAGGAAAAAAAAATAAGATGGATGTGAAAATTTTCGTCTTCAAATTGGCAACAATCTGGGGAAAAGCAGATGAAACATTACACCATGTGGTGAATATTATGTCGAATTCTTATGCAACGATTTTCCTTCCGTGAATAAAAACCAAAGGAAAGAGAAGAATGACATTAAATTTCTTGCATATAATGTTAGGTGAAAATTAATTACCATAAAATTTCAACAGGCCCCCCCATGAAAGACCATTTTGCAGCAATTTATTGATGAAAACCACTAGGAGGTTCTCTAAATTCGAGCAGAATCACCCTGCTTCTTAGCCAAAATTATACTCATAATTACCAAGTTTGACATGTTCAGAAGTTGCGGGATAATCCAAGGCCCATTCCTACTAGAAACCAAAAAAGGATTTTATAGTTTTTTAATACCAATTTTGGTGGCTGACATAAAGACAAAAAATATTCCTTGATACATTATTTGCAACATTTTTTTTTTTACTGGTTTTCTCCTCATTTAGTTATGTATGGTCTAAGTTTTTGACATGAAAGGTGTTTTGACTTGTTATATTGTTATGTTTATCTTCAAATTGCCAATCAAATTGTACATTCAAGGATTTATAGGCACAATGTAATCCTAATTTGTTTGCTTGAATGTTTCTTTGTTATGTTGTCCATTTTTAAATCATACTAGACAGAATTTCAACTTTCAGCACTACAAGTCTCAATTTACTACATTTCTTTATGTAGAAAGGAACCTTAGGTTTCATCATCTTCTACTTTTCAGGAGCTTTCCAACGACTGTCACCATGCTCATAACTGAGCTCTAGTTCAAAATTTGTTGTGTGTTAAAGTTTTTGGGTCTCCATTGGTGCTAATCCTTTTTCTATATATAGTTCTGGTCACTTTGTCCATGCTCATATCAATTATTGGAAGCATTCTGAGACACTAAACAAAACATACTCATAGGACCATACGCATCGGAATCAAGGCTTAATTGTTTGTATCAGATCCTTTCCTTTCTTCAAGACCATTCCTTATGGTGCCACACGACCATGTGTTATAACCTTGTGCCAATAGCATGTGCTAAGGAACGATCGGACTCCTTGTTATTGGAATGTTGATGTACTTGGATTAGACCACTCTGACCATTAAAACTCTGGGAGATGAGATTCATTCTGAGAAATCAGACCCCGAGACACTGGAACCCCTTTAACTTTAGCGCCTAATCCTTTATGTTGTCACCAGATTGAGTGTTATGACCACATGCTTGTTTGCGGGGGGCATGCTGGCGTAACACATCATGTCCACATCATCCTCTCCCTCCTTGTCCTTATATACAACGAAGGAAGGGAACCAAGGGTTAGAACCCTGTCCCACCAAGCTACTAGGACACCAGGCACCGAGCTTCCTATCATAACCTTTTCCCTTTGTATTTGAGACATCTTCATATATGTTTTTTTCTACAACATTCAATCTTCCCGGATAACAATAAAATCTATTGTAATATTTTTTATTTTGTACTATGTGTTGTACTTACAAACATGTTACTGTTTTTCTCTCCAAGAATAGATCATCGTGACTATGAAGTGTACAAGTTAAGGAAGACAAAGCTAGAGAAGCCAAAAAAGAGATAAAAAAACAGGTATGCATTATGGAATCTGCATTATTGTTTCTTCCATGTATGCATATCCTAAACATTACTTAAAAATAAATTCAAACACACAAATTAGAAGATGACATAAATAGTAGATGTTGAAAGCTATCAAATGAACACACGCTCCATTGTAGATACCAACATCGACCAAGTACTAAGTAACAACAATCTTTTCAGATTAGCTTCATTTTTATACACTGCGGGGGACTGTTTGTTTGATGCACTACAAGTTCTGTTGCATTTCCATTATTCTTCAATTGAGTTGCGCCATGGGCTGATAGATCACTTCCTCTTTTGCTTGCACAATGGCAACATTGATGCGTCAGAATCATTTCAGTATGAATTGGAATCTGAATTTTTGTATCAGTTGCATGGCATGATGTTGGTACATATCTTTCAAATATGTGGTTATCCTCTTTTTCAAAACAACCTAAAAATGAGAGAAGACTATGGGGGAATATGTTTTGCATACAATGACTAGCCAACTGGATAAAGATATCAATCGCAGTTTGGTCACTAACAAGGAAGAGAAGGTACTTGTTATTCAACAAAAATGCAAATACAGATCTGTATTACATCTTGTTCCATGACAATAATCCTTCTAGTGGTCATTACGAACCATTACTATATAAAAAATTATCCATATTTTTGGAAGATATCACACTTACTTGTCCCTCATGTGCAAAAACCTTCAATTCCATTGGAAACATATTATGCATGACATGCATACTCATGGATTGGACATAGCAAGAACTAGTACAACTAGTTGTGGCGAGAGTCTCTTCACTACACTTTGCTACTCGCGACGGAGTTCGATGTACAGTCTCTAAGACTGTACATTTTCTAGTCCTTTCGCAATACACTTATAGGTGGAAATGATGTCTTTCGTTGCTTGCATCAATATTTGACACTTGATGTCATACAAAATCTACCAGCAGTTGGGAGTTGGAAAGTGTATCTAATAAAAATGTCAATACCATATGAGAAGGGGAATATAGAGGGTGGGCCATTTTGTTTGAAGTGGGTATCAATCATATTCCAAGTAAATATCCAAGTTTGGTCCTCCCTTGCAAATAACATTGTCAACTACTACACTGTTGATTCAAACTGTGATAAAACAATTGATGTTATATCATTTGAAATAGATACCAACAAACATCCACTATGAACCATTGGTAAGAAAAAATTGCAACCAGGAATGCACTTTTCATTGTAAGAAGGTTGCAATAAGTTCGAACATGGTGGATGGAGTCAACTGTCATATGATTACATGAACACTTAATCCAACATGTAAAAACAATTGCATTATGTGTCCTAGACATGTATTGGAACAACATCATCATGTACTTGATCGGAATCGTACAAGAACAACAAAGTTAATAAATAGCGATGATGTCTTCAAGCTATGTCATCACCGAGATTTGGAAAGCCCTAGTAAGAATTCTAAGTTTAACTACCACCAACTGGAAAAATTCATACATGCAAAACACAACTACATTGACATGTTCCCTATTGAAGACAAGAAACAAATGACGGGTGTAGAAGCCCAACAAACTCCTCGCCTTGCACATTGTGCACATATAGTGGTCCCAACAGATAATCATTCCATCCTACACATCCCCTTCCACCAAGCAAATCCATTTCCAACTCATATGCATAAACTCACTTACCACCAACTGAAAAAGAAAATAAGTGAAAGATAAAAAATTGATCACATATCCAACGTCGACCATCCTTCTGATAAGAGTCCAAACATAAGGTTCCATAGATTAAAGAAAACACTTTGCAATTCCAATAACAAAAAAGAATAGATACCCATTGGGTATTCCCATCTACAAAAGAAAGATGCAAAGCAAATCTATATGGAACAAATTAAAGACACCCCTAGGATCGCATATGCAATTTGTGAGGAATCGTATTTTCAAAAGAATATTAAATGTTTCACCCACAACTTGGAAAAATAATATGTGAGCTTGAAATTGAATGACAAAATGTTTTCCACTAGAAAAATATGTGTTTCATGCAAAAGGTCACTCCAAAATGGAAAAGTTTCACAATTTTCAACACTAGACCAAATAAGATGTAACACACTGCTACCAAATGTAACTACACTTTTAGAACTTGAAGAGAGACTTGTATCACTACAAATTGGATTTGCATAGATTAGACCATGGGGTTATAAACGGTCCCAAATGGGCTTAACAAGATCAATTATTAATGTACTTGTCCATAGGGATATTGTGCGAAACGAATTGCAACAATCTATGGACGAAACCTGGACAATAGTTGTTTCCTTGAAGCGATGTTTGCAATACAAGAATGCATACAAGATAGGTAGAGTACGTGTCAACATTGTCATGAGAGCGTTTAAAGAATTAAGTTCCATAAATCTATATAGAGATGAAAACATCTGTATAAACAAGGACTAGAATCATGTTCTTCAAGAAGAGAATGCCAACTCCATGCAAAATGCAGAGACTAATACTAAAAGTGATACAGGTGGTGAATCAGACAATGAAAACCCTATCGGGATGTTAATTCATGGACTCATAGAGGCGCAACGCATCCGTGACTTGCAAGAAAAGATCATCAAACTCATGCATGTTGAAGGGAAATGTCCACTTGGAATTTTCAAGGACAAATATGCAGAAGAAATGAAATTCCCCACACTTTTCTATGGAGACCCGCATGACGATGACATTACAAAACGTTTTAGCTACCAAAAAATAGTGAAATGGGAATTGTTGCAAGCAAGCGGCGATTCTCATGTCACATAACAAATTTGTTTTTCAAGACAATGCAAATAATAATTGAGAAAGTTCTCTCATGCTTCTAGGTGTGAATAAGAAAAGCTCAGCTACGTGGAAGAAAGATATGAGCAAAATAATTCAAGTACAAAGAGAACTTAGAGAAATTGTTGAAATTTGATATTGGATACATAGATTTCAAGAACATTTGGACTCTCTTGATCACTTGTATCAAATCAAGAAAACACTATTTTCAATGATATGCCAATTGGGGGCCCCAACCATTTTTGCCACATTTACAAGTGTGGAACATCGATGGACTCCATTGGTGACTACACTAAACAAGCTACACATGAACAAAAAGAAGAGAAAGCAAACTGATACATTGGAAGTCAACGATATTGGCTACCTCATAAGGAAATACCCAGTCACAAGTACTCATTACTATAGACATAAAATCAATGACTTAAAGCAAATGATATGTCATGATGGCACGTTCTTCATAAGAGTTTCAGACCACTACTTTGTAACAGAGTTACATAATAGGGGACGTGAACACGAACATGGACTCATGTGGATAGAAAATTCTCCAATATATAGAAAGGAAAGTAACACACAAATTGAAAAGTTTTTGAACCAGTACATTACCTATGACATAGATCATTTGGATCCGGAACTCACCAAAGTCCATAGGTGCTACCATACAAAGAGTTGTAAAAAACATAGGAACTCACATTATAGATAAAACTTTCCTATGTCACCAATGAAAACGAAAAAAGTCATTGAACCACTTAGTTTAGTCGAAAATGTTCTCATTGAGAAATCCAAATCCCTACCCTCTTTTCTAGAGAAAACGTATTATGGAAACTTTATGAGCTTTGAGGACTTCTTGATGGAATTGAATATAACAGAAGATGAGTACAATGTACACTAAAGCAACCAACAATATTCCTAAAATGAAAACTATCACATATTTGGAACAACAGTTTCACCAAGGACATGCCAAATATGTGGAATACGAATACAGATGCACAATAGGTGCTCAACGCATATGCTGCAACATTATAATGTTCCTCGTGCATGACAAATGTTGACAAATCTATGACAAGTTCATTTAGAAGAATACGCAGAGAACATGAAACAAGTCAAATTGATGTTATGCAAATGATACGTACACTTGGAAATACATTGATTAATCTTCAACAAATGTCCGCTCAACAGGTGTTTCATATTGCACTTTCTCTTCCATTGAGTTCTATCTCAAGGGAATGTATCTTCATAAACATGTCTCTGCATGGGGAATTCATGTTCATGCTTAATCCATCATTCCTACTAAAACAAGAACTTGATAATTCAGAAGACGTGATGTGCCACTCCATTATTGATTACTACATTGAATGTCCAACTTCTCTTAAGCATATCTGCCTTGCAGAATTTGTATCTAATTACAAGAAAAATGGTACAAACATTTCAAAAAAGAAAAAACCAAAAATAATACAATTCATCAAATACAACAAAACATATCGAATATGAAAAATTATGTCATGAGAAACTTTTGTTATACGTTCCATTTGAACAAAGTGAAAACACATTAAAACATAACTTAGCTACATGGCAGGACACATGTACTTTCTATCAAACTACAATGCAAACCAATGAGGCTAACTTTACATACAACATCAACCCAACATGGGGAGATTTAGAAACTTCATTTGAGCAACTATATAGTCTTGCAAACACTAATGATATAGCCATTGACCTACAAACAACTAGACCTGATTGTGAACATTATGACTTACAAGCAAATCTTCAATGTCCTCAACAATCTAATATGGGAAAAAGTAGCAATGTAACACTCATGTTTCCCCCGGCTTGTAATTAATCATAAAATAGGATTTACGATGCTAAGGCATGTGGATAGTGTAAATGTATTATTGTTTTAGTTGTCAATAACTGAATGTGGGGGTGAAGCCTTGAAAGTACTGGCCATGATATCACTAGAGGAAAGAATGTGAAAACTATAAGGGAGGGTCATTATATCAAATAACCCAAAATTCCCTTGATGAGGATAATAAACCTCCTTTGGATCCCAAGGAGAGAAATTAGTTAATGAAGAAAGGACCATTGGTTGAATTATCAACCACTCCCATGAATGGAAGAATGGCCAAAACTGCATAATGTCAACCCGAAGTACCACTAGGTATGACAGGCCAAGCTGACCGGAGTTTCCTTCTGACAGAAGGAACAGGATGGGTTGAGAACCATCCTGGAAGAAAGATATACAAATGGATAAGGAGAATGCACAGAGATCTCTAGGGGATAATAAAGAGAAGGTCATGAGCTTGATGTTGGTTGAGCATCTGATATACCTCGCCAAGGCCATAACAGAGAAGGAAATCTCTGAAAGTTTGTAGAGAAAAGAATCTTATCAGAAGCTGAAACAGAGAAGGAGTCCTTGAGAACTACAAGAGTTCCCTGGTGATATCATGGATTGGCACGGGGGTGGCCAAAGTGCTAAGAATGAATTCATCTGAGCCTATGGTCAGGTGGAAGGACGAACACCCACAATCAGTTAGTTGGATACCACCTGTAATAGATAAGTAAATCGCATATATTGTGTATTTAAGTGGTACTAAGAATTAAAGTTGGATATCCTATGAATGTTGTAGGGATAGATATGTTTTCTTAATGATTTATATTGTACCCCTTTTTGGTGTCTGCTTGATTGTATAATTAGGCAAGTAGGAAATTATATGGATGGGATATGTTTTATACTCATAAATGCTTGTGTCATGTGGGGGTTAAGCTAGAGCCACGAACTGTGAATTCGTCGACCTTGGGCATAGTTTCAGGTACGCATGTTGACCCTCCTAGTCGTTCTGAGTCCCTCAGAGGATGCAGTCTGTTAAAGATCAGGATATATAGTGAACATATGCACAGGCTCTCTACAAGGAAAACAAAGACCAAGAACCACTTAAGTTCTAGAGTTGAGGAATGAAATTAAGGGGTGCGCAGAAGGATTCTTCCAAGTGTTACATCCAAGAGAAAGAGCACAAAGCTCTTAAGCCTTTCAGAGATAACAAAGCTCAAGAAGAGTAGCGAGATTGAAGTATCGAAAGGGAAGTCTCCTTTGTTCGGATGAAGAATGAACGAGAAACTATTCGGAAAGAGCCAAGGTCTGTTGTGATCGTTGGATACAGAAAGGAGTGTGGGAGTTAACCCCTTGAGTCCTCCGGACTTCGTGAGTTAGACGAACTATGAGTTCATCGTAAGGGAAGTAAATATCCTCGAAGTCCCGAAGTCTTGAAGTTAATCTGAACTATGGATCTCTGGATCCATAGGGATCCTTCTCGATCGTGCGATCTATGAGATTCGAAGTCCGCACTTCAGGAGATTCACGTGTTGAACTGACCAAAACCCTAAAGGCGAAGCTACAGAGCACTTATGAGACACTCACAAAGTTACCATACACTCTACAACTCAGTAAGGAGTGCTTGAGCGAAAGTTTCCAGGAGGGAACATACATACCTTTGAGGAATAGAAGGGACAGAGACCTTCGAGGTCGAAGCAGTTGAAGCTCAGAGGAGATAGTGCTAAGAGGGAAAAAGAGTAGAACTTATTCCAAGTCCCAAAGCTCAGAAGAGATAAGCGCTTTTTCAGAAGTGCATATGAGGTCCAAGAGATGGACTCGTAGGAGGAACAAAGGCCGAGACCTTTGAATACTTAGAAAATCCTCTAAGCTAGAGGAAGTCGAAAGCTTAGGAGGAGGAGCGACAACAGTCATCAGATCAGTTTTGGAGAGGAGCCCGAACCGTTAGATCAGTGTCCAGTGAACAAAGGAAGCGCAGAGGAGAGGAACGAATCCCATCTGTTGGATCTGAGCACGAAGGACTAGTAACCATTGGATCTGAAAGTAAATGCACGATACTTAACCCTTGTGTGCGCAGGAGAGTGGACTTGTCAAAGTCCCAAAGTAAATTGGGACCGTCCATCGTCAAGGAGGACAGGTGGTGTGAATCTGTGGATTCCAGGTGAAGACCCAAAGTAAACATCAACCATTAGATCATCTGAAGTAGATCTGAACCGTCAGATCTAGAGGATAGGTGGTGTTTGCACTATTCTCGTCACTGTGTGAGAAAAAAGTGAGTGCTTACATGCCCAGTTGGGCTCTGCTAGGCATGACAGCTGTATGGTAAAAGGTTAGAAAGAAAACAATAAAGTTATTAACAAGAACTAAACAAAAACTAAATGAAACTATGAGCATAGAAATAAAAATAAAAATAAAAAACAAATGACAATGGACCAATATCACCAATGTATAAGCTGGTCTGATAGATGAAATCCAAAGATACACAATGGAGAAAGAGGACTTGGGTCCCTTCCCTCTCCAATGGAAGGCTCTTGAGGCCCT
>ML776705.1:1188656-1227563 GCA_009831015.1 Picea engelmannii | reverse complement strand
ATCTGTCTCTGTGTTTCTCATATATGTGACTGATGTTGAATGTGCCATTGTTTATTTCTCTACATTATTGTGATCATCATTCAGTGTTTCTGCAAAGAGTTTAAAAGAAGCATAATTGTTTAAGCATGGTAACAACTGATTCACCCCCCCCCCCTCTCAGTTGTCCAACAAATTGTAGAAAGGGGAATTTCTCCTAATGCTTTTCAAAAATATAACCAAGAAGACACAGTAAAGGATCTAAAAAAACTAACATGCTCCGTGATTATTGTAAGTATACATACATAGTTCCATCCATGAACTTCATGTACAAAATTGGATTTACACATACACATTGTATTGTTGACTATATTAACTATTATGTCATGTACACAGGTTGAAGGTGCATTAGCAGCAACAAATGCATATTCGACTCCCTTCAAACCTGTGTGTGCCAACTGTAACTCCCCCACTTATGCCTCTTCATTAATATATGGTGCCACAATTGACTGTGTAAGATGCAATGAGAAATTCCCTTACCAATATAAGCATTGCCTCAATGTTATCATCTGAAGACTAAACAACAACATAGTCAATGTACAATTAGAGAATCAATATTGTTGGATCTACTTCCTAGCCTAACACAATTGCCATATGAAGCATATCTTTAGAAAAAGGAAAATACTGTGTATATGCTACATGACTTCCAAGTACATGGTAAGTTTACATTAAATGAGGATAGCATGGTCCTACATATCAGTTGAATAGAAAATAGTTACAGCAAACAAGTCGGTTGAAGATAAAAAAGGTACATCAAACAATTTCACTTGAACTGTTATAACTTATATTTGGCCTCATAGATTGTCATAAATTGGTTCTAAATTGGCCTCATAGATTGTCATAAATTGGTTCTAAATTATAACCTTTCACTTTATAGTTTGTCCTATAATTCATTGAGAGGAATCAAATAAGATATGCATATTAACTTGATCGGGAATTGTAAACCCCAAAAAGAGAAAGGAACAACTCTCATTTTCAATGGTTTTTGTTGCTGAGTCATTTTGGTTTGGATTGGGCCTGTATTGCGGTTACTTTGCTCAATGGTTAGCAAATCTATGTGTGTAGGACTTGTCATTAAAAAAAAATTGACAATATGCCCACGTAGAATCTTGTACTGCAAGTTTATTTGTATTGTAAGATGGAACAATGTATTTATGGTTGCTAAGTCATTTTGGTTTGGATTGGGTCTGTCTTGTAGTTACTATGCCAAAGAGTCGGAGAATTTGTATGTTTACGACTTGTCATCTTGTTAAATATTTTTTGACAATATTCCCACATAGAATCTTGTATTGCAAGTTTATTTGTATTGTAATCCAGAACAATGTATTTATGGCAATATGCTCTTGGACATGTTTGCATAAAAAATCAGAAAACTAGAAACAATGTTACATGTTTGTATCAATGCTACAATGTTACATGTTTGCATCAAAATCAGGAAACAAGAAACTTGATTTTGGCCTATAATATCATTGCCTGAAGCTACTCCACATGTTACTCCCCGAGAGATTCACCATAATTCTACCAAATTTTGTAATTTCACACAAAGAAATCAAAGAAGGTATTCAAATAATGAGATAGTACAATACTTGTTATGAATTATAGTTTAGGTAATTAAAAATTCGTATTGTAGTTTTCTATATGAAGAAGGTAAAGCCCTATATTCTAGATTTCAATCTTACCTTTAAGATTTTCTATATTCATGCAGGTAGGAGGGCTATCTTGCATGAGCTCCAAAAAAACCTATACCTAAGCACCTAACAAATAGAGCCCCATTGCATGAATTATATGCGTTGCTTCTGCTACTACTCATCATTTTAAACTATCTTACTTTATCCCATGTGCTCAAATACTTTCACAAGATTCCTCTTTGCCAAAATTTCCTTTAGGACTTGTCATCTTGTTAAATATTTTTTGAAAATATGCCCACATAGCATCTTGTATTGCAAGTTTATTTGTATTGTAAGATGAAACAATGTATTTATGGCAATATGCTCTTGGACATGTTTGCATCAAAACTTAGGAAACAAGAAACAATGTTACATGCTTTTATCGATGCTATAATGTTAGCACAGGGGTAGACCCAGGGTTCAACACTACAACAATGCACCAACAAAAACCTAACTACCAACCCTTTTGACAACACCTGCGAAGAAGGTGAAGTCTCACCCGAGGTAGAGGTAGGGGTGGTTGCGAGACTCAGGTGTCTGAGTCTTGCAACCTTAACTGGGACATGGATCTATGATTAAGATACTTAATAGAGCACTTAGCACTATCAGATCCTCAATATGCAATCAATACCTACTTCGCTGATAAAATAGAGCTTCGTAGCATTCACATTGATCTAATGTAATTAAGCACTTATCACAAACAGATGGATGCACCTCCACTTCTATCTAGCCTAAGCATCTATTTATATATTACAAAATATGCCTAAACATGGGTAAACCCATGGGCCGACATCCCATTCCCGTTACATATTCCCACATCCCAAAAAGGACCCAAAAAGGGGCCAAGATCCCATGATCTCTTCTTCATCTTGTGCTACATCTTTGACAGGATGTCGAAGTCCCCAAAACAGGTCAAACTTGACCATATATCAACAAAACCTAGTAAAGGGCCAACAGGCCCCCAACACTCACCTGTGACTTGTCCCGAGTCACTCTAATGTAGGAAATTATGCTTCGAACGCTTTGAGCTTGGATCGAACTGCTTCGACTTGTTGTTATGCTACGTGTTATATTTCACCAAATTCTTGAATGACAGCATCATTCACATGTCCTTCTAGGCGTTCCACAGTGCTAATCTACTCCAGTTCTACTCCCTGGCCTTCTACCTCTGTAAACAACTGATAGGCCTTATCTTGTACCAGTTGGAGTTTCTAAGTTATCTCCATAACTCTGCTCTGGATATTGTGGATTTGTTGTTGGGCGGTTCACTGCTCTTGAGATCTCTTCATTCTCTCCACAGCTGATAGAGACTTCAGCTGTGCCTATAGTGTTTTTGTGTGTTACTTCGCTTCCTAGAGCTGCAACTCGAGTGCCTGCAACTCTGGGTTCTCGGTAAGTTTCTCATACGTCTGATCACTGTGATCAGCGAATTTCTTGCATTATAAGGTAAGGGCCTTCAGTCTGTCAACTGCGTTGTGGGCAGTGGCTTCTCGCTGGTCCCTTACGTCCTGTGGAGTCTCGAGCACAGTGTGTAGTTCTAAATATGAAATGCATTGTTGTAGCTATTGGATCACTTCTTCAAGTTGCACTACTTGCTTCGTGACTTGATCCTCTGCCTTTACTTCTATGACATTCACAGAGTGAAGCACTCTGTTGACCATTTCATTTACTTCGAGTTGCTCTGTGAGCAATTGTTCCTTGTCTTTCTACAGTTGGGATTTTTCTTTGTCGAGCATTGCCTGGAGAGAAAGCTTCTCCCTTTCTGCAATACTGCGTTTCTCTACAAGGACTCCTTGTAATTGTGTCAAAGCCTGGGTGGCTTGCGTTGTTTCTTCTTGTTCTCGTCGAAGGCGAGCTTCGACTGTATCATCTATTCGGTGGAGTTGAGCTGGCTCATCTCCTAGTTTTGGTGTTCCTAATGGCAGAGGTGTAGTGGAGGCTACGCAGCTGGACTGTAGTGCTTGTTGCACTCCTTGGAGCCCAATCTTGATTCTATTGTACATCACTTCCTTCTTAGCCTCTTGTTTATCTACTATCTCCAATGAAGCATCATTTAGGGCCACTATAATGAAATTGAATTCATCTGAGGTGAGGATAGTCTACATTTTTGTCATAGAATCTTTCAATTTCTTCCGGGAGAAAGGCTTAGGGGGGGAAACCTTCCTTTTCTTCGAGGGGTCCTCCTCATTTCTAGGCGGTGTAACCTCACCTTTCTTATGTTCAACTTCTACACCATCTATCTCTCCACCATCACCTCCTTCCTGTGGTGAGATGGAAGCAATCTTCACGGATGCACTGTCTAAATCCTGAACCTCTTCAGTTTTTTTCATCCTACTAGGTCTGGGTGTATCCTACGCAGTTTCTAGACTGTCTATATTAGATATCTCCGCAGGGTCTGTTGGAATGAGGAGGTCCGTCGACTAGTCCTTGGTGATCTCCTCCAAGTCCTCCTCCCTTAGCTTGTAATATGACTGAAGTTGTTTTTTGTGCTCATCAACGTGCGCTGTGATGTAAATGAAATGGCGGTCCACGCTAAACTTCATTAAAGACCTGAATCGGTGTAAAGTATTCGGCGTCATGCGAGGCTCAGACTGTATATATACCTTCAACTGGTTGTAGTATGCATGAAATACAACATTGGACTACCATTGTTTATTCATGTTGCTTGAATACTATAGTGTGTTGAACTTCGCAACTAATGGTTCAAAGGGCTTGATGTCCAGGAAGGTCGCACCTTTCGGCATCTCCCAGGAAATGAAAGCAATTAGGATCAATAGCCAGCTGAAGTGGAATTTGTACCCTTGATCCTGGGATTCTCTACAGTCAAGTTCTAATTGGTTCACTAGGTACTTTGCCCAATTCATTTGTAGGCCCTCTGCGCACTTCCCTGCGAGGTCGACTACAAAACCAGTCACTTTGGTGGGTCGGTTCTTGCGTACTAACTTCTATGCAATCATATAACAGGCGAGGTGCATTGTGCCGCTCTAGATAGAAGCTACCTTGTAGTCTCGCGTTCCTTTATTGACATCGCCATAAATTTCCTTGATCCTTTGTGCGAGAGCGCGGTCCATGGCTTTTCCAGGATAGAAATCCTGTGGGTCGGGTCCTTGCATACTAAGCCCGGTGATCTGATTTATAAATGTCGGATCCACTGTTATGCGACTGTTTAACCATAGATAACCTCCATGGTAACAAGACAGCAGCAATTTGACACATGCATTCACCTCTTGGTGTCGTCCGAAGTGCGGAATCTTCATAACATTCAGTAGGGTGGACTATGCGAGGTTATGGGTCCATGACTGAGGGACGATCTTTGAATTCTTTCCCTTTGTTCTGGATAGGTACTTATGTGGGTGAGCATGTTGTAGACCTTCTTGTCGCAGAGTTTGAAGTCGCTAAACTTCAACGTTGCAATCTTATCTTGGTCTGCGCGTATCCCCTTCGGGAGGTACGCAATGACCAAGGCATACTTGAAATATCCAAGTATGTTGTCATGGTTTACAGCACCGCTCAGAGGTGGTATATAAGTGGGTAAGATAGTTGGGATCAACTTAGCATTCGCGAGATCATCCCTGTGCTTAGTTCTCTTCTCATCTGATGGTCGGGATGGTCTGGCTCGAGCAGTTGATGAAGAGGTTGGCAGTCCTATCATGGATGATGCTTGTACACCTGTGGATAATCCTCTCTCCGACATGACTCTTTCAGTCATCAGGTTGATCAAAACTTCCTCAACAACTCTTTCTGCAACACTCAACTCATCCGACATACACGCTCGGGGTTAACAATCTCAGGTTTGGTGGGGGTAGCTTAGACATAGTAACGAGACAGAGAGAAGAAGCATGATGATCACGATATAAACTCAATGTAGTTTTTGGGCTCAAATTCTCAATTGGAAAAAGTGTTCTCAGTGCGTGGTGCGGTGGGATAAATAGGTAACTCGACAATGGGTTGCTTACAATGGGTATGAGGTCTTCATTAACTTGGTTCTATCCATTATGGCGCAGTCTCAATGGTCAGATGGCGAGTTGGCTGGCCATAAATGGTTTTCTATTTGTTTGGAGCATTTATCTAACTGTTATAACATTCCTCGACGGCTATATTGCTTCATCGTGGTGAAGTGCCATGTGTCGTTGTTCTGATATCCCGGTGAAGCTCCAATTTTGCAAATTTTCTTTCTGTGATATTCCCTCTGGGACTTTCTGTAACTTTTCAATATTATCCCTCTTCTTACTTAGCTTTCTAGCCTTCTTTCCAGTGAGTTTCATCTCAATATGCCTTTTTCCATTATGATTCTTATCTTCTCTTAACATAGTTACTTCGCGTTGTTGAAATTCTTTCCTAGGATTCAGGGGTAGTACCTCTTCTTTGTCTGGGATAAGTACATTAGTCTTATGTTGGTCTTCTAATGTTCTTGCAGCTTCGACATCTGGGTCTCTAGTGTTAAATAGTTGCAAGATGTTCTCATGTTCTGCAATCAAGTGTGTGATCCTTCTAGTCATGAATTCTTTTAATTCCTGCTTTTGTTGTTCTAAAACTACTTCTTCTTCTTTCCTTCTGGCATGGTCTCTTTCAATCCAAGGGTTGGCTAGTAACATGGTAAACGGGGCACTATCTTCAATAAATTTAATAATCTCAAAATCTTCTTCTGACAAATTTCCATTAATGTGCATAGGTACACGATCGAGCTTCCCACATAGGTTTACCAGTTTTCCTATGAATAATCCTATTCCTCCTAATGAAGGAATCATAGCAGGCTTCCCTATAACTTCCCAAGTTCTTTCTGTCACGATATTCACATGTGTCTCTTCATCTAGAACACAGTCAATGTCGAAGTCTCCTATTCTTGCTTCAATGCATTCTTTTTCTTTGAATATCCCTGATAAGTTGATATGTCAGTAGTCATTCAGGGTTTCTTTCATCTATAACAATACTTTCTCTGATATTTATGGGATTCTTCCATTTCTGCATCCGCCTTAGGGTTTTCCTGGTTCAGATTCATTCTTTCAACTTTAGCAATCATTCTAGGGAAATCCAACACTTCATGGTCCATAGCTTTACAACAAAGATAACTAGGTATTCTTCTAGGGCATTCCTTAGCAAGATGTCCTGGTCTTCTACAGCTGTAACAGAGGGTTAATCCTCTCTTTCTTTTAAATTATCCCCATCTTCTCCTGCACTGCGCACTAGGAGCATAGGATCTAACCTACAGCAAATTCTCTCTAGGATCTTGAATCCATTTGTTACTCCAAACATTCTTTCTATGCATGGGTATAACATATATTTCACTATTCTTGTCAGATCTATTAATATCAAATCTTCCTTCATCTATCAATACCCTAGTTTTCAAACTAGGATAGACTCTATTAAACATACCTAGGTCCATACTCTAGAAACAAAAATTTCCACTTATCTTACTTCTACATAGCACAAAGCTTCTAGATCTAAAAAATTTCACTATTCTTACTTTTATCAGAGCACAAAGCTTGCAGATGTTACCTCTTTTAATCAGAAATTCTCACTCTTACCTTTCTTAGAGCACAAATCTTTCAAATCTTGCTTCTCTCCTTCAGATCCACCTTTTTTTCTTCATATCGGGCTTCTTTCTTTTAGAATAGAGATTTATAAATCAAGTAGAATATTGTGCACTAGAGCGGCAGATCTATGCATAGAGCTTTCACAACTTCAGGATGAATCTTTGCATAAAGCTCCTTCTTTCTTAGTTCCCAGCAATCACAGTTTCAGGTCCCGACAACGGACCATTTGTTGGCACAGGGGCAGACCCAGGGTTCAACGCTACAACAACACACCAACAAAACCCTAACTATCGGCCCTTTCGGCAACATCTGCAAAGCAGATGAAGTGTCACCCGAGGTAGAGGCAGGGGTGGTTGTGAGACTTAGGTGTCTGCAACCTTAGTTGGGACATAGATCTATGATTAGGATACTTAATAGATCACTTAGCACCGTCAGACCCTCAATATGCAATCAATACCTACTTCACTGATAAAATAGAGCTTCACAGCATTCACACTGATCTAATGTAATTAAGCACTTAGCACAAACAGACGGATTAGATCTAGTAGAAGCAAGCACTAAGCACATTCATATAAGTCAGATCTAACATTCATAGCACAAAGCATAAGCAAATTTATCTATATCTATCAAAGCACTTAGTAAGAGAGTCGTAACCACATTAAGACAAGCACAAAGCATAACAACACAGTATTTACGTGGTTCACCCCAACCCTGGGGATACGTCCACCAACTCTTCTTCTTTATTGTCTTCAGTCAATCGGTTACAAGCACAGAGCCTCAAAAACCTTACTCCGCACAGGACAGAATATCTATGTAGCTCGCTAGATCCTTCTTCCTTGCATTACAGCACTAAGCCTTCCACAATCTACTATAATGACCTACACGTATCTCTACAAGTCTCTTACAGTCATGCACAAAGCACTTACAAACTCTACTTGCACTTAGCATACATTCACATCACACAGATGCACCTCCACTTATATCTAGCCTAAGAATCTATTTATATATTACAAAATAGGCCTAAACATGGGTAAACCCATGGGCCAACATCCCATTCCCGTTACATATTCCCACATCCCAAAAAGGGGTCGAGATCCTGCGATCTCTGCTTCGTCTTGCGCTCCATCTTCGATAGGTTGTCAAAGTCCCAAAAACAAGTCAAACTTGACCAGATATCAACAAAACCTAGTCAAGGGCCAACACATAATGTTACATGTGTTGAAATTACTAAGACAACTGAGTGGGGGGGGGGTGTGAATTAGTTGTTACTGTGCTTAAACAATTTATGACTTATTCAAACAATTTTTAATCTCTTCCAAGTGACCATAAATATTATACAAGATATGAACAGCATAAATAATGAACATCAGACACACATAATATATACACAGAGACATATTTTCACGAGGAAACCCATAAAGGGAGAAAACCTCTTCTTCTTCGAATGATAGGCAGTCTTTTAAGTTCTGTACATCATCTATCTTTGAGCACCAACTTAATGTGAGGCTACTACCTCTATTTTACAAGCTCCAATTTTCTGAGAGCACCAACTCTCTTATTTCTCTAGCACCCACTAGAAGGAAGCATCAACTCCCTGAATGTTCCAGCACCAACTGGACTTATACAAGCACCAACTTGCATATAGAAAAAAAAAATTCCCTAGTACCACCTTGCCACCCTGTTTTCTAGCCAAACTAGATGGAAGATACAACTTCCAATATTCAAGCACAAACTTGAATATCAGAGGACCACAGTCCTCCCTAACACCACCCTACCTCCCTGAATGTAAATAAATGATTTAATAACCAACAATACAGGTATATCGATTCTTACCACTTCTTCTTTGTTATGCAATTCTTCTCTGCTTCACTTTTCTTCTGCTCTGTTCATATTTGGCTTGACTTGCTTCTATCTATTTTTCAATTCTTCTCTTCTTTTGTTTGTTCTACAAATCCACTCTACTTCTATTTGTTAAGCTTATGTTTCTCATCTCTGAGTTTCATCTCACACTGAGCATACTGTAATTTTTCCTTTCTTACAGTTCAACTCATTTTTCAATTAGAATAGCCAACCTCACACAGTCACGGCATCCCTCTTTTATTCTCTCCACCAATTCAGTTACACCTTGACTCTCCAAAGAAGCGCATCAGCTACTGAATCACCAAACATCCAAGAACTATGATTCAGTTATGCTAACTAAATCGTAACTAAACAATTAACCGTGAAGTGAAATAGTAGCCCTTCGATCAAATTCTCGATTAATCATCACCGTTGGATTACACCCATAGGGACTCATGTTTATCCTATATGCCCATTAGCTGTGACCACGGGCCTAATCAAAAGGCACTTAGCAATTTCGTGTTTCACGAATTTTGTTGTGAGTCACTCTAACTCTTCCAAATCTCGATCATGAAATGGAGCCTTGCAACTTGCAAGCTCCTTCCTTCATGTGCCCACCAGCGATGACCACCGGCTATACCAACAGGCGCTTTGTAATTTCACATATCGAAAATCTTATGATGAGACTTCTCGAGTCTCCCATGTCACGATCTCCAAAATGGAGCTTATCTGGGATAACTCCTTCCCTTCTCATGACCACTGGCTGTGACCAAGCGCTTATCCATACAGCACTTTTGGGACTCGCAATTTTGGAAATCACGTGATGAGGCATCTCGACTCTCCCATGTCGCGATCTTTGAAATGGAACTTATCTTGGCTAGCTCCTTCCTCTAACCTTCGACAATGTGACCTTGGCTATGACCATGGGCCAAACATTCAAGCGCTTTGCTTTCAAGATCAATAGTCTAGAACTTTAGTGATCCAATGATCTAGATCATTTCATGACTTCTCATATCATGAGTTCCTGTGTCATATCCCTTTGACTCCTCCAATGTGCAGGTCATCCCAATCACTCGCCAAATGTCCTCTGGCTCCAACAGCCAAGATTGTTTCACGATTTCACATTTCATGGAGTTGGAGGTTAGCTTACCTCTATTCTCCCGATTCACGAATTTTTGAAACTCCTCATCTGCTACCACGTGTCCTTCGTATCGAACGATCCCTCTTCTTTCGATACTTTGTAATCCTGCTTCACCTTGCACTTAAATATTGTGCTCGTTCTTCTGGATCCAACGACGGTCGGTCCTCATGCTCAGATTTGATGCCTAAGATTTGTTCTCCTCTTTTGTGTTCTCCTCCTGTCTAAATTCAGATCTAACAGCCATCGAGAATTCGGGATGGGTGATCCAGCGATCACTGTTTCTCTTCACTGAGGTTACACTTATGTTCTTTCCATGCCATTATTGTTGTGTTGTTGATCTTGTTATCATTGGAAAACAAGTATACTCTCGTCGTACTGATATTTCCATCAATGATGAACAAATACTCTACTTTATCTCTGTAAACATGCCATCAATCTCCCCCTTTGGCATTGATGGAAACCTTTAATAGCCTGAAGAAATACACTACACCTGAAGAACTGCACTACACCTGAAGAAACTGCACTATTATGCCTGGACATCCAACTATATCATGTAGCATCCTTACCACACTACACCTTGAATAGCTTGAAGAACTGCACTACACCTGAAGAAACTGCACTATTCTGCCTGGACATCCAACCATACCCTGTAGCATCCTTACCATACTACACTTTCTCCCCCTTTGACATCAATGTCAAAGAAGAAACACGCTCCCTCTGAGTTGTTGCAGTACATCTCGAAGGTATCAGAAATGCGACAGGCACATACTTCCCCTTGTCAACTATGAATGGAAGAACCAGAGTTGTATTCACCAGAAATATTATATATATTCAATAAGTACTCCCCCTAACAAGGTGAACATATTAGACAACACAAGGTATAACCCCCAACTTCTGAGGAATATATCCAAAAGGTGTCATTGCTAATGGTTTAGTAAAGATGTCATCTATTTGTTCTATGGAAGGAATATAATTCATCTGAACAACTGTGTTTGTAACTTGCTCTCTAAGAAAATGATATTTGATTTGGATATTCTTAGTCTTGGAATGAAGAACAGGGTTCTTGGAGACACTAATGGCACTGTTGTTATCACAATGAATTGGAATCGGATCAATATAATTTACCTTCAAATTTTCAAGAGTTTGGATCATCCATCAAATCTGAGTGCAGCAAGTAGCAGCAGCAATGTACTTTGCCTCTGTAGTTGATAAGGAAATAGATCCTTGCTTCTTACTAATCCATGCTACCAACGAGTCACCCAGGAAGAATGCACCTCCACCGGTGCTCTTTCTCTCATCCACATAATTTTTCCAATCAACATCTGAATAAGCAGTTAACTGAATATTCTGATTTCTAGGATACCACAGACCATAAGTCATTGTGCCCTTTAAGTATTTGAATATCCTTTTTACATCTACTAAATGACTTTGTTTAGGAGAAGATTGATAATGACCTACCATTCCAACAGCTTGCATTATATTAGGACGGGATGTTGTGATGTACAGAAGACTACCTATCATTGATCAATATGTCCATGGATCAACATCATGTGAAATATCATCTTTACTGAGCTTGTAACCGGCCACCATAGGTGTATTAACAGGAGAAGAATCTTCCATCTGAAATTTCTTCAACATCTCTTTCAAATATTTTTCTTGAGAGATAAATATTCTTGTAGAACTCTGATTTTACTTGTAAACCAAGACAATATGACGGTTCTCCTATCATGGACATCTCAAATTTTGTTTTCATAGAGTGGGCAAACCACTGGACAGAAGAATCATTAGTACATCCAAAAATAATGTCATATACATAAACCAAAACAACTAGTAAATCATCACCTTCAGACTTAATGTAGAGATTTTTGTCAACGGTACCTTTCTTAAACCCTTTGTCTTGTAAAAAATTGTCCAGTCTATAATATCAAGCTCGTGGTGCTTGTTTCAATCCATATAAAGCCTTCTTCAGCTTGCAGACATAGTCAGGATTATCTGTCGGTGAGAATCCTTCAGGTTGCTCCATATATACTTCTTCCTCTAGATCTCCATTAAGAAATGTTGACTTTACATCCATCTGATATACTTTAAAGAATTTATGACATGAGTATGCAAGAAACATTATGATGGCTTCCAATCTTTCCATTGGTGCAAAGGTTTCATCAAAGTCCTGCCCTTCAACTTGTGCATACCCTTTACAAACTAATATGGCTTTATTCCTAACAACTTGTCCTTTTTCATTCATTTTATTCTTGAACACCCATTTGGATCCTATTACATTCTTGTCTTCAGGTCTAGGAACAAGCTCCCAAGTATTGTTCTTCTCAATCTGATCAAGCTCTTCATTCATATCTCTAATCCAATCATCATTCTTGCTAGATTCATCAAAATATTTAGGTTCAATCATAGATAAAAAGGCAACTTGAGATTGTTCTAAGTCCTTAATGAATTTCCTTCTTGTCTAAACTCCTTTATCTATATCTCCAATTATCTTATTTTCAGGATGATTGTTTCTAACAATTCTAAGAGGTGGTTTTATTTATTTCTGTTGATTTGTGTCGGTCGGAGTATTTGTATCTTCATCTGATTCATATTCTTCTCTTTCTGGTCCTTGGACCTGTTCATCTTCATCTTCAACTATATCTTTTTTGCTTGGTTCAACACTGCTTATATTTCGTACTGATATTTCTTCATCAACTTTTATGTCGATACAATCGACCAATTTATGCAACCTCTTATTGTAACATTTGTATCCTTTACTGTTTGTAGCATAACCTAAGAAGATACCTTCATCATCTATGTCATCATATTTGCCAATTTTTTCATCATTATTCTTAATATAACATTTACTCCCAAAGACTTTAAAATGCTTGATTGAAGTAGGTCTTCCAAACCATAGTTCATAAGGAGTCTTGTCACTGTGTGGCCTGAGATGAGATTTGTTAAGAATATGAACAGTTGTATGGATTGCTTCCACCCAATATGTCTGAGGTATACTCCTTTCATTCATCGTTGATCTTTCCATTTGTTGTACTGATCTATTCTGCCTCTCAACAACTCCATTTTGCTGTGGAGTCCTTGGAATTGTGTATTGTCTTTTGATCCCATGTTTATCACGGAACTCTTTGAAGTTCCATGAGCTAAACTCTCCTCCTCTATCAGACCTTACTGCCTTCAATCTTTTTCCTGTTTGATTCTCAGTTAGAGCCTTAAACACTTTGAATTTTTCAAATGCTTCAGATTTTTCCTTCAAAAAGGCAACCCATGTTAGTCTAGAATAATCATCAATAATCAACATAAAATAGTTTTATTTTCCTGTACCTTCTTTCCTTGATGGTCCACATAAATCCAGATGTACTAATTGGAGAGGTTTTTCTGTTGAAGGAAAGTTTTTAGATTTGAACTGTGTCCGAGTAAGCTTTCCTATTTGGCAAGGCTTACAAACAGAATCATATGGCTTTGATATATTTGGAATATCTTTTACTGCCCCATTGTTTCTAAGCTTGATTATATGATCAAAATTTAGATGTCCAAGTCTCCTATGACATAGCCAACTTTCATCATACTTTCTTAAGTGCCATTCTTCTTTTTCTTCTTTTAACACATAGACATTGTTTTATGTTCTTATCCCTTTTGCAACCAACTGTCCTGAATTCATAGACTTTATTTTACAATCTTTAGAAGTAAAAATAAATTCACATCCTCTATCACAAACTTGATTGACACTTAGTAGATTATGTTTCAGACCATCTACAAACAAAACATCTTGAGCTTTTCCTTTGCCATTACTCAGACTTACTATTCCTTTACCTTTTGTTTTTCCCAGTTCATCATTTCTAAAAGTTACATTCCCTGATTTGATTTCACTTAGAGTTAGAAACTTACTTTTGTCTCCAGTCATATGTTTGGAACATCCACTGTCAATATACCAGGGATTCTTTTGTCTTTGGGTTGATAACACTAGTCTACACTTGTCATCTTCTTTCTTCTTCCAAGCCTTGAAATTTTCAGCAGTGGGATTCAAATCTGGCTTATAATTACTTAAGCGACAATATGCAGCTTTATGTCCATAGTTATGGCAAAAGTAACATTTTGGTTCACTGAATAACAAATCATAACTATTGTTATGCTCATAATTTTTGTTATGTTTCACCTACATCCTTCTCCCAACCATCACATGATTTATAGTATGTGGTTGTTTGTTGCTTGGTTGTCTCAATCTTTGTTGATTATTCCTTGAGTAACTTGTATGCTCATATATAAATCTTAAAGAACAAGTTATAGCTTTGTGACCAAAGTTAGAACAGAAAAAACAATAACCATAGAAAAATCCTTTGTACCTGGAAAAAGACTGTCTTCTTTGAGCGGATCGATTTCTTCCATGCTGATAATTTCTCCGATCTACAAATTCGGTTCTAGTACTTTTTCTTTCATTCCTTCTTGGTGGCTGATTTTCTTTCTTTGTTTATGCATAGTGATTATTGTCAATGATTGTACATTTGACAAACTTGATGGGTTCTGTATTACTTGGATGATCACTACTTGATCCTTCTTCATAGCCCAAGTTAGATTTCAACTTTGGATTCCTTTTCTAATTTAGAATGGAGGTTAATCCTTCTGATGCTTTAATACTTGACAGATTTTGGTGATACAATGCCTTAAACTTCTCCATCTATTTTCTGGTTTTTACTATCTCTTCTTCTAAGGCTTCACATCTCGCTTTATTTTCTGATAACTATTGTTTCAGAATGTCCTCTATTCTCTTTGCCTCTTCTAACTCCACTTTTAGTAATTCGAAGTCTTCATCGGGTTTTTTACCATTCATTTTAAACTGCATCAACAATTGTTTTTGTTTTCTCTTCTTACATATAAGTCTGTCAATTTCTTCCAAAGCACTGATTAATTCACCTTCCATATCCACCACAGCTTCTTCATCATCCATGTCACCTCCTGTGTGTTTATCATCAATATATCCCATATCCATAAGCATAAAATCATTCACTTTACCCTCACAGGATGAATCACTATCTATGTCTTCTGAGGAGTCATCATTGTTTGCACACAAACTTTTATTTTTACTATATTTCTTAAATTTGTATTTCTTTTCATCATCAGAGTTCTGGTCCTTTTGGTATTTTTCCTTGTGAGGACGCTTAGATGAAAAATGACCTATTTTACCATAGTTAAATCATTTGAAGGGCAGCTTGCCTTGGTATTTTCCTGATCCTTTCTTTAACCTTCTCACAAATTTTGCCTCAATATCATCTAGTTCTAAATCAGTATTATTGTCTGCTTTAAAAGATGCTTCTCTAGTAATGGATTTATCTTTTCTAATTCTCATTTCATATGCAGTTAGAGTTCCTAGGATTTGATCAATGGACAAATATTTAAGATCATTTAGTTCTTCTATTGCAGAGACTTTTGGATTAAATTTATCAAGCAGAGATCTTAAAATCTTCTGAACTAAAAATGATTCTTCAATCTTCTCACCAAGACCCTTCATGGCATTCACAAGTTATTCAACTCTTAAAAAATACTTGCTAATTGTTTCATCTTCATTCATATTTAGTTGTTCAAATTTCAATCTATATGTTTGAAGTTTGGCATCTTTTACTTTCTCATTTCCTTCATAACTTCTAATAAGTTTATCCCACATTGCTTTGGCAGTTTCAAGATGCATCACCTTTACAAACTCAACTTTAGCAAGTCCATTCAAGATAGCATTCATTCCCTTAGAATTAAAGCTAAACTCTAACTTATCATCCTTGGAAGCTAGCACAAGAGGCTTTGTATATTCAGTCTCTACTACATCCCAAACGTCAGCACCTAAGGCCATTAAGTATGTTCTCATTCTAACCTTCCAGAAGGAAAAATTTGTTCCATCAAACAGAGGAGGCTTAGTGGCTGAAGTCCCTTCATGACTTGTCATCTTTAAGCTTACAGATCTACCTTTAAATAAAAGGAACTTGCTCTAATACCAATTGTTAAAATTACTAAGACAACTGAGGGGGGGGCGGTGAATCAGTTGTTGTTGTGCTTAAACAATTTATGACTTATTCAAACAATTTTTAAGCTCTTCCAAGTGACCATAAATATTATACAAGATATGAACAGCATAAATAATGAACATCAGTCACAGATAAGATATACACATAAACATATTTTCACGAGGAAACCCATAAAGGGAGAAAACCTCTTCTTTTTCGAATGATAGGCAGTCTTTTAAGTTTTGTACATCATCTATATTTGAGAACCAACTGAATATGAGGCTACTACCTCTATTTTACAAGCTCCAACTTGCTGAGAGCACCAACTCGCTTATTTCTCTAGCACCCACTAGAAGGAAGCATCAACTCCCTGAATGTTCCAGCACCAACTGGACTTATACAAGCACCAACTTGCATACAGAAAATTCTGTGTTTTCCCTAGCACCACCCTGCCACCCTGTTTTCTAGCCACAACTAGATGGAAGATACAACTTCCAATATTCAAGCACCAACTTGAATATCAGAGGACCATAGTCCTCCCTAGCACCACCCTACCTCCCTAAATGTAAATAAATGATTGAATAACCAACAATATAGGTATATTGATTCTTACTACTTCTTCTCTGTTCTGCAATTCTTCTCTGCTTCACTTTTCTTCTACTTTGTTCATACTTGGCTTGACTTTCTTCTGTTTGTTTTGCAATTCTACTCTTCTTCTGTCTATTCTGCAAATCTACTCTGCTTCTCTCTGTTCAGCTTATGTTTCTCATCTCTGAGTGTCATCTCACACTGAGCATACTCTAATTTTTCCTTTCTTACAGTTCAACTCACTTTTCAGTTAGAACAGCCAACCTCACACAGTCACAAAATCCCTCTTTTATTCTCTCCACCAATTCAATTACACCTCAACTCTCCAAAGAAACACATCAGCTATTGAATCACCAAACGTCCAAGAACTATGATTCAGTTCTGTTAACTGAATTGTAACTGAACAATTAACCGTGAAGTGAAATAGTACCCCTTCGATCAGATTCCTGATTAATCAGCATCATTGGATTACACCCGCAGGGACTCGTGTTTATCCTATATGCCCACTGGTTGTGACCACTGGCTGTGACCATCAAAAGGCACTTCGTAGTTTCATGTTTCGCGAATTTTGTTGCGAATCACTATGACTCTTCCAACTCCCAATCACGAAATGGAGCCTTGCAACTTGCAAGATTCTTCCTTCACGTGCCCACCATTGATGACCACCGGCTACACCAACATGCGCTTTGTAATTTCTTGTATCGGAAATCTTGTGATGAGACTTATCGAGTCTCCCATGTCACGATCTCTAAAATGGAGCTTAGCTAGGACAACTCCTTCCCTTCTCGTGACCACTGGCTATGACCAAGTGTTTATCCATAAAGTCCTTTAGCGACTCACGATTTCAAGAATCCCGTGATGAGGCATCTCAACTCTCTCATGTCGCGATCTCCGAAATGGAACTTAGCTAGGCTAGCTCCTTCCTCCAGCGTTCGACAATGTGACCTTGGTTATGACCACAGGCCAAACATTCAAGCGCTTCACTTGCCAGATCAACGGTCCAGAACTTTGGTGATCTGACGATCCAGATCATTTCGTGACTTCGCATATCATGAGTTCCTGTGCCATATCCCTTTGACTCCTCCAATGTGCAGGTCAGCGAAATTTCAATCGCTCACCACATGTCCTCTGGCTCCAACGACCAGGATTGTTTTGTGATTTCACATTTTATGGAGTTGGAGGTTATCTTACCTCTATTCTTACGATTCACGAATTTGTGAAACTCCTCATCTGCTACCATGTGTCCTTCGGATCGAATGATCCCCCTACTTTCGGGACTTTGTAAGACTGCTTCACCTTGCACTTAAATATCGTGCTTGTTCTTCTGGATCCAACGACAGTAGGTCCTCGCACTCAAATCTAACACCTAATATCTATTCTCCTCTTCTATGTGCTCCTCCTGTCTAAATTCAGATCTATCGGCCATCGACAATTCGAGATGGGTGATCCAACAATCATTGTTTCTCTTCACTGAGCTTACACTTATGTTCTTTCCATGCCATTATTGTTGCGCTATTGATCTTGCTATCATAGGAAAACAAGTATACTCTCGTCGTGTTGATCTTGCCACCAATGACAAACAAATACTTTTCCTTATGTTTGTAAACATGCCAACAACATGTTTGCATCAAAATTAGGAAACAAGAAACTTGAGTTTGGCCTATAATATCATTGTCTGAAGCTACTCTACAGGTTACTCCCCAAGAGCTTCACCATAATTCTACCATATATTTCAATTTCACACAAAGAAATCAAAGAAGGTATTCAAATAATGAGATAGTACAATACTTTATATGAATTATATTTCAGGTAATTACAAATTCATATTGTAGTTTTCTAGATGAAGAAGGTAAAGCCCTATATTCCAGACTCAATATTTCCTTTAACCATTTCTATATTCATGCAGATAGGAGGGCTATCTTGGATGAGCTCCGGAAAAACCTATACTTGAGCACCTAACAGATAGATCCATCTGGCATGACTTCTATGCTTTGCTTCTGCTACTACTCATCATTTTAAATTATCTTATTTTATCCCATTTGTTCAAATACTTTCACAAGATTCCTCTTTGCCAAAATTTCCTTGAGTTATTTAGGTTTGCCTTTTGGAACACTATGCATCTCCATGGTAGTGTTGATACAATCATTGAATTCCAACTTCAATTTCTTGATAGAAATTACCAAATAAAACAAACTAACTTAGGATATATAAACAAACACGGGATATGCAACAAATTGACCACAAAAGTAATAATTTGAATAGCGGCAAATGCAATCTTCAAAATTCTTCTTTCTTACCCTCATATCTTTCCATTCTCTCATGAAGGACAAATTGTCATTGTTGTTGGGAAAAACACCCTATGGACTAGCAAATTAGGGTCAGACTTTGCATGCAGATTTGACCGAATAGAAACTACTTTTTTACCTACATCCCAAGATTTAAATCCCTTTTTCTCAGTAAATGCATGGAAAAGGACCACCTACCTTATTACTGGTGTTCGATGTTGATCCTCCATTGTGCTTGATTACTTGTTTGCGCTACTCCTTCCAAAGATGACCTGCACTCAAGACAAACAACAACTATGCATGCATGCTACTTCTATACTCAAGGGTTAGAAATCAAACATAAACTAATCAAATCATAGACAGCGCATGAATTGGGATGGGAAAAGCATTCTTTTTATTACATAAAGTGAATCAACTTACAAAAGCTGAGACTGGCCACCGCTCCTTGAACCTGAACCTGGGCTCCTCTTCTTCTGTCCTTCAACTGCTTTGCATTAAATCTCCTTTGGCATGAGGAAAGGCTAAAGGGTTGGGACAATGGAATATTTAGATGGGCAGAGTTTCTTCGCTATATTTTTTCCTCTTCCAAATGGTACCCCTACCCCTTCTTTTATAGGCTAAAAGGAGCTAGGGTTTTGGACGAACCCTCGGCCATGCATGGTCGGGAGTTTCAGTTAACTCACCCATAGTTTTTTGTTCCGTTGGCAACTTTCCTTTTTTCGTGCTTTAGTAGGTACACGCGGGTTGTTGTGAGCCAGACAGCGTGTACACGTGTGCAGTAATGGGTTAGGGCGGGTGGGCCTTTTACACAAGAGTATTTGTTCAGCATATTTTTGGTAAAGAAGGGAAATGAGTTGGCCTGATGCCAGGTAAGCATATGTGGTGCAATTTAGGGTTATAACAGTCATTTTCCTGAGAAAAAATTGCAAATAAATATGCCCATGAACATCTATCTGAATGGAGTAGTTATAACAAAATGAAAGCCAAGTAACAATGCTATATGGATGCTCTTCACCCTTTGGAGGCCAAGTCTCCTAAAAATACCATGTTCGATTTCATCAATAATTGTCATGTCCAATGATGGATGTTTAGATGCATAAGGAAATGCAACATCCATGCATTAAAGAAACATTACATGAATACTAAGTTATACAGATCAATGACTCTCAAATTGAGGGAATAGAAGCTTAATATAATCTCCTTCAAATTCAATGTGTCATATGTTAATTTCAGAGGTCATGTGATTTGGCGGCCATCATTGACAATTAAGTTTTTTCATAACATTTTCTCGTTGTGTATTTTTATTTCCACTAAGGTTCAAGGGCTTCCTCCCATGATTGATCAGGAAATTCCCACCCTCAAGTTTTTGGACCTCAATTTGGAAAACTTTCCTGAGAACATAGCCAGGAAAATATATTTTCTTTTCCATGTGATTATACCAAAGTACTCTAGAAGTATGCAATCTTGAGAGCATTCAAGAGCCAAATATCAAACCCACCTAAATTCTGTTATTGAAAATATGCAATCCTAAGAGCATTCGAGAGCCAAATATGACACCCACTTAAATTCTATTATTTCATCTGCCACATGCATGCACTAAAATAATAACCTGAATATTATTGATGATTAGATCTACTTTATTACAATAATGAATAAAATAATAACCTGAATATTATTGATTGCTCAAACTGTTTTTTTTTTACCATAAGACATCATATTCAAAGTTATTGGAATTGATTTTGAACCAAACAACACACAATTTATGCTTTAAATTATTGTTGGTTTTAATTGTAATTTTTATATGTTGGGTTGATTTTTATTATCATATTTAAATTTACAGTACTCACCTTTTATGAACATCGAGGGAAAAAATGGTGTCTGATCATCTTCTAGGGTTAAGAATTGAGAATTCAGTTGGAAAATTTGAGATCCTTTCAGCATAACATCATTGAAACTTCCTCATATATGAAAAGATATCATATTCACAGTTTTTGGAATTGAATTTGAACCAAACAACATAAAGCTTATGCTTTCAATTATGAATGCCTTTGATTTTAATTTTGATATGTTGGGTAGATTTATTATTATTATTATATCTAAATTTACAGGGCTCACATTTCATCACAACGCCAAGGGAAAAAAATAAATATGTTATCTTTTAGGGTTAAGATAGGAGATTTTGGTTGGGAAATTTGAGATCCTTTCAGCATAGCATCGCTCAAACTTCCTGCTATACTAGAATATATCTTATTCAAAGCTAGTGTAACACACCCAACCCCCTAAGTAGCTTCTAAGGGAATGGGGTATAAAATTTTCACTTCTCCTAAAGCATCTCTAAACCTCTTTTTGAGGGCACCATCGTCTTCTGCTCATCGACAATTTTCCAACGACTATCATTTTGCTCAAAACTAAGCTCTAAATCAAAATGTATGCCCTTTTAAAGTTGTAGGGCCTTCATTGGTCAAAGACCACCTTACTGGAACATGGCATCCATGCCACCATACCAACCTAGTGTGTCACCTTTGAGTGAAACATGTCATACTAACTTATGGGTCTGCTTGGCATCAAACAGCGTGGCCAAAGCCATGACTCATCATGTGGGAAATCAGGGCAAGAGATGGGTGGTGGAGATCAGTCGTGATCTACATCAATGGTCCACCTCTCATCATGGACCCCTCCGCATGTTCTAGGTTTAACCTAGGGGGAAGGGGACGTGAAACTCAACCAAAGTTAAGCCATTGGTGAAGTGTCGCAAGTCGGTGGGTTACAACCCCCTCCACTTGTGGTTAACCTAACCACACAGGACCCCCCCACAATTGATACAATGTTGACATGTGTCCTGATGACATCAACACGATGGGGACCCACTTTGCCAACCTAGCCTAACCATGATGTGAAATGTAGCTACTAAGACATTGACCCTCCGACCTACTTATACCTTCGAACAACAATGCCTGATCCAGTGGCCCCGTTGGCACCCTAGACACATGGTGGTCCATGCCCTCAAAGGGACAAATTACCATGACACATGGCATACCATCCACTCGACATGTGGACCTTTCATGTGCACTAACATGGTATACACGTCATCACAGCACACGTGACTCGTCCATTCAGGTGTTTCCACCTATCCACTTTTTATTGTAAGGATGGTGCCATCCTCTGCCACTCCAAGCCTACGAGGCAAGGTTGGAAGCATATCCCAAGAACCTTGTTCCATCAGGGTATCAGGTAATCGAGATCTCGGTCCATGTTTTTTCTCTTTGACCAACACTTACACTCCCCGATACTGACATCCTGGGTGTTGGGCCACCAGTGTATCGAGAAGTCGGCCCACCAGGAACCGACCTTCCCAACATAACCTTGTAGACATAAACCCTAATAGCCCAGGATACCAATATCTCGGTATACTCAAGGTTCAAGACCCTCTCTTGAGCTTATCACAACAAATCTACGGTCGAGATCTTGGCTTGTAGATCTTAAGATTGAGGTTCAAGGGATTTAAGCTGAGGTGTATGCGTCTATTTGGGCCCACATTCAACACGTGGCTTGACGTGGCATATTATCGACATGAACTAAAACTCTAATAAACCTTGATAAACCTGTCGGATCAACCTTTGCTCCTCAAAGATACAATTTTATCCCATTAAAACCCATCTTGACCCAATATTCGGTAATGTACTTTCCCTTAAAGATTTAAAACAGTCGTAATGGTCTTGTCCTCCATTATAGCTATGTCGTGACTTTATGAACATTCAATAACAATTAATGAATCACTGAGTGTGAAGCTTTAACACATTAATCCTTCCCAATTTTCACATAAACTCAGTAAGGTAATTTTCATACTGTTAGAAAATCATGATTTCTTAAACCCAGAAGTCTTAATTCAGATCATTTTTGTGAGGTTTCATTTCACTGGTTAGTATAAGAAATTATTTTTCATTTTATATAAACTTGTTAGTTGTTTATTTTAAATAAAACTTATACTTTTTCTTTTACTTGCAGGAATTCGCAAAGACAAAATGACTCGGAGAAGAAAAGAAAAACAACATAATGATGACGAAGTCGACATTGAAAAGAACCCCAATTCGACATTTTTCTCTAATACTATATTCAAGACGGGCATGAGAAATAGTACGGAGTGGAGCCAAATTTATGCATTCTTCCAGGAAGGGGATTTCACTAAGGAATATGAATTAGATGCCGACGATTTGGTTGATATTAAAGCATCTGAACTTCAAAAAATTGTTGATAGGTCATCTATTTTACCTTATTATGACATGATACGATGGATTATCTCCCATACTGGTATCTCTACATGCAATGTTGTTAATTCAGCATACCAAGTTGTTGGTTCCTTTAGGCCTGAAGATGTTAATAATATATAATTTAATCCACCAACAATCAAGATTGATGACAATTTCATTAAGGAATTCATTAAGAAAAATGTTGAAAAGGAGGAAGTTCAAATGGTTAAGTTGATTAAATAATGGTGGTATGACCCTGATTCTTTCAAAGTCATAGGTGACAAGATATGCCATGTCCCTAGACTGAAGAAAGCCCATATGTTAGTTTCCATAATTCTTTGTTGTCTATATGGTGAGAAAAAATCTTCCAAATTCAAATTGAGTTGGATCCCACTCATCCACCAAGTTCTCGGAGGGAATATTTTCAATTGGGCTCATATCCTCTATGCCAATCTTAAACAACAAGTGAAAATTTCCTAGGAAGCTCCTCCAAGATATTGTCTAGGATTTTTTATGTATGCTTATTTGGTAGATGTCATATGTGCAGTTACACCTTTCCCTCTTTTATCTTACAACTGGTCTCCCTATGAGGAAGAAATTCATTTATAATATTCTAAAATGTGGGCAATGAAATGAAAAAATTGTTTCTATGATATCTGTAATTTTTTCATGATTCCCTTGCATCTTCTTTTAAAAAACCTACCAGCCCAAAGATTCACTCAAATGGCTATGGATGCTATAAAATAAATTGGTGATTGGTTTATAGATGAAGAATTTTCATACATCGGGATTTTGGTTGTGAAATCCCCCCTCATCTCTTTCCCAAGTATGTCCTAGAAAGGCTAGCATTAATAGAAATTGTATATTAGATTTCTAGTGTCGGCATTGCACCCACTTTGGCTAAAAACCATAAAAATCAATGGCCCACTTTCTCAACTTTACTAGGTATTTATACCTTGTTAAATGCAAAACATGTTCAAAAATAGGTTGACTTACTAGATGGAATTTGGTTGGCTCGGGGAGATTTTAAGAGACATGACCCAACAGAGGTTCTTGAAAAACATTATGCTACAGTCAAAAGAAAAACATATATTCATGAATACAATCCTTTTGACCTTGTTTTTTAGAGAGTCGTGAAGTTCCATGAAGTATCCCAAAGAGTTAATGCCATAAGAAATAATGCTAATTTATTGAACTTCATTGAATAGCAAGTTAAGAGGAAGAAATATTTACTTAAGGAAAAGAATAACAAATAGGGAAATGTAGAAATTGAGGAAGATAAAGAAGAAGATAAAAATGAAACGAAACCAATTCATAATGCTTCTTCAACGGAAACACAAGTGGACAAATATTCACAAGAGAAAGTTGTAACAGGAAAAGAAGATTCAAGAACAAAAAATACCCAAACTCATGCCAAAGTGATTGAGGAAAATATAGAGTTCAACACCAAGACATACATGGAGTTTTCCCACACATCAGTCGTTCATATTACTGATCCTATCAATACTACTCCCATAACCTCAATTATATGAAGGCTAGTTACCACTTCTTTTGATCTTGATAGCATTTCACCTATACAAGATATTGGTATTCTTTAGGCAATTTTATCTTTGATGATAAATCCAAAATTATAGAAAAGAGAAAGTCCAAAAAGATGAAAATGGCCCACCATGAAGAAACCACAGAAGAAGTAGCCCAATTATGGAATTTTGCAAATTTGGACAATGAAGAATTTGTAGAGGAAGTTGTTGATGCCTTAGGGGCATTTTCCAATGCAAATAAATGGTATATGAGTAAATTAACCAACCAGCTAAATAAAGATAAGAACAGAGTAAAAGAGATTCTGGAATAGCAAAGGATACAAGAATGCAGTTGGTCACAGAAGCATGGATCTCAAGTCAAAGTTGTCACAAAAGAAAACAATCTCTCTTAGAGTATCATTGCATAGTTGACAACAAAATTAGATGAAATTAAAATTGAGCATGACAGACAGGTAGTCGCATTTCTTAGAGAAAAAGAAAAAATTAGCAAAGATTATGACAAGCAGATAGATACCTTGACTACTCAACTAGAAGAAGCGAAAATAAGAAATGAGAATTTAGAAATCCTAAGGAAAGAAGCAATGGAGGTTCATACTAAATTATCATCTTCACAAGTATCGTTTTATTCAATATTGTATGTCATTAAAGAATAATGTGAACAAATCCTGGAGTTTTCTGCTAAGTCTCAATTACAATCTAAAAATCAAAAATATCTCCAAGCTATTTTTGATAATTTGAAAATATGGGAGGCATAAAGAACCAATTTTCCACCAGGATACTCCAAAATGTCTAAAGAAGAAAAAAAAAATACAAGATTCACTTGATTCTTGGAAAGCAAGTTGTTTGTTTTCACATAATTCATTGAGGAAACAAGTAAAAATTGTTCAGTCTTATGGGATTCAACAGTAGATATCATTGAAGAATATGAATTGCCTCATGTGCAATTTCTCAAAAAATCAGTTCCATTATCAAATTGTCTTAAAGATGTGCAGCAGAAGGTAGACTCAAGGACAAACAGTATCAACAGTTTGAATTTTTGGAATCTAGAAAGTGTTAAACAACTTCTCAATTATCCAGCAAAATGTTCAAAAAAATCAATAGTTTCTTATCCAAGTTTTCAACAAAACGAGAGGAATTGCTAAGAAGATTTACCGATGTAAATTAAACAAGGAAATTTCCCAGCCTCCGTTAATTACAACCATGTCAAAAAAAATGTACATATGGCAAAATTAGGGACAAATGCAAGGGGAAAAATTCATCACAAGTGTTGTTGAAGTTGAGGAGAATATCTCTCCTTAATATCATCAATCAAATCAATTTCAAATATATGGGCCTATTGATTTGATCCAAGGGAGGAAGTAGTTATAGAATTTTGCATCTTCTCTCCTATTTATTGTTATTTTGTAAAGAAGAACGGGGTTGGAAATTCTAGAGAAGGCTATGTGCATTGTTGTAAAAGTCTTAATATTTTAAGTTTTGAGGACCTGGAAAGGGCATATATTCTATGATGTTTTGTTGGTTTTGGTACTATTACTCAACACTAATCAAATGTTTATTTTGAAAACCACTCCTCTCTTTTGTTAGGTTTATTTATGAATGAAATCTTTATGTTGTTAGTCTTTGCACTATTGTTAGAATTTTGAGAAAATATTATTATTCATTCTTAAATGAATTTGATCATAGATAATCTGGAATTGATCGTGAGTATGTATATTAATGCATGTTGAGTAACTATTTTCTCTACTTGTTATTTATATGCATAAGTCTAAACTTTTGTTTTGTCTATAAGAACTATTTCTGAAATCTAACAGTTCATCCTTATTTCATGTTTAATTTACATTATTGAATATGAGTATGTCGATTGGTATTTTCTTGGTAACTATTTACTAATTTAAAACTAAGATACATCTATGTTAACAGTGGTCAAGTTATTTGAACTATTTTTGTGACATGATAACTCATTTCTATATCATATTCATCTTCAAATTTCTTCTTGCTCCTCACTAGAATATTGTGAACTATTTATGGATTCTAGTAAGGATAGTGTAGTTTTAGAAGAGTGATTATATTACTTCTTTCTTTTTTTGCAAAATAGCTTAGAAGATCTTCAAAGAAATTATTCTTTCGAGGAGCAAATTTCCTTCGTGGAAACTGGGCCCACATATCTGTGAGGATCACCATCCCAAATGAGTATAGGCCTAATTGGGGCTTTGATCAAGCCATTTCTCCACATTCTTTATCAGAAGTGTTTCCAGGCATGAACACATGTCAAAGTTTAGAGAGAGAGGTAGAATAGAAACGATGAACAAAAACTGGTTTACAAGATAAACACACCACATTGGGGTTTCAATCACATCTAACTGTTAAATAGATACAATGATAAGGTGAGGATCCAATGGATCTCTAATCAAACTGATGTTGACAATAAATAAACAGAAGTTCAACTATCACTAACTGGAGTTGACTCAGTGAGCTGGAAAACAACTTGACAGCTGGAGATTACATTTAACAAAATATAATTTTCAAAATTCTTCTTTCTTACCCTCATATCTTTGCATTCTTTCATGAAGAAAAATTATCATTTTCTTGAACAAAACTTGCAAATAAATATGCATATGAACATATGTTTGAATGGAGTAGTTATAACAAAATGAAAACCAAGTCTTTGTGAAACATGAAGTTCTTGATTTTGGTATACAAAACCCAAGGGAATATTCATTAGATTTATTTAGTTATCAATTTATTGTTCTAATAGTCAGTGAATAATGTTCACTAGCTAATGGTGTTGTTGGTATAATTGATGTCCACATTTTGATTCAGTTAAAACTCTGGGTTCATCTAATTGTTGTATTAGTTATGTTGAAGTTTCTTAAAATGCTGCTAAAATGAATTCCATTATTCTGTTGTTGATCTATTTCATGGGTTTGTATGTTTTATGGAAGGTGACATCCATCTTATTGTTCCTTTGATCCCTGATTTGGGTGTGGAGGTATAGAAAAATATAGATAAGGAGGTATGACCATTTTTGTAGGAAGCATTCATGGGTCCCTAACCAAGAAGCTCCACACAAATAACTTATGAAGTGCAAAGGCTTGTAATCAAAATTATGAAAAATAAAAAATTGGCAGTCAATCCTTCGGATCCTTTAGATCAACCTCCTTGCATAATGTGTTTTTATAACCCTTGAGATGTTTCTAGATAGGAAACTATGTCAAGGCATCCATAAAATTGATTGGTTTTGTTTAAGTTGGTCTATGCTAAAACATAGTGTTTTGTTGCTTTACTTTAGTTCCTTAATAACCCATATTTAAAGATTAAAGATCAATTTTTAAGGGAAGAATCTCTATGTTTCAGACAATTAAATATTTTAATGAGCGAGATAAGAGGTGAGACAAACAAAATATGAGTCCAAAACAATGTATCATTTGATAAATATTATTTCACTTTCAGAAAGAAGAAATGATAACAAAATATGTATCTAAACTATAATATAATTTGAACAAAAAGGAATAATTTGTTTATATTCAAAAAGGTTTAATTAAAATTAAGTACATGTCCTCTTAATACTCACAATATGTCGAAGACATTTGTAACTTTAAATGATCATTTTCATTGTTAGCAATAGTAATTTTTGTACTAAATTATCACAATCATGACAACAAATACATTCAAGAGGAAATTATAAACGTAGAGAAAACGTCAACAATAGGAGTCACATGAACTGAGAGACATAAATTTGACTCACTCAAAACATGTGAAATTTGATTAAAGATCTTATCTTTCTCGGGACCCCAAAAAAAACCCCTTACATCGAGTCTTTCATAGACATTTATACAAAGTAGGTCATAACCAAATATGGATATCAAATTCTATTTCCTATCCTTTCATATACAAGAGATCTTTGACTTCCTAAAAATATGAAGAACAAAAGACAATTGTTACAATCCCTGATTTTCTTCAATTATCTTGTTGAGTCATTTTGTCAACAGTTGGATGAGAAGTTCCCATGTTTCACTTGATGGATACTGGAATGAGCTCATTTTTCTAAATGTAATATCCAACTCCATGTATTTCTCATATGTAGGAGGATTTGAAAATATATTTTTTATTTTCCAGAAAAAGTAGAAATCATCTATGAGAATATCCAGAATAGTTTACCCTCTTAAATTGTCAACCATACCTTGGAACTTCGTCTCATTTTCTTTGGCTATGAACAAACTCTTTATGTAACTTTCAATTGATAAGAGCTTTCCTTTATCATTCAAAGCTTAAGGTAACCCCATCTTGACTAGGTTTTCAAATTTATTTACGAAAGAGTCAATGTTTTTCTTCACCATTATTTTCCTGGTTCTATTTGCCAACTTCTCATTTTTAAGTTGGTTTCTAAGCTTCTCATTTATAACTTGTAGCTTCTTTATTCCTAGGTTGGCTATCATCACATCTCTATTCAACATTTCTCCATTATGTCTATGCATATCCATTTTATCCAGTGGATGCACTGCATTGAGATCAATAGACACCTTGGTGACCTTCTTCTGTTGTTTTGGCTCCATCACTACTATATTCAATCTACTTGTTTCATAATCAATAATAGAGAGCATCCTTGTCTAGAATCCCCCTTGATCAAACATTATGGGAATAATGTTTTTCTTAATCTTTGAACCCACTTTTCTGATATCCATGAATTGATTCACATAATCAATATGATTTGATTTATATGTAGTCGAAGAGTTTCATTATGACCATGTGTACTCTTAGATTCTTTGATGATGACACTTCCACAACTACAACAGGTCCTTTCTCCACTAGTGCTACCTATTCATGTAATTCTTGTTCTTCCTGTTCATCAGGTACCTCTGTCTTCTACCTTTTTGATGACTTCTCTTCCTTTGTTTTTGAATCCATTGAAGTTGATTCTTTAATATTTCTATTGTGTGTCCTCTCAAACTGTTTAAGGGTCTCTATGACTGGAGTGACTAGTATTTTACCATGGACTTGCAATATATTCTACACATCTTCCCAGCTTTTTTGGTTTGCCAACAACTCCATCTCTTCTTTTTATTCATGATGATAAGGAGTCTGACCATGTGAAATCCTCTTTGATGAAATCAAACCATGAGGGTCGTATATCCATGCTTTTCCTTGTTGAAATCCCATAGCTAAGAGAATCTTTGTTGTTACTTGCAATGTTGATCTAGAATTGACAATAAAAGGTCCTACCTCTTTTTTCAATTTGAAAGTGGCCTTATATTTTCTTGATACAAAATGAACATTGTTTGAATTCAATATTTTTCTAATGTATTCAAGTGCAAATATTATGGGAGTCAAGAAAACAAGTAAAAGAAAAGGTTGAAGTTAAGATCCATAGACTCTGATTTCGGTGTAATTCTCAAATATATACCAGTCTCCTACTCTCTTATCTAGGATTAGTTGTAATAATTTTTTGCATTCAGGGAAAATTCTGTGGGGAATTTCATTATATATGATCTGAAAAGATTTGGAAAGTGTGGCAAGAAAACTGTGGAAGAAAAAGCGCACCAGAAAAAGTGCGCCAGAAAAATTGCAGTAGAAAAAGTGCGGCAGGAAAAAACTGCGGAAGAAAAATTGTGGCAGAAAAAGAGCGGTCGAAAAAGTGCGGCAAGAAAAATACAAAAGAAAAAGTGCAGCATAAAAAGTGCAGCAGAAAAATCGCATCAGGAAAAGTACAGCAAGAAAAGTGTGGTAGAAAAACCGCAGCAGAAAAATCGCGGCAATGGATTCGCGTCAACAAAACGCTACAAGAAGAAAAAAGGGTATGGTTTTCATATGTGTAGTGTTGAATTTATGAATCAAGTTGAGGGTTTTCCTTGTAAATATGTTGGATGCCCTCTTGGGAGTTTATGGCTTGTTGTAGAGTTTATCTGAGGCAGATCTATTGAAGTTTAGTATTGGTTCATGTTTGAGGGATTTTTATTGAGTTATGTTGATGAAGTTATTGGTACAGATAGAGGTTGTATAACAGTGAGGTTTTAGCACATGGTTTGAGGTACATACTTGTGGTATAGTGTTTGAGGTATATGTGATCAGATCAGATTTGGATGATGAAATTGATGAGATCTTTTGGTTGAGGTACATGTTAAGTACATGGTTGAGACAAGTAGTTGATGAGTTGGCACATACATGAGGTGTATAGTTGATGATGTTGGTACATCTTGATGAGTGATAGTTTATGTGTATTTGATGCATGATTGGTACATGTTTGGTGCATGGTTGATGCACTCATTTATGATATAGGTTGAGGTACAGGTTGGTGCATGGTTGATGCACTTGTTTATGGTACAAGTTGATTCCAAGTTGATTGGTACAGGTTTACAGCAGTATATCTCACAGTGATAGTGTGACATTGGTTCCATCATTCCACTTATACATCAGGGTGTTTGTACGGGGCAAGGACAGGTGGTTGTAGTTGGAGAGCATAGGGGTTGTATCCTCCTTCTTGTTGTAGTCATAGAATTGGGGAGTTGGAGCTTCCCTCAGGTTGTAGCCTAAGAAACTAGGGGGTTGAAGCTTCCTTCCAGTTGCAGCTGGAAAACGAAGGAAGTTGGTGCTTCCAATTAATGTAATTCTTAAAGACATATAAGAAAAAGCATTATGTGGTTTTATCCCTCTTTGGGTTTCCATGTAAAACACCGGTGTACTTTGTATGTGTGTGATTTCTCATTTGCTCATTGTTTATTTACTCTGCAACTATTGGATGATAATTCTACATTGATATAACACTTGCATTTTATGGTGAAAAGGGATTAAATTGCTCTATTATTGATTCACCCCCCCTCTCAATAATCCAACAATTGGTTTCATAGTCGGTTCCTTTAGGAAATAGTTTAACCACTGGAAGGAGATCATGGATTATTCTGAGAATGGAGTACCAATTTTTAATGGTTAGAATGGTTTAAAGTATGGGATGTGGAGCAGAAGGATGAAAGTATTTTTACAGGCACATAGACATTATATTTGGCTATCAGTTGTTACAGGATATGATAGTTCAAAAAGGGCAAAGACTGCAGCCAAGAAGGAATTGAAGAAGAATAACAAAATAGCAATGGATTTCGTCTAGGAAGGATTACCTAATCTGGTAAGAGAAAATGTTGGTAAATGTTCATCAGCCAAAGAACTTTGGGATAAGTTACATGACATATATTATTCACCCATTGCATATTCAGAAAATGCCAAAGAAGATGCAAATACAGATCAAGAAGAATTATGTTCACCATGTCAAAAAGATTCATAAGATGAAGAGTACATAATCACCAGAGGTATGTTGTTTTGCTTTAATTGTGAAAAACACGAACATCTTGAAATAGAATGTCATGAAGGAAATGAGACAAAAAAACTAATTGAAAAGGAAGACAATTATGAATCAGAATTTATCACTGCTTTAGATGACCTAAGAGAAGAAAACAAGTCACTCAAGAAAGAATTGATGAAACAAAAGGAAAGTGTTCACATTTTTTAAGAAGCCCAACAGGTCATCAAGAACTTAAGAACTCAACTAGAAGAAGCCAGAAAGATTGAAGAAAATATTGAATATCAAAAGTAGTATTTGGAAGACAACATAGAAGCACAAAAGGAAGAAGCATAAATGAGAGAGAAGATATTGACATATCATCTGAAGGAAAGAACTAACGATTTAAACCAACTTGAGGCAGTGTTTGTTCAAGAAGAGACAGGACTTAAAAAAGAAATAATCACATTAAAAAATCAGCTTGAAGAAGTGAAAAGAACAGAAGAAGTCATGAAGTCTCAAATAATGAAGAAAGAAGAATAGGTTGAGAACCTTGAAGAAGAAGTTGTCACATTGAGAAGTAAAATCATCAAGCTCAACCAGAACGTTGAAGAGACAGAAACATCCACGTCGGTTATAGAGAATGAAGAGAAGCACTCTAGGTTGCTAGAAAAGAAGAAATGAAGAAAATAGAAAAAGTTATGTAGAAGTACTCAAAGGAAGGAATCATGGTCAACCAGAATCTAAGAAAACTATTGAAGATACATCTTCAAAAAGACCATCCATGTTCAAGCCACAAAGAAGCTTCAATCATGATCATGATCATTCAAGGCAAAAATTCAGAAGGACTATGCCACAAAGAAGATCATTCACTCCCAGGTATGCAAATTTATTTTATGGTCATTGTTTTTATTGTACTAACTTTGGACATAAGGTTGCAAATTGCAGGGATTATAAAAGAAATGTTCAAGCAAGAAATGTATATGTGGCCCCACATAACATTGAATGTTACAAATGTCATAACTATGGACACATAGCTAGTGATTGTAGAAGCATTATCGATACTTCCAAGAAAGAGAACACTGATATCAGATGTAAGAAAGTATGGATAAGAAAACACGAAGAATAGGTGAACAAAGACCAGGTCCCAGAAGATTGGCAATAAAACGAGATGAAGACAATTCTACATAGAAAAAGAAAGATGTCAGCTACAGAAAGGTTTGGAAAACAACTGAAAGAAAAGAAGGTAAGGTGAATAAGGAACAGGTTCAAGATATTGTACTTTCAGGCATTGTAGTAAAAGATTAATCTAGGGACAAAAAGAAAGAAGTCAGTGCTTAGAGAGATGATGAATCTACCAATGAATATGATGATGAATACACATCAGAGCAGGAATTGTTCTGAGCAATCTGGCTTAGAGACTCCCAGGTAACAATAATATTAGACAGGGGGAGTCTATGTGATAGTTGTGACAGACCAAAGAACCATCCTTCAATTTGCTTACAAAGTTTGAATAGACAAATCCAGAGCAGTCAATTAGCAGAAGTACAAGCAGTTGTAGTAGTGAATATTTCATGATAGTACAGTGATAAATGGGTCAACATTATGGGCAGTGTGCAGTGGAGTCTTTGACAGTATCGACGAATATGGATTCATAAGAACACTTACTAGTTTGGACAGATATATGACAGTGGACGAGAGCATGGATTCATAGATTGGTTCAAAGAGTGATTCAGAGACAAAGGAACATTATCATAATGGATGATAATTACATAGGAAATGGCTCAAACAATGCTAATGGATTAAAAATTGATAGATATTTTTTTGGACACATGCACTGCATACAACATTTCACATTCAAAATAAAGTAATTCTCAAAAACAACAATGACAAAACTTCCTACGAGCTATGGAAAGGAAGACCAACAAATGTGAAGCACTTTAGAGTATTTGGAAGAAAATACTACATCAAAAGAGAAGATGGTAGAATGGAAAAGTTTGACTCTCATGTGGACAAAGGAGTGTTTGTTGGTTACTCAAGTACAAGGAAAGCATACAAGTGTTACAATCTAAGGTTGAACAAAGTTGTCGAAAGCATCAATGTAACAATTGATGAAACAGGTGGACAAGAATTAAAGGAAGAAGAAAATGAATCAATGGAACAACTTTATGAAGAAGAAGCAAAAGATGAAGAATAAGTCTACATCGAACAACCAGAAGGATTTCAGTTGTCAGAGAAAGTGGATTATGTGTTCAAATTGAAGAAGGCCTTGTATGGTCTAAAACAGGCTCCTAGAGCATGGTACTCTAGACTGGATAAATATCTACAGCAAGAAGGGTTCAGAAAAGGAAGTGGAGACAGCAACCTCTACATCAAGGTAGCTCAAGATACTATTTTATTGATTGAATTTTATGTTGATGATATTATTTTTGGAAGCAATGATGACAGGTTAAGCCAGAAATTTGGAAAGGATATGCAGAATGAATTTGAAATGTCATTACTCGGAGAACTATCCTTCTTTCTGGATCTTCAGATACGTCAAAGCAACTAAGGAATTTTTATTTCTCAAACTAAGTATATCAGAGAAATGCTAAAGAGGTTCAGAATGGAAGATTGCAAACCAGTTACCACTCCTATGCAAACCAGTTGCAAGTTGAGAAAATATTATGATTCAAAGTCTATGGACCAGAGGAAATACAGGTCAATGATTGGTATCTTACTATATGTGACAACATTGAGACAAGATGTAATGCAAACAGTTGGACAGGTGGCATGATTTCAAGCAACACCAAAGGAATCACATGTCATAGCACTAAAGAGGATTTTCAGATATCTCAAAGGAACATAAGAGTTTGGATTATGGTATCCAAAAGGAAAGGATATATCACTTATTGCCTACACAGATGCAGATTGGGCAGGTTGCATTGATGATCGACAAAGCACCAGTGGAGCAACGTTCTACTTGGGTGAGTGTTTAGTATCATGACTAAGTAAAAAACAATCATTAGTATCCTTATCTACAGCCGAAGCAGAATATATTGCGGTAGCAGCATGTTGTACACAATTTCTATGGATGAAACAAACTCTAACAAATATACAGGTTGAGTAGGATGAGCCCATTCCAATCTATTGTGATAATACAAGCGTCATTCATATCTCAAAGAGCCCGGTGATGCACTCCAAGATGAAGCACATTCCAATCAAGTATCACTTTCTACGGGAACAGGTTGCAAAGAAGAACATCAGAGTTGAATATGTAGGCATAAAAGAGCAAATGGCAGACAACTTTACAAAACCGCTTCCACGGGAATCCTTTGAGTATCTTCGTCATAGACTTGGAGTAATTTCTACTCCAAAATGAATGTTTTTGAATGATTATCTTATATGTCTTAGATTTACACAAGGAAACACCATAAAGAGGACATTTCATATCGGGAGATCAATTTCAGGAAGAGTTCAGTCAGGGGAGTATCCCCAATGACAGTTCAGTTAGAGGGAGCATCCATGGATGGAAATATACCTTTGTCATTGATGACAAAGGGGGAGATATTTATCAAATGCAAAGCATAGAGGCATGGTTCCAAAGGGATTGATGGTCACAGGAAGAGCATGAGTGATATGACTTCAGTATTGCATGACATGACTTCAGTATTGCATCAGAGTGTTGCCATCAATGTCAAAGGGGGAGATTTTTTATTAATTGGGTTGGTTTTCATTGATGTCAACCCTTGAATAAAGTCAGGTAGTGAATTCTGGTAGCACAAAGGTTTGGGTAATGGACCCAAGTTTGTTTGATGTATAATGGTATGATTTTTAATATATTTGAAGATAAGACTATTCTAGATGGATAGTACATGTCATGCCATTTTCGGTGGTATGTGGAACGCCACATAACTCCTCACATTTAGAGATTTATGGCCATGTGAAGTTGGAGAACCCTCATGAGTCATCTAGAATCCCCAAAAGGTCAAAGTAGTCAAAGTTTTTGCAAAGAAGAAATTATTTAAATAATAAAGTGAAGTGATGAGTGTACTATAAATCAAAGAGGATGCAAAAGAAATTATTTAAATAATAAAGTTAATGGAGAATTTACTAATTATGGAAAGTGGTTAAGTTAAGTGGACAAGTGGTTATAAGTGGGTTAACCCTAAAATAAGAAAAGTGGGTTAAGATGGTTAGAAGGTAACCCCTTGAGGAAGCTACATAAAATTATAAACAAGAGGCAAGGGTCTCTCATTCAAATCACACTTGAATATCATTGAATATCTATTTTTGTGAAAGGTTATTTGGGCAGGTATTATTGATAGAGAAAAAGTGTGGCAAGAAAACTGTGATAGAAAAAGTGTGGTAGGAAAACTGTGGTAGAAAAAGTGTGGCAGAAAAATTGCAGCAGAAAAAGTGCGGCAGAAAAAGTGCGGTAGGAAAATTGTGGAAGAAAAAATGCAGCACGAAAAGTGCGGCAAGAAAATTGCAGAAGAAAAAGTGTGGTAGGAAAAGTGTGGCAGAAAAATCGCATCAGGAAAAGTACGACAGAAAAACCGCGGTAGAAAAATCATGGCAATGGATTCACGACAGCAAAAATGCGGCAACAAAACACTACAAGAAGAAAAAAGGGTATGGTTTTCATATGTATAGTGTTGAATTTATGAATCAAGTTTAGGGTTTTCCTTGTAAATAAGTTGGATGCCCTCTTGGGAGTTTATGGATTATTGTAGAGTTGATCTGAGGCAGATCTACTGAAGTTTAGTATTGGTTCATGTTTGAGGACTTTTGGTTGAGGTATGTTGTTGAAGCTATTGGTACAGATAGAGGATGTATAATGATGAGGTTCTAGCACATGGTTTGAGGTACAAAATTGTGGTATAGTGTTTGAGGTACATGTGATCAGATCAGATTTGGATTATTAAATTGATGAGAGATTTTGGTTGAGGTACATGTTGGGTACATGGTTGAGACAAGTAGTTAATGAGTTGGAACATATATGAGGTGTATAGTTGATGTTTTTGGTACATCTTGATGAGTTATAGTTTATGTGTATCTGATGCATGATTGGTACATATTTGGTGCATGGTTGATGCACTAGTTGATGGTACAGGTTGAGGTATAGTATGGTGCATGGTTGATGCACTTGTTTATGGTACAGGTTGATTGGTATGGGTTTACAACAGTATATCTCACAATGATAGTGTGACAGTGGTTCCATCATTCTACTTATACGTCAGGGCGGTTGGTGATCAGGGGATCAAATTTTGCTCATTTTTCAAAGTGCTCGGAATGCGACGAAAACAGTTCCATTAAGTTCGTCTCGTCTTCCTGATTCCGGCGGTATATTTACTTTCGCAAACGGAGTCTGTATGGAGGAGATATCGCGATCTGTCCACCAAGCCAAACAGGGAAAAAATTGGGATGTTGATTGTACCTGTCTGTACAGTCCGTACGGCCACGTGGAGGGTCGTACCATCATGATGATGTCGCAGTTTGATGACGTGGCATATTTTTATTGGATGGTGGTTTCCCAATGGAGTGTTGACACGTGTCATTTGCAGCCAATAAAGTGTGGACATGTGGCCCAACCCATTGGTGCCACGTGTCACTAAGAGATTGGTTTATATGATTATATATATGTAAAATGATATGGAGGCCGCGGTTTTCGACCCCCGGACCTCCCCCAACAACAAAGCCTTTGTAACACTCCGCTAGCCAATATTCCCGCCAATGTTCCTTGTTACATATTCCAATGCACTTGCATTTAAAGTTGGTCGTTGTATTATACGGATGGGGGGCGGGCCGGGGCCTAGCCCCAACCCATCGTTTATTTTATATGTAACCATTGCATAGTGTGTATTGTGCGCGATTTTTAATCGCATAACTTATATAATATGGTTTTCCATTGTAATAAAAACGCGCGCAGGGTATTATATTTTGGGCGCGGGGTTTTTTAACCCTTGGTTATATGTGGTATGCCACATGCCCATGGCCCGGAGCGCGGGAATCCGTTTTACGGTTTTCAAACCAACTTAACCACTTTGTAACCAAACGCGCGGTCGCATGGGCAATATGACCAAGAGCCGAGGTGGTTAGGGGCTGGAGGCGCCTTAACCATCCTATGGTTTGTACCGGTGCACAGTTATGCACGGGACTGGGTTCTTTACGCTTAAATGAGCGTGTGTGCTAGGTTTGGAGAACAAGGGTGCGAATTGTAGAACCAGACAGCAAAATTGGAGAAGGAGCTTCAAGGAGGCATATCTTTCTCATTTTTCGACCGTTTCAGGTGCCGAAAGAGCCCAGACAGGGGTTTTGGGACGTTGCAGAGCCATTGAAGTAGTCAGTTTGTCCTTTTGAGCATTGTAAGACATGTTTTTGAGAACTTTGAGCAATTTAATAATAATGATCCATTGGAAGCTAGACCAGGAGATGTAGCCCGAAGTGGGGTGAACTCCTTTATCAAGTTGTTGTGTTTATGTCTGATGTTCAATATTTTATGTTGCTATCTATATGTATCTTTACATAAGTAATCCTTTATTATGTGTTGCAAATTGATCCGATTGCTTTAAAACACATAACATTTAACTTGCAAATATTATTCAAGTTTTTCAAGTCTTCTTCAATTTTAGATCAAGTTGGTATCAGAGCACTGCTTTTGAAGACTTGATTGTTTTGCAAGTTTTGTTTATGATGCTCACAAGGTTGAAACTCACACGAGGAGAAGGTCAACTTGTGGAGCCAAGTTCTTATCCGACGAGGAGGAAGCAGTTTCATTCACCGCGAGTTGCAGAGAGAC
>ML776705.1:1127438-1168269 GCA_009831015.1 Picea engelmannii | reverse complement strand
TCATCAAGGGAATCATATCAATCAATTACTTGACATCAACCAATGACATTAATCAAACCAAACCATTTACATCAATGACATATGCTCCAACAATCTCCCAAGTAATCAAACCATTGGCATCAATGACAACATGATCCAACAATTTTGTTGTGGCATTAATGCTTGGAATGTTTTGAAGATACAATGTTTTAAACTTTTCCATCTCTTTTCTGGATTTTACTACCTCTTCTTCCAAGGCTTCACATCTAATTTCCTTCTTTTCTGACAATTGTTGTTTCAGAATGTCCTCTATTTTCTTTGCCTCTTCTAATTCCACTTTTATCAGGGCAAAAGCTTCATTAGGTTCTTTATTGTCTTTCTCAAACTATATAAGCAATTGTTTTTTATTTTTGTTCTTACATTTGAGTCTAGCAATTTCTTCTATAACACTGATCAGTTCTCCTTCCAAATCAACCACAGCTTCTTCATCATCAACATTACTTCCTGTGAATTTATTATCATATTCCTCTTGGGACATAAGCATAAATTCATTAACCTTATCTTCACACGAGGAGTCATTATCTGTGTCTTCTGAAAAGTCATCATTGTTTACACATAAACTTTTCTTTTTACCAAATCTCTTGGGTTTGAACTTCTTTTCACCTTCAGAATTACGATCCTACTTCTTGTGTGGACACTTAGATTCAATGTGACCTATCTTTCCACAGTTAAAATATATTAAGGTAAATTTACCTTGGTACTTTCCTGATCCTTTCTTTAGTATTCTCACAATTTTTACTTCAATTTCATCAGGCTCAGAATCCTCATTATGATCATCCTTAAATGATGCTTCTCTAGAGGTGGATTTATCTTTACCTATCCTCATTTCATATGCAATCAACATTCCTAGAATTTGATCAAAAGCTAGAGTTTTTAGATCATTAAGTTCTTCTATAGCAGAGACCTTTGGGTTTAACCCATCTGGCAAAGATCTTAAAATCTTTTGGACTAAAACTACGTCTTCAAACTTCTCACCAAGACTCTTCATGTAATTCACTAGTTCTTCAACTCTCGGAAAGTACTTCCCAACAGTTTCATCCTCTTTCATCTTTAGTTGTTCAAACTGTAATATGTAGGTTTGAAGCTTGGCATCCTTTACCTTCTCATTACCTTCATAACTGCTAATGAGTTTGTCCCACATTTCTTTGGCAGTTTCTAAGTGCATAACTTTTACAAATTCTTCTTCCGCAAGCCCACTCAGAATAGAATTCATAGCCTTAGCATTGAAGCTAGATTCTAGCTTGTCATCCTTATTAGCTAGTACAATTGGCTTTACATAACCAGTGTCTACCACATCCTAGACATCTACACCTAAATCCATTATGTAGGTTCTCATCCTAACTTTCCAGAAGGCAAAGTTTGTTCCATTGAATAGAGGGGCCTTATTGGTTGAAGTTCCTTCATGGGTTGACATGTTTAAGCTTACTGATCTACCTTTAAATAAAAGGAATGGGATCTGATACCAATTGTTGGACAATTGAAAGGGGGGGGTGAATCAGTTATTATTGTTCTTAAATGATTATGGCCATTTTAAACTCAATACAAAACACTCAATGATGATCACAATTATGTAGGGAAGTAAGCAATAGAATTTAAAACATCAATCACACACATTAAATATATAGAGATAGATATTTCCTAAGGAAACACATAAAGGGAAAAACCTCTTCTTCTTGATATGATAAGTAAAATTTATTTTCTTTACATTATCAATCTTATGAGCTCCAACTCCTCTTGAGGCTACAACCTCTGTTTTACAAGCAGCAACTTATTGAGAGAACCAACTCTCTAGTTTCTCTATGATCTGAAAATAGAAGGCTGACTTGTTATGCTATGCAAGCACCCTCTACTTCATTAAAATAAACTTTACAGGACCTTGCTTCATGTGTTAAAAATATGCAAGATAAACTTATGTGTTAAATTCATGTATCCTCTTTTAAATGCTTATGTGTGAGGAATTGTTCTTTTAGATGGTTAAATATGTACTTTAAACAAATACACAGCAACACAACTTGCAGCAAATAAACCATCAAACTCACAACAAGAACAAGATGATAAAGGAGTTCACCCCCCTCCGGGCTACATCTCCTTGAGCCTCCATCAATGGACTTGGCTCTCTGGGATTAATTAGTCAAAAGTTATTTTACAAGCTACTTCTCAACTCCAATGGAAAAACAAACTGTACCATTGATATCAGAACACATAAAAACCCCAAAAATGACTAATAGAACTCTGAAAACGGATCATGGCTCATCCGGGCATGACCTCTTCTACATGTGGCCATAAGCTTCCCTGAGCTTCTCTTTGGCAGAAACACATGTAAAAGTCCTCAACAGCCTCTGAAACCTATCCCAATGTGTTCAGAGAATATCAATTAGCCTAAAATGATTATTCAATCACAGAAAACAAACATAGGCTCACCAAACCATGTCCTCAAGCAATGAGGGCTTCAAGCTCCCTGGAGCTTGCTGAAACTTCAATAGTGAAAAACTTGCAGAAGAAGTCTTCAAATGGCCTTGAAAACAGCACCAATGGATCCAACACATCCAAAAACCCCTAGCTGGGCTTTTACGGCACCTCAATCGGCCAAATAATGAAGAAGTTAGGCCTCCTCCATTTTCCTCCTTCAAGCTTTCTGAAACTGGCTCTACAAAACGCACCTCTGTGTGCATGAACCAAGAACACGCTCCAAAATGTGCGTTAAAACCTGCCACCGGGTGCAACCGAAAATCGGTCCAAACTGTAGGATGATTAGGGTGCCTCCAGCCCCTAACCGCCTCGGCACCTGGGCATATGGCCATGTAACAGTGCGCTAAGGTAAAAAGTGGTTAGAATCGTTTTATCGTTCCCCGCGCTCCACACATGGTCACATGGAATAGTGTAAAGAACCACGGGCTAGGTTCAAAAATCCACACACATATATAACCGTCGGGCTACGGTTCAAACCCCGGCGCAAACATTACAACCGTGCACATATAATATATATGGTATTACAAACTTTGGTTTGTGCATTTAAATCTGTGCACATATATTATATATATATGGTTCTATGGTGTGGAATGAAACCACGGGTCAGGGCTAAGCCCCAGCCCGCCCCCCTTTTCCGTGTAACACAATATTAAGTTTAAATAAACATTGTGCCACAACGTTAACAAGTAACACCATGTGACCTATTGGCCTGACGGACTTTACAAAGGCGCTGCCAAAGGGGGAGGTCACCAGTTCGAATCCGGTCGACCCCAAAAACTTTTGAAACCAAAACCAAATAGACAAATATCGGGGTGCCACGTGGCATCCCACGATTGGGTCACGTGGCATCTTACCATTCGCCGAAAATGATGCCACGTGTCACAACACGATTTGACCAACTGCCAGCCAACCAGATGTTGCCACATCATCGCCACGTATGTTGCTGACGTCATCCGACACGTAGGATGCTGACGTCATCATGTGCCACGTGTCACCCTTCCAGTGGTGACACGTGTCACCTCCGAATTGGTCCAACCGTACGCCCAAAAATCCAAATCTGCCTGACACGTGTCATCACCTGGAGCTACCACGTGTCCTGTACGGACCTGCCACGTGTCCTGTATGGACTGGTACAGTCAGCATTAAATTTTTTACCTGTTTGGCTTGGCGAACAGATCGCGATATCTTCTCCATACGGACTCCGTTTGAGAAAGTAAATATACCACCAGAATCAGGAAGACGAGACGGACGCAATGGCACTATTTTCATCGCATTCCGAGCACTTTGAAAATTGAGCTAAAATTTGACCCCTGGTCCAGATTTTGATCACTCTAGCACCCACTAGAAGGAAGCACCAACTCCCTGAGTGTTCTAGCACCAACTGGATGGAAGCACCAACTTCCTGTCACATAAGCACCAACCTTTATAACAGAGAACAATAGTTCTCCCTTGCACCACCCTTCCACCCTAGTTTTTATAGTTGTAACTAGATGGAAGCTACAACTCCCTATGTTCAAGCACCCACTTGAAACTCTGAGGACACCAGTCCTCCCTAGCACCTCCCTACCACCCTGAAATATAAATATTTTCTTTTTATTACTTTATCACAGTGATACAATGTTTATCTATGGCTTACCAGTCTCATCATTGTTCTGCTACACTGCTATGCTCTCCTACACCAACGTCTCTCTTCTCACATGAGTCACTCTCAATAGAAGCACACATCTATTCTATGTTCTATGTTTTTATACTCTCTGTGCACCTTCTGCATCCTTCATGCGCAATACCTCTGCATTCCCTTCACTGTGTCATTTCTCTGCCCTACGAGTTGTTCACTGCAGCTCCTCTTCATGCCTGCATAGCTCAACAACAGAAATCCCTTCACTTCTTTGTTTCACATGCTTTTCTCACGTTGAGTCATCTCTTGATCATCATGGAAACTCTTCATCTTCTCAGACGGTTCTTTTCCCTGTGAGTTCATCATCAGTGGTCATCATGCTGAGATTCCTTAGCTTCTCTGGCAGTTGAGATTCTTCTTCTTCTCTGCCAGTTACAGCAAGTCAACTATGGCTTCTTTGGCTTCTATCCCCTTCCTCCGCACGACCAACGGTGGTGACCAAGTGTTTATTCAAAAGGTGCTTCTCGATTTCTGTCTAGTGAGCGTTGGCTCCATTTCAAGATATGACCTTGGGCTATGAGCTTCATGTGACCAAGCGGTTGCGGGCACGTCCAAAGATGGTTTAGACCAAACTTATTTTCTCCCCTCAAGTCACCACAAGCCTCCACGCATCCTTTATCCAAAACTTTGGTTTCGATTGCGGCCCGCTTATGAAAAATTAAGGCCTGAGCATGTTCTAGCCCCGTAATGGAGCACGACCGTCAATCTCACGATGTTGACGGTGCTCTTGAACGGACGGTTTAGATTTATCCTCTTCAATCGATGGCTCTGCCTTCTTTCCTTTGTCCACGTGCAATCCTTGGTCTCAGCGATCAGATGGCACATGTCCCTCCAAACCAATGGACGAGATCGATTTCGCGATCTGGGCTCTAAGACTTTCAATTCTCAAGTTCTTGTTTTCCCCCGGAGCATTTCACCCGAAGTCCACGATCCAACGACGTGTGTTCCTCTCGAATCAATGGTCGAGATCTCCTTCGTGTCTCCAGACTTTAGAGATATCAATTCTCAAACTCTCGTTCATCCTTCCTTTGCTTTTCCCGGAGTTAACAATCCACCGCCGTGTGTCTTCTTTAATCCAATGGCTATCCTCTACTCCGATACTTCATCCTTGGGACTTTGGGTATTTGGGTGAGTACTGGTGGTAAAACTCCTGAAGAAAAACTCCTAGAGTGACATAACTCTTGCATCACTCAATGACATGTCATGAGTCCGGCAGCTTCCACGTGTCACTCGCATTTGTGATTCCCACGTACCTGAAATGTCAAATGAACTTGACACTTGTCATTGTCTGATTTTTCCATGTGTCCTTGCTAACGTAGTCTGCCACCTGTCCTTGCTGACATGGTTTGCTACGATCTAATGTTCATTGTCTGATCTCCAAATCTGATGCTTAACGGAACTTCGCATTCTGGGGATTTCAAATCTCAAACTTTCCTGAGTGTAAACTCCTCACATCTCTATATCCGAAGTGAATGTTGTTCATTTGATAAGGATCTTGGATCGACGGCTCGATCTTTCTGCAATGTGACTTTTCTATCTTATCCTATCCTTCCACTCGAAATTGATCCAACGGCTGTGATCAAATCGCAACTTCGCATGTCAGGCGATTGAACATGAGCCAACCCTGACTCTTCCAACTCTCGATATCCGAAATACTCTAGATCAATGGTCCACATCCCTCTATGATCTAATGGTCCAGATCCTATCGGGATTTCACATTTCACCTAGTTGGAGGATGGCTCTCGGCCATTATCCTCTTCGTAGTTATACTGGATCCGACGGTTGTTAGTCCTCGGTGCTAAGATCCAACAAATCAGATTTGTACTTCTCCCTTGCACTTCCTCTGGTCATTGGACTCTGATCTAACGGACATCAGGTATTCATAATTGGTGATCCAATGGCCACTATCTCTCCTCCTCCTGATCTTTGGCTTTCTCAAATCTCTAAGTGTCAAAGGCCACGACCTTTCATCCTTTTGTGAGCCTTGATGTATGGGATCTCGTCTGTGCATCTTAGAACACTATCCCTCCTAAGCTTTGATCTCTACATATTGTTTGCTTCTTCACCTGAGCTTACGCTATTCTTTTTTTGTCATCGATGCACACTTTGATCTTGTCATCAATGACAAGAACACTCTCCCTGTAAACATGCCAACAATCTCCCCCTTTGGCATTGATGGGGACCCTGAAAGACTGCACCGTTCTACTTAGATCTCCAACTGTAGCATCTAGAACACACCTTTTCTCCCCCTTTGACATCAATGTCAAAGAAAAGATGCTCCCCTTGAGCTATTGTTGTACTTGTCGGAGGTATCGGATATTCAACCAATAAATACTCCCCCTGACAGGATGGACCCTCTTAGGTTGATAATGGGTTCATGCCCAACTTCTCGTGTAGATACTCAAACTGAACTTTTGCAAGCGATTTAGTGAAGATATCAGCAATCTGATCTTTGGAAGGAATATAATGTAAAGAAACAATAGTGTTGGCCACATGTTCCCTCAAGAAGTGATACTTGATGGGTATATGCTTGGTCTTGGAGTGAAATATAGGATTCTTGGACACACTGATTTCACTTGTATTATCACAACGAATTGGGATCGATGTAGAATATTTTACTTCCAAATCTGCAAGTGTCTAAATCATCCATAATACTTGGGTATAGCAAGTGGCAGCTGCAATGTACTCAGCTTCTATAGGTGATAAGGAAATGGAACCTTGTTTCTTGCTCAACCATGATACAAGGGAATCTCATAAGAAGAATGCACCTCCACTCGTGCTTTTCCTTTTATCTGCCCAGTTAGCCCAATCAACATCTGAATAGACTGATAGTTGAAATTTTTGATTCATAGGATACCATAGGTTGTACTCCATTGCTCCTTTCAAGTATCTAAATATTCTTTTGACAGCTAACAAATGACTATGTTTAGGTGCAGCCTGATACCTTCCTACCATTCCAATAGCATGCATTATATCTGGACGGGATGTTGTGATATACAATAGGTTGCCTATCATAAACCTATATGAACTCGGATCAACATCAGGTGAATCATCATCCTTGTTTAACTTACATCCAGTGACCATAGGTGTGCTCATAGGTTTAGAATCTTCCATTTGAATCCTTTTCAACATTTCTCTTAGATATTTTTTTTGAGAAAGAAATATCCCTTCAAACCTCTGAGTAATTTGTAGGCCAAGAAAAATGACAGTTCCCCTATCATAGAGATTTCAAATTCAGACTGCATGGCAGAATCAAACCATTGTACCAATGAAGCATTATTACTACCGAAGATGATGTCATCTACATAGACCAACACAATGAGCAGATCATTACCCTTTGTTTTGATATATAGATTGTTGTCAATTGGTCCTCTCTTGAACCCTTTGTCTTGTAGATACGTATCCAGTCTGTGATACCAGGCACGAAAAGCTTGTTTCAACCCATATAAGGCTTTCTTTAGCTTGCGTAGAAAGTCAGGGTTATCTGACAGTTGGAGACCTTCTGGTTGTTCCATATAGACTTCTTCTTTTAGATCTCCATTTAGAAAAGTTGACTTGACATCCATTTGGTAGACTTTAAACTTCTCATGACAAGCATAGGCAAGAAACATTCTAATAGATTCTAATCTTCCTACAGGCGCAAATGTTTCATCAAAGTCCAATCCTTCTATTTGAGCATATCCTTTGCAGACAAATCTAGCCTTATTTATTACAATATTTCCTTGCTCATTCATCTTATTTTTGTGGACCCATTTGGATCCTATTACATTCTTAATTGTTGGCTTAGGAACGAGTTCCCAAGTGTCATTCTTTTCAATCTGGTCCAGTTCCTCATTCATTGATTTTAACCAGTTTACATCTTCACTGCCTTCATTGAATTTCTTGGGTTCCGCCATGGATATGAAGGCTATATGTGATCACTCAGTGTTTTTTATTATCCTTCTCCTAGTTTTTACAGCTTCTTCTTTCTCACCAATTATCTGACTTGCAAGATGATTCTTTTGAGTAATTATGGAGGAAGAATTTGATGTTGTCTGTTGATTTGAGTCTGCTTGAGTATTTGCATATTCATCTAACTCAGAGTCTTCTTGTTTTGATTCTTGGACCTGTTCAGCTTCAACTTCACCTATATCCTTTGTTGTTGATTCAGTATTGTTCACCTCTCTTATTGGGACTCCTTCATCAACTTTTATGTCAATACAATCAACCAATTTATGCAGCCTCTTATTATAGCATATGTATCCTTTACTTCTTGTAGCATACCCTAAGAAGATGCCTTCATCAACCCTGTCATCATAATTGTCGAGATTCTCATTATTATTCTTTATGTAGCACTTACTCCCAAAGACTTTGAAGTGTTTGATTGTAGCAGGTCTTCCATGCCATAGTTCATAAGGTGTATTGTCACTGTGTGGTCCAAGGTGAGCTTTATTAATAATATGGATTGTTGTGTGTATTGCTTCTACCCAATAGGTTTGACCAATGTTCTTCTCATTCATCATTGACCTGGCCATTTCCTGAACTGTTTTTTTTTGCCTCTCAACTACTCCATTTTGTTGTGGGGTTCTTGGGATTGTGTATTCTCTTTTGATCCCATGTTTATCACGGAACTCCTTGAAATCACTTAACATAAATTCTCCTCCTCTCTCTGATCTCAAAACCTTTAATCCGTTGCCTATTTGATTCTCGGTTAAAGTCTTAAATATTTTAAATTTCTCAAATGCTTCAACTTTATCTTTGAGGAAAGAAACCCAAGTGAGTCTGGAGTAATCATCAATGATCAGCATGAAGTATTTTTCCTTCCATGTGCCTTCCTATTTTGATGGTCCACATAGATCCATATGAACTAATTGGAGTGGTTTCTTTGTTGAAATAGAGTTCTTGGATTTAAACTATGTCCTGGTTAGCTTTCCTACTTGGCAGGGTTTACACACAGAGTCTTGTGGCTTTGATATTCTTGGAAGATCTTTTACTGCCTCAAGATTTTTTAGCTTCAATAGGTGATCAAATTTTAGATGTCCAAGTGTCCTATGCCATAACCAACTTTCATCATGTTTTCTTATATGACACCCTTCTTTATCTTCTTTCAGCACATATACATTGTTTTATGTCCTTATGCCTTTAGCCACCACTTGTCTTGAGTTTACAAACTTTATCTTACAATCCTTGGAAGTGAACACCACTTCACATCCTCTGTCACACATTTGACTTACACTGAGAAAATTATGTTTCAGCCCATCTACAAGCAGAACATCCTGGGCTTTTCCTCTACCATTACTCAAACTCACCATCCCTTTACCCTAGATTTTACCTGGTTCATCATTTCCAAAGGTTACATTTCCTGTTTTGCTTTTACTTATAGATAGAAACTTATCCTTGTCTCCAGTCATGTGCTTGGAACATCCATTGTCTATATACTAGGGGTCTTTTTGTTTTTGAGCTGAAATTACTAGACCACATTTTTCACTGCCTTTCTTTTTCCATGTACTAGCATTTCTAGCTAAAGGATTTATCCTTGGATCTGCCTAATACTTATTCAAATGGAAGTTTGTAGCTTTATGGCCAAAGTTATGATAGTTATAACATTCGATCTCATTATTCAGTAGGTCAAAGTGATTGGTGCTACATTGTCTATTCATCGACTTCTTAGTTCTATGTTGTAAAGATTGTTTATTTCTTGACCTCCTCAGTTGCATGTCTCTAAACTTAATTTGATAGTTTACAATCTTATGACCAAAATTATAACAGTGAAAACAGTAGCCATGAAAGAAATTTTGGTACCTAAAGGATGGCCTTCTTCTTGGCATTTGTTGTTTCATCTTCTGATCTCTTTGTTTCTGATCAGGGATCATCTTGTCTTTATTAGCTTTAGGTGACAGAGTACTTTCATGGTTTGATTATCTGTTGACTTGGAACTTGGTCATCTTTATTGGCTCTTTGCTTTTTGTTTGTTTGTTGTTTGAACCATTTACATAACCTAAACCAGTCTTCAGCAATGGAGATCTTTATTTGCTCAGAATGTTGTTTAGTTATGTTGTGACTTTAATGCTTGGAAGGTTTGAAGATACAATGTTTTAAACTCTTCCATCTCTTTTCTAGTTTTTACTACCTCTTCTTCCAAGGCTTCACATCTTGCCTTCTTTTCTGACAACTGTTGTTTCAAAATGTCCTCTATTTTCTTTTCCTCTTCTAATTCAACTTTTATCAGGGCAAAGGCTTCATTAGGTTCTTTATTGTCTTTCTCAAACTATATCAGCAATTGTTTTTGCTTTTTCTTCTTAGATCTGAGTCTAGCAATTTCTTCTAGAGCACTGATCAGTTCTCCTTCTAGATCAACCATAGCTTCTTCATCGTCAATATTAATTCCTTTGATTTTATTATCATAGTCCTCTTGGGCCATAAGAAAAAATTCATTAACCTTATCTTTACATGAGGAGTCACTATCTGTGTCTTCTGAAGAGTCGTCATTGTTTACACATAAACCTTTCTTCTTACCAAATCTCTTGGATTTGAATTTATTTTCACCTTTAGAATTCTGATCCTGCTTCTTTTGTGGACACTTAGATGCAAATTAACCTATCTTTCCACAGTTAAAACATTTTAAGGGCAATTTTCCTTGGTACTTGCCTGATCCTTTCTTTAGTCTTCTCACAAATTTTTCTTCAATTTCATCAGGCTCAGAATCCTCATTATGATCATCTTTAAATGATGCTTCTCTAGGGGTGGATTTATCTTTACCTATCCTCATTTCATATGCAGTCAACATTCCTAGAATTTGATCAAAAGCCAGAGTTTTTAGATCATTAAGTTCTTCTATAGCAGATACCTTTGGGTTGAACCTATTTGGCAAAGATCTTAAAATCATTTGGACTAAAACTACGTCTTTAAACTTCTCACCAAGACTCTTCATGGAATTCACTAGTTCTTCAACTCTTAGAAAGTACTTCCCAATAGTTTCATCCTCTTTCATATTTAGTTGTTCAAACTGTAATCTGTAGGTTTGAAGCTTGGCATCCTTTACCTTCTCATTACCTTCATAACTGCTAATGATTTTGTCCTACATTTCTTTCGCAGTTTCTAAGTGCATAACTTTTACAAATTATGCTTCCACAAGCCCACTCATAATAGCATTCATAGCCTTAGAATTGAAGTTGAATTCTAGCTTGTCATCCTTATTAGCTAGTACAATTGGCTTTACGTAACCAGTGTCTACCACATCCCAGACATCTACACCTAAATCCATTATGTAGGTTCTCATCCTAACTTTCCAGAAGGAAAAGTTTGTTCCATTGAACAGAGGGGCCTTATTGATTGAATTTCCTTCATGGCTTGACATGTTTAAGCTTACTGATCTACCTTTAAATAAAAGGAACCAGCTCTGATCCCAATTGTTGGACAACTGAGGGGGGGGTGAATCAATTGTTACTCTTCTTAAACGATTATGGCCATTTTAAAATCTTTACAAAACACTCAATTATAATCACAATGATGTAGGGAAGTAAGCAATAGAATTTTAAACATCAATCACACACATGAAATATATAGAGACAGATATTTCCTGAGGAAACCCATAAAGGGAAAAACCTCTTCTTATTGATATGATAAGTAAACTTTATTTTCTTTACATTATCAATCTTATGAGCTCCAACTCCTCTTGAGGCTACAACCTCTATTTTACAAGCAGCAACTTGTTGAGATCACCAACTCTCTAGTTTCTCTAGCACCCACTAGAAGGAAACACCAACTCCCTGAGTGTTCCACCACCAACTGGATTGAAGCACCAACTTCATGTCACACAGGCACCAACCTGTATAATAGAGAACAATAGTTCTCCCTTGCACCACCCTGCCACCCTGGTTTTTCTAGCTGCAACCAGATGGAAGCTGCAACTCCCTGTGTTCAAGAACCCACTTGAAACTATGAGGACACCAGTCTTCCCTAGCACCTCCCTACCACCCTGAAATATAAATCTTTTCTTTTTATTACTTTATCATAGTGATACAACGTTTATCTATGGCTTACTAGTCTCATCATTGTTCTTCTACGCTACTCTACTCTCCTGTATCAGCGTCTCTCTTCTCGCATAAGTCACTCTCAATAGCAGCACACATCTATTCTATGTTCTACATTTTTATACTCTATGTGCACCTTTTTCATCCTTCATGTGCAATACCTCTGCATGCCCTTCACTACGTCATTGTTTTTCCCTACAAGTTGTTCACTGCAGTTCCTCCTCACGCCTGCATAGCTCGATAGCAGAAATCCATTCACTTCTTTGTTCTGCATGTTTTTCTCACGTCGAGTCATCTCCTGATCATCATGGCAACTCTTAATCTTCTCTGGCGGTTCTGTTCCCTGTGAGTTCATCATCAGTGGTGGTTATGATGAGATTCCTTAGCTTCTCTGGCAATCGAGACTCTTCATATTCTCTGCCAATTACAACCAGTCAACTATGGCTTCTTTGGCTTCTAGCCTCTTCCTCTAATTGACCAAGCACTTATTCAAAAGGTGCTTCCCAATTTTTTTCTAATGAGCGCTGGCTCCATTTCACGATATGACCTTGGGCTATGAGATTCATGTGACCAAACAGTTGTGGGCCTGTCCAAAGGTGGCTTATACCAAACTAATTTCCGCCCCTCAATTCACCACGAGCCTCCACGCGTCCTTTGTCCAAAGCCATGGTTTAGATTGCAGTCCGCTTACGAAAAATTAAGGCCTGAGCACGTTATGGCCCCACAATGGAGCACGACTGTCGATCTCACGATCTTGATGGTTCTTTTGAATGGATGGTTTAGATCTGTTCTCTTCAATCAAAGTCACTGCCTTCTTTCCTTTGTCCACGTGAAATCCTTGGTCTCAGTGATCAGATTACATGTGTCCCTCCAAACCAATGTACGAGATGGATTTCGCGATCCGGGCTCCAGGAGTTTCAATTCTCAAGTTCTCATTTTCCCCTGGAGCATTTCACCTGGAGTCCACAATCCAACGACGTGTGTCCCTCTTGGATCAATGGTCGAGATCTCCTTCGTGTCTCTAGACTTCGAAGATATCAATTCTCAAATTCTCGTTCATCCTTCCTTTGCTTTTTCCCGAAGTTGACAATCCATCGACGTGTGTCCTCTTTAATCCAACGGTTATCCTCCACTATGAAACTTCAGCCTTTGGGACTTTGGGTCTTTGGGCGAGTACTAGTGGTAAAACTCTCGAAGCAAAACTCCCAGAGTGACGTAACTCTTATGTCACTCGATGACGTGTCATGAGTCCAGCAGCTTCCACGTGTCACTCGGATTTGTGATTTCCATGTACCTGAAATGTCGAATGAACTTGACATGTGTCATTGTCTGATTATGCCACGTTTCCTTGTTAATGTAGTCAGCCACTTATCCTTGTTGACGTGTTCTGCTATGATCTAACGGTCATTGTCTGATCTCCAGATCCGACGGTTAACGAAACTTCGCATTCTGGGGATTTCAAATATCAAACTTTCCTAAGTGTAAACTCCCCACATCTCTATATCCAAAGTGAATGTTTTTCATTTGATCAGGATCTTGGATCAATGGCTCGATCTTTCTGCGATGTGACTTTGCTAGCTTATCCTATCCTTCCACTCGAAATTAATCCGACGGTTGTGATCAAATCGAGACTTCGTGTGTCGGGTGTTTGAACATGATCCAACCCTGACTCTTCCAACTCCCGATATCTTAAATACTCTAGATCAACGGCCCACATCCCTCTATGATCCAACAGTCCAGATCTTATTGGGATTTCACATTTCGCGTAGTTGGAGGATGGCTCTCGGCCATTATCCTCTTCGCAGTTATATTGGATCCAACGACTGTTGGTCCTCGACGCTCAGATCCAACGGATTAGATCTGTACTTCTCCTCTACGCTTCCTCTGGTCACTGGACTCTGATCTAACGGACATCGGGTATTCAAGATTGGTGATCCAACGGCCACTATTTCTCCTCCTCCTATGCTTTGGCTTTCTCAAATCTCTAAGTGTCAAAGGCCACGACCTTTTATCCTTCTGTGAGCCTTGATGTGTGGGATCTCATCTGCACATCTCAGAACACTATCTCTCCTGATCTTTGATCTTTGTATATTGTTTTCTTCTTCACCTGAGCTTATGTTTTTCTTTCTTTTCCATCAATGCACACTCTGATCTTTCCATCAATGACAAGCATGCTCTGCCTGTAAACATGCCAACAATCTCTCCCTTTGGCATTGATGGAAACCCTAAAAGACTGCATTGTTCTACTTGGATCTCCAACTGTAGCATCCAGAACACACCTTTGCTCCCCCTTTGACATCAATGTCAAAGAAAACATGCCCCCCTTGAGTTGTTACAGTACTTGTTGGAGGTATCAAATATTCAACCAATAAATACTCCCCCTGATAGGATGGACCCTCTTAGGTTGATAATGGGTTCACACCCAACTTCTCGCGTAGATACTCAAACTGAGATTTTGCAAGCGGTTTAGAGAAGATATCAACAATCTTATCTTTGGAAGGAATATAATTCAAAGAAACAATAGTGTTGGTCACTTGTTCCCTTGTTGGCATAGGGGAAGACCTAGGGTTTAGCACTACGACAGCGCACCAACAAAACCCTAACTACCGGCCCTTTCGACAATGCCTACAAAGCAGATGAAGTCTTACCCGAGGTAGAGGTAGGGGTGGTTGCAGGACTAAGGTGTCTGCAACCTTAGCTGGGACACATATTTGTGATTGTAATAATTAACAGAGCACTTAGTGCCAACAGTTCATCAATATTTAACCACTATCTACTCCACAGATAAAACAGAGCATTGCATCATTCATCCAAATCTGATGTGTCTAAGCACTTATCATATAGGGGTAGATTAGATCTAGTAGATTCAAGCACTAAACACATTCACATAGTTCAGATCTAGCATCCATATACATCATTAGCACATAGCATAAATAGATCTATCTATCTATATCAAAGCACTTAGCAAGTAAAGACATAAACACATCAAGACATCGCACAAAGAAGAGAAACACAACATATACGTGGTTCACCCCCACCCTGGGGCTACGTCCACCAATTCTTCTTCTTTATTATCTTTGTCAATCTTCTTACAGGAACATAGCATCAAAATCCTACTCCACAGAAGACAGGAGATCTGCGCGCACTCAGCCAGATCCTTCTTCTTCGAGCTATGGTACAGCACCAAGCCTTTTTACAATTACTTGCACGTAGCTCTGCAAGTCTCACACAGTATGCACAAAGCATATACAATCCATACTTAGCACTTATCCCAATATCACATAGGTATATATATATATATATATCCCCTCCTTACATTGCCTAGATATCTATTTATACTTTACAAAATAGGCCTAAACATGGGTAAACCCATGGGCCGATATCCCCATACCTATTACATAATCCCAAATCCCAAAAAGGACCTAAAAAGAGGTCGATATCCCATGATCTCTTCTTCATCTTGCACTCCACCTTCGACAGCCTGTCGAAGTCCCAAAATAGGTCAAACTTGACCAAGGATCTCCCAAAACTTGGTCAAGGGCCAACAGGCCCCCAACACTCACCTGTGACTCGTCCCGAGTCACTCTGATTTGGGTAGTTCTACTTAGAAAGCATAAAGCTTGGCTCGAGCTACTTTGACTTGTTGTTTTGCCCTGGCCTCTTGTGCAATGAACTCTTGGATGACTACCTCATTCATAGGTCCCTCTAGGCATTGTTCAGTTGTAGTGACAACCTGCTCCAGTTCTACTCCTCGACCTTCGACCTCTATGAACAGTTGGTAAGCCTTATCTTGTACAGGTTGGAGACTCTGAGTTACTTCCATAACTCTACTCTGGATAGTGTGGATTTGTTGTTGGCGGTGCGTTTCTCTTGGGATCGCTTCATTCTTTCCACAGGTGACAGGGGCTTCAACTATGCCTGTATCGTTTCGGCTTGATACTTCGCCTCTTGGAGCTACTACTCTAGTGCCTTTTTTTATGGATTCTTAGTGAGTTTCTCATAGGTCTAGGCACTGTGATCAATGAATTTCTTACATTCCATAGCAAGGGATTTTATTCTCTCAACTGTGCTTTGAGTAGTTGTTTCTCTTTGATCCCTTACATCCTGTGGAGTCTTGGGGACTGTGCAGAGCTCTAAGTCTCCTATGCATTTTTGTAGCTGTTAGATAGCTTCTATGAGTTGCTCTACTTGCTACGTGACTCGATCCTCTGCCTTTATTTCTAAGACTGTCACAGAGCAAAGTGCTCTATTGACCGCTTCTTTCACTTCGAGTTGCTCTGCGAGCAACTATTATTTTCCTTATTGCATCTGTGCTTTTTATTCATCAAACTTGGCTTGGAGAGAAATCTTTTCCTGTTCTGCAGCTCGACGTTGTTCTACAATTACTCCTTTTACTTACGTCAAAGCCTGGGTGGCTTGTTTTGTTTCCTCTTGTGCTCGTCGAAGGCGAGCTTCGACTGTATCAGCTAGTCGTAGGAGTTGGGTTGGCTCATCTCCCAATTATAGTTCTCTCGATGGCAGAGGATACTACACAGCTAGACTGAAGGGCATGTTGTACCCCTCGGAGTTCGACTTCAATTCTCTCATACATTTCTTCCCGCTTGGCTTCTTGTTTCTCTACTATTTTCAGTGAAGCATTATTCAGAGCTGCTATGATGAAATCAAAATCATCGGAGGTTAGGACAGTCTACATCTTGGTCATGGTGGCTTTCGATTTCTTCCAGGAAGAAGGTTTCAGGGGGAAACCTTCCTCTTATTCAAGAGGTCAACCTGTATTGGCCTTTGACCAAGTTTTGGGAGTTTCTTGGTCATGTTGACCTATTTTGGGACTTCGATAGCCTGTCGAAGGAGGAGCGCAAGACAAAGTGGAGATCACGGGATCTCAACCTACTTTTGGATCATTTTTGGGTTTTTGGGAATATGTAATGGGAATGGGATGTCGGCCCATGGGTTTACCCATGTTTAGGCCTATTTTGTATGTATAAATAGAAGGATAGGAAATGTAAGAAGTGGTCGAATAGTATATCTATGTAATGTAGGCTAAGTGCCAAGAGTTGGATCTGTGTGATCAGGGCTTTATGCATTCTGTGTAATAATTGCAGAGCTGAGTGCAAGTCTTTGTGAAATACTATAGATGGCTTAGTGTTGTAACGCAAGGAAGAAGGATCTAGTGAGTTGCACAGATCTTTTGTCCCATGTGGAGTAAGGGTTTTGATGGCTTTGTGCTTGTAACCGATTGACTAAAGACAATAAAGAAGAAGAGTTGGTGGATGTATCCCTAGGGTGGGAGTGAACCGCGTAAACGTTGTGTTGTCTTGCTTTATGCTTGTCTTAATGTGTTTATGTGTTCTTTTTCTAAGTGCTTTGAGATGATTGGATAGATATGCTTATGCTTAGTGCTAATGATATGTGAGAATATTAGATCTGATTCATATGAATGTGTTTAGTGCTTGATCTGCTAGATCTGACCTATCTATTGATGCTAAGTGCTTAAGTACGTTATAAAAGTGTGAATGTTGTGAAGCCTTGTTTTATCAGTGAAGTGATTAATGATTAGATCTTGTAAAACTAATGGCGCTAAGTGCTTTATTAAGTAGTACAATCACATATATTTGTCCCAGATAAGGTTGCAAACACCTGAGTCTTGCAACCACCCCTGCCTCTACCTAGGGTGAGACTTCATCTACTTCACAGGTGTTTCTGAAAGGGCCGGTAGTTAGGGCTTTGTTGGTGCGTTGTTGTAGCATTGAACCCTGGGTCTGCCCATGTGCCAACAAATGGTTCCATTGCCAGGACCTAAAATTGTGATTGCTGGGAACTAAGGAAGAAGAAGCTTGGTGCAAAAAGTTGACCTTAAAGCCTTGTGTGTTGATCTATGCCCTCATGAGAAGTGTTCTACTTGATCTATAAATCTCTATGCTGAAGAAAAGAGGTCGAATCTGAAAGAAAGAAGCCCGATCTGAAGAAAAGAGGTCGGATCTGAAGAAAAGAAGCAGGATCTAAACACTTTGTGCTCTAAGAAAGGTAAAAGTGAGAGTTTCTTATTAAAAGAGGTAAGATCTGCAAGCTCTGTGCTCTGATAAAGGTAAATATAGTAAAAAAAAAATAGATCTGGAAGCTTTGTGCTCTGTAGAAGTAAGATAAGTGGAAATTTTTGCTTCTAGAGTATGGATCTAGGTATGTTTAATAGAGTCTGTCCTAGTTTGAAAACTAGGGCATTAATAGATGAAAGAAGGTTTGATATGAGTAGATATGATAAGAATAGTGAAAGATATGTTATACCTATGCATAGAAAGAATGCTTGGACTAATGAATGGATGCAAGATCCCAGAAAGAATTTATTTCAGGTTAGCTCCTATGATCCTAGTGAGCAGTACAGAGGAGGTTGGGGATCATTTAAAAGAAAGAGAGGATTAACCCTCTGTTACAGTTGCAGAAAACTGGGAGATATTGCTAAAGAATGCCCTAGGAGAAGACCTAGTTGTCTTTGTTGCAAAGCTATGGACCATGAAGTGTTGGATTGCCCCAGAATGATTGCTAAGCTTGAAGGAATGAATCTGAATCAAGAAAACCCTAAGGCAACTCCAGAGGATATAGCAGAACCCTAGAAAGAATCAGAGAAAATATTGCTACATATGAGAAAAACCTTGAATGACCACTGACATATTATATTATCAGAGATATTTAAAGACAAGGAATGCCTTGAAGCAAGAATATGAGACTTTGACATTGAATGTGTTCTAGATGAGGAAACACAGGTGAATGTCATGACCGAGAGAACTTGGGAAGCTATAGGGAGGCCTTCTATGACTCCCTCATTAGGAGGAATAGGGTTATTCAGAGGAAAACTGGTAAACCTGTATGGAAGGCTTGCTCAAATACCTATGATTGTTAATGGAACTTCAACAGAGGAAGGTTTTGAGATTATTCAATTTATTGAGGATAGTGCCCAGATTACCATGTTAATAGGAAAACCTTGGATTGACAAAGATCAAGACAGATGAAAGAAAGAAGAAGAAGTCTTGGAGAAGAAGAAACAAGAGCTAAAATATTTCATGACTAGAAGGATCGCATACTTGATTGAAGAACGGGAGAACAGATCGAAGCTATTTGACAATAGAGACCCTGATGTCGAAGATGCAAGAACACTAAAAGACCCACAGAAGACTAAAGTACTGACTCCAGATAAAGAAGAGGTATTACCCCTGGATCCTAGGAAATAATCTCAACAGCACGCAATGACTATGTTAAAAGAAGATAAGAATCAAAATGGAAAAAGACATACCAAAATGAAGCTCACTGGAAAGAAGGCTAGAAAGCTAAGTAAAAAGAGGGCTAAGATTGAAAAGTTACAGAAGAATCCATAGGGAAATTTGCAGACAGAAAATTTTCAGAATTGGAGCTTCGTCGGGATATCAAAACAGCGACACATGGTACTTCGCCAAGGAGAAGCAATATAGCCGTTGGGGCCGATATATCCGTTCGACTCCCACTTCGAATGGGTCAAAAATCATTTGCAGCTTGACACCAGACCATTGGACCACACCATAACGGACAGAACAAGAGTTAATGAGGCTTCATACCCGTTACAAGCAAATTGTTGCCAAGTTGCCTACTTATCCCATCGCACTATGCACGGAGAACACTTTTGCTAACTAAGAATTTGAAGCCCGCAGACTAAGCGAACTGTATACAGTGATCATTGTGTTATTGTTGTTTGTTCTAGTTCTATATCTAAGATCATCGTGACCCCAATAATTTTAATCTCGAGCACGTATGTCCGATGAGCTCACCGCAGTTGAAGAATTAGTAACGGAAGTTCTCCTCAACTTAATGACTGAAAGATTCATATCGGAGAGAGGAGTGTCTACAGGTGTACAAGCATCTTCGATGAGAGGATTGTCGGCCTCTCCATCCACTACTCGAGCCGGTCCATCCCGGCCAGTAGATGAAAAGTGAACTAAGCATTGGGATGATCTTGCAAATTCTAAGTTAATCCTGAGTATACTACCCACCTATCTACCACCTCTGAGCAGCGCAATAAATTGAGACAGTGTGCCTAGAGATTTTAAGTACACTTTGGTCACTGCGTACCTCCCGAAGGGGATACGCACAGTGCACGCAGACCAGGATAAGATCATAGTGTTGAAGTTTAGTGACTTCAACCTCAGCGACGGGAAGGTTTATAACATGCTCACCCCACATAAGTATCTGACCAGAACAAAAGGAAATAATTCAAACATAATTCCTCAATCATGGACCCATAACCTCACGCAGTCCACATTGCTCAACGTCATGAAGATCTCGCACTTTGGAAGGCATCAAGAAGTGAACGCATGTGTCAAAATACTATTGTCCTTTTACCATGGCGGATACTTATGGTTAAACAGTCGTATCACAGTGGATCTGACGTTGATCACTCAGATCACAGGGCTAAGCATGCAAGGCCCTGACCCACAAGATTTTTATCTGGGAAAATCCATGGATCGTGCTCTCGTGCAGAATATTAAGGACACTTATGGTGATGTCGATAAGGGCACACAATGCTACAAGGTAGCTTCTATCCAAAGCGGCACAATGTGCCTCGCCTACCAATTGATCGCAGGAAAGTTGGTGCAAAATAATCAACCCACCCAAGTCACGGGGTTCGTAGTCGACCTCGTAAGGAAGTGCACAAAAGGACTTTAGATGAATTGGGCACAATACCTGGTAAACCAGTTGGAACTCAACTGTAGGGAAGCACGGGATCAAGGATATGAGTTCCACTTCAGCTGGCTTCTCATACTAGTCGCTTTCATCGCATGGGAGATACCGAAAGGTGTGACCTTCCCGGACATCGAGCCGTTTGAACCTCTAGTCGTGAAGTTCAGTACAATGTGGTACTCGAATGACATGAATAATTAATGGCAGTCAAATTTCATTTTCTACTCATATTACAACCAGCTGAAGACATCTATCTAGTCTGAGCCTCGTATAACCCTGAACACTCTCCACAGGTTCAGGCCCTTGATGAAATTCAGCGCGGACCGTCATTTCATCTATATCACAGCGCGCGTTGATGAGCACAAACACCAGATGCAATCATACTACAATTTGACAGAGGAGGATTTGGAGGAAATCACTAAGGAATGGTCGGCAGACCTCCTCATCCCAGCAGACCCCGTGCAGATATCTGATATTGACAGTCCTAAAGCAGTGCATGATAACCCTGGACCCAGCAAGACAAAGAAGAATGAAGACGCCCAAGATGTCAGTAGTACCTCTGTGAAGACTACTTCCATCTCAACAGAGCAAGGAGGATATGGTGGAGATATAGATGGCGCAGAAGCTGAACTGAAGAAAGGTGAGGTTACACCACCTAGAGATGAGGAGGACCCCTCAAAGAAAAGGAAGGTTTCCCCACCGAAACCCTCATCTCGAAAGAAAATGAAATCCACCAGGACCAATTTTGAGACTACCCTCACATCAAATGACTTTCATTTTATTGTAGCATCCCTAAATGATGCTTCTCTAGAGATAGAAAAGAAGCAAGAATCTAAGCAGGAGGAGGTTTTCAATAGCATCAAGGTTGAACTTCAAGGAGGGAAGCAGGCACTACAGTCCAGTCGTGCAGTTTCCACTGCGCCTCCATCATTGGAAACACTAGAACTAGGTGATGAGCCATCTCAACTACATCGCATCGTTGATACAGTTGAAGCTTGCCTTCGACGAGCTCTAGAAGAAATAGAACAATCCACCCAAGCTTTAGCGCAAGTATAGAAATACCTTGAGGACCAACGCAGTACTGCAGAATGGGAAAATCTTGCTCTGCAAGAAAAATGGGATGAATAAAAAACACAGTTGCAGCATAGCAAGGGACAGTTGCTCGCAGAGCAACTCAAAATTAAGGAAATGGTCAACAGAGCACTTCGCTCTGTGACAGTTGTCGAAGTAAATACTGAATATCGAGTTCCATAGCAGGTGGCACAACTTGAAGAGGTAATCCAGCAGCTCCAACAGTGCGTAGCAGACTTGGAGCTCTACACTGTGCCTGAGACCCCTCAATATGTAAGAGACCTAAGGGAAGCAACTGCCTGCAGCATAGTCGACATATTAAAAGCTCTTGCCTTGGAGTGCAAGCACCTGAGTAACCGCAGCACTCAGACCTATGAAAACCTCACTGAGAACCCAGAGTTACAGGCGCTGGAGTCGCAGATCTAGGAAGTGAAGCAGAATGAAGACACACTTCAGGTGCAATTGAAGGCCCTATTGGTCATAGACAGAATGAAGAGGTCTCATGAGCAATGCACATCCCAACAACAAATCCATATGATCCAAAGCAAAGTGATGGAAATAACTAAATGGCTCCAACCAGTACAAGATAAGGCATGCATGTTGTTTACAGAGATCGAGAGCCAAGGAGAAGAGCTAGAACAAGTCATCATCACAACAAAACAGCTCCTAGAAGGGCCAATGAATGACACAATGATCCATGAGTTCACCGAACAAGAGACCACAGCAAAGCAGCTCAAGCCAAGCTCGAGGCATTCGACACAGAACTAGGCAGACCAGAGTGACTCGGGACGAGTCACAGGTGAGTGTTGGGGTCATGTTGTCCCTTAACCAAGTTTTGAGAATTTCTTGGTCATGTTGACCCATTTTTGGACTTCGACAGCCTGTCGAAGGAGGAGCACAAGACGAAGCGGAGATCACGGGATCTCAGCCCACTTTTGGATCCTTTTTAGGGTTTTGGGAATATGTAACGGGAATGGGATGTCGGCCCATGGGTTTACCCATGTTTAGGCCTATTTTATATGTATAAATAGAAGGATAGGCAATGTAAGAAATAGTCGAATAGTATATCTATGTGATGTAGGCTAAGTGCCAAGAGTTGGATCTATGTGATCATGGCTTTGTGCATTCAACGTAAGTCTTGCAGTGCTGAGTGTAAGTCCTTGTGCAATACTATAGACGGCTTGGTGTTGTAATGCAAGGAAGAAGGATCTAGCAAGTTGTGTGGATCTTTTGTCCTATGCGGACTAAGGGTTTTGATGGCTTTGTGCTTGTAACCAATTGACCGAAGACAATAAAGAAGAAGAGTTGGTGGACGTAGTCATAGGGTGGGGGCGAACCACGTAAACATTGTGTTGTCTTGCTTTATGATTGTCTTTATGTGTTTATGTCTTCTTTTGCTAAGTGCTTTGAGATGATTGGATAGATATACTTATTCTTAGTGCTAATGATATGTGAGAATATTTGTAAGGTCTCTGTCCCCACATAGCCTTATAAAACACAAGTTAAAAAAAATAGAGAGTAGATAAATGTTATTTTGTACAAATTAATCTTCAGCATTTAACCATAATTCATTTAGCAGAAATTAAATTTATTAACATCATGAAAATAAATCACATAACCATCACATAACACAGCATAATCGCTAAAATACATACCTTTGTCTGATGCTAATTCCCCAATCTATGGTTGTCCTCGTTGTTGCTCTGCCCAAACTCTGCCCAAAACCGAATCTTCCTCCCTGCCAGCTAGGAACGGAGCCTTTCTGGCTCCCTAGCTCCAGGATTTCGTGAGGATTCCTGGCCCCCGAGCCCAAAACTCCCAGCAACCTGGTGCACCCTTGTAACAGTCCACCCAAACTCCCGACCAAACCAGAAAAATACCAAAGAGAAAATACAGTCCTTCTCTCAAAATGATGCTTCCTCTCCCCCAAAATTTCATAAGTGCTATCCCAAAGGCCTCTACCCCCTCATATGCTCCTCCCATTCACCACCTCCTACCTTCCTTTAATGCCACCCACCTTATCCCTCCATTTAATACCTTATCCCTCCATTCAATGCCCTTTCCCTTCATACGTAAAGTTTTCTAATTATAAATTAAAAGTTATTATGCCTTTAATTTGTTATCCAAACATAAAATGTGTTAATTAATCAATTAATTAATTAATTAATCAACATATATTAAACAATAAATAATTAATCAATTAATATTACTAATAAATAATCATCATTTAACTAATACACATTAGGACAGTTAGTTATTTAGTTAATTATACTTGATAAACCTTAAGCAATCATTTAACTAGGGTTGTTACAATATTAGATCTGATCCATATGAATGTGCTTAGTTCTTGAACTGCTAAATCTGACCTATCTATTGATGCTAAGTGCTTAAGTATGTTATAGCAGTGTGAATGTTGTGAAGCCCTGTTTTATTAGCGAAGTGATTAATGATTAGATCTTGTAAAACTAACAGTGATAAGTGCTTTATTAAGTAGTACAATCACAGATCTGTGTCCGCTTGCAAACACCTGAGTCTTGCAAACACCCCTACCTCTACCTCAGGTGAGACTTCATCTGCTTCGTAGGTGTTACCAAAAGGGCCGCTAGTTAGGGCTTTGTTGGTACATTGTTGTAGCGTTGAACCCTGGGTCTTCCCCTGTGCCAACAACCTCATCTTTGGTTGGTGTTACTTCATCTAGTTTATGTTCAGCTTCTACTTCGTCATCACCCCCTTGGTTAGGTGACACTAAAGCAGTCTTTCCTGAGGTGCTGCTTAAATTTTGAACCTCCTCAGTCTTCTTTTGTCTACTGGTTCCGGGTGTATTCTGTTCTTTATGAGTGTCCTCTGGGATGTCAAGATCAGATATATCTACAGGTTTGGTGGGAATAAGGAGGTTAGCGTACCATTCCTTAGTGATCTCCTCAAGGTCTTCTTCTGTAAGCTTATAATATGACTGGAGTTGCTCTTTATGTTCATCTTCTCACGCTGTAATGTAGGTGAAGTGTCCATCTGGCTTAAATTCATCAGGGGTCGGAACCTCTGTAAGGTGTTCGGGGTCATGCGAGGCTCAACTTCAATGGCTCTCTTTAGTTGGAGGTAATATGTATGAAACACAGCATTTGACTGCCATTGTTTGTTCATATCACTTGAATACCACAGGGTAGTGAACTTCGCAGCGAGCAGTTCAAACGGCTCTATGTCTAGGAAGGTCACACCTTCTGGCATCTCCCAAGAAAAAAATGCAATGAGGATCAGAAGCCAGCTGAAATGAAATTCATAACCTTGATCCTGGGATTCTTGGTAGTCTAGTTCCAATTGGTTAACTAGGTACTTCGCCTAGTTCATCTATAGGCCTTCTGTGCACTTCCCTGCGAGGTCAATGACAAAGCCAGTGACCTATGTAGGTTAGTTCTTCCTTACTAACTTTCTAGCTATCAATTGACATTCTAGGTGCACTGCGCCACTCTGGATGGAAGCTACCTTGTAGCCTCTTGTTCCCTTCTCAACATCACCATATGTATCCTTGATCTTTTGTGCTAGTGCGGGATCTTTGGATTTTCTTGGATAAAAGTCCTGCGGGTCGGGTCCTTGCATACTCAGTCCTGTGATCCTATGGATCAGTGTTGGGTCAACTATAAGGTGTCAGTCTATCCATAAGTAGTCGTCATGGTAACACAACAGTAGCAGCTTGACACAGACGTTGACTTCCTAGTGTCTTCCAAAGTGTGGGATCTTCATGACATTCAGTAGGGTGGACTGTGCAAGGTTCATCATCCACGACTGAGGGATGATCTTCAAGTTCTTCCCTTTTGTTCTAGTTAGGTACTTGTATGGGGCGAGCATACCATATATCTTGTGATCTCTGAGGTTGAAGTCATTGAACTTCAATGTTGCGATCTTATCCTGCTCTGCTCGAACGGTGTGTATCCCCTTCGGGAGGTACGCAGTAACTATGGTGTACTCAAAATCTCTTGGTACACTATCACGATTCACCGCACCAGCCAGAGGCGGGATGTAATCGAGCAATATGGTTGGAATCAGCTTCACATTTACTAGGTCATCTTTCTGCTTGGTTCTCTTTTTTGTCAATGGTCGGGATGGTCTAGCTCTACGAGCAGTCGATGGAGAGGCTTGTACCATTCTCATCGATGAAGATTTTACACCTGCAGACATCGACATGACTCTTTCAGTCATGAGGTCGATCAGAACTTCCTCGACAATTTTCTCTACAGCGCTAAACTCATCCGACATACACGCTCGGAGTTGGAAATATCGTGTTCGAGGAGTAACTTAGACACTTCAATGGGATAGAAGGCAATAGCGCAATGATCACGGTGTAAAATAAACGAGTCTGCAGACTCAGATTCACAATTAGAAAAAGTGTTCTCAGTGCATGGCGCGACAATATAAATAGATAACTTGGCAATGGATCTCTTGCAATGGGCGATAAACCTTCATTAATTCTGTTATGTCTATTATGGCATGGTCCAATGGTCTGGTGGCAAACCATAAATTCCTTTCCACCCGTTCGGGGGTCAGTCAAATGATTATATTGGTCCCAATGGCTATATTGCTTCACTCTGGCAAAGTACCATGTGACGTTGTTCTGTTATCCCGGTGAAGTTCTAATTTTGAAAATTTTCCCTCTGCAAAGTTCCCTCTGGAACCTTCTGTAAATTTTCGATCTTAGCTCTCTTCTTACTTAGATTTCTAGCTTTCTTCCTAGAGATTTTTGTCTCGGTATGCCTTTTCCATTCTAATTCTTATCTGCTTTTGGCATAGTTACTTCGCATTGTTGAGATTCGAGGGTGATACTTATTCTTTATCAGGAATAGGTACTTCAATATTCTGTGGGTCTTCTAGTGTTCTTGCAACTTCGAAATCCAGGTATCTGGTGGTAAATAGCTTCAATATGTTCTTATGTTCATCAATCAAGCGTGTGATCCTTCTAGTCATAAAATATTTTAACTCTTGCTTCTTCTACTATAAAACTTCTTCTTCTTCTTTCCTTCTGGCCTGATCTCTTTCAATCCAAGGTTTTCCTAGTAACATGGTAAATGGGGCGTTGTTCTCAAAAAATTTAACAATCTTGAAATCCTCCTCTGTCGAAGTCCCATTGGAATTCATAGGTATATGGGTGGGCTTTCCACATAGGTTTATCATCTTTCCTTTGAATAGTCTTATTCCTCCTAATGAAGGAATCATAGCAGGCCTTCCTATAGCTTCCCAAGTTATTTTTTTCATGATATTCATCTGTGTTTCCTCATCCAGAACACAGTCAATGCTGAAGTCTCCTATTTTTTCTTCAAGGCATTCTTTTTCTTTGAAGATCTCTGATAAGCTGACATGTCGGTGGTCATTCAGGGTTTCTTTTATCTGTAGCAATACTTTCTCGGATTCTTTCTAGGGTTCTGCCATAATCATAGTTTATGGATCTGCCTTAGGGTTTTCTTGTCTCAGGTTCATTCCTTCAAGCTTATCAATCATTCTAAGGTAATCCAATACTTCATGGTCCATAGATTTTCAACAAATACAACTAGGTCTTCTCTCAAGGCATTTCTTAGCAATATGTCTCGGTTTTCTGCAACTGTAACAGAGGGTTAATCCTCTCTTTCTTTTAAATTATTCCCAGCTCTTTCTTCACTACACACTAGGATCATAGTAGCTAACCTGCAAACATTTCTTTCTAGGATCTTTCATCCACTTGTTAGTCCAAACATTCTTTTTGTGCATAGGTATAACATATCTTTCACTATTCTTATCAGATCTATGCATATCAAACCTTGTTTCATCTATTAGTGCCCTAGTTTTCAAGCTAGGACAAAATCTATCAAACATACCTAGATCCATATTGTTGAAACAAAAATTTCCACTTATCTAACTTCTACAGAGAACAAAGATTTCAGATCTAGAACTTTTCACTATTCTTACCTTTATCAGAGTACAGAGCTTCCAAATCTTACCTCTTTTCTTCATATCTTACCTCTTTTCTTGGCACAGAGCTTCACAGGTCAAGTGGAATGTTGCGTACTAGGCCAACAGATATACGTACAGAGCTTCCACATTTTCAAGTCAGGTCTTTGCACAAAGCCTCTTCTTCCTTAGTTCCCAACAATCACAGTTTCAAGTCCCGGCAAAGGAAACCATTTGTTGGCACAGGGGCAGACCCAAGGTTCAACGCTACAATAGTGCACCAACAAAACCCTAACTATCGGCCCTTTCAGAAACACCTGCGAAATAGATGAAGTCTCACCCAAGGTAGAGGTAGGGGTGGTTGCAGGACTCAAGTGTCTACAACCTTAGCTAGGACATAGATCTGTGATTGTAATACTTAACAGAGCACTTAGCACCGACATTTCATCAATATTTAACCACTATCTACTCCGCAGATAAAACAGAGCATCGCATCATTCATCCAAATTTGATGTATCTAAGCACTTATCATAGAGGGGTAGATTAAATCTAGCAGATTCAAGCACTAAACACATTCACATAGTTCAGATCTAGCATCCATATGAATCATTAGCACATAGCATAAACATATCTATCTATCTATATCAAATCACTTAGAAAGTAAAGACATAAACACATCAAGACATTGCACAAAGTAGAGCAACACAGCATATACTTGGTTCACCCTGTTATAACCCTAAATTGCACCACACATGCTTACCTGGCATCAGGGCAACTCATATCCCTTCATTGCCAAAACATCTGTTGAACAAACTCTTTGGAAATCCTCTTGTGTCAAGGCCCACGCGCCCTAACCCATTACTGCACGTGTGTGCACACTGGTTGGCTCACTACAGCCCACGTGTACCTAACAAAACACAAAAAGAGGAAAGTTTCCGACGGAAGAAAAAGCTATGGGTCAGTTAACTGAAACTCCCGGCCATGCATGGCCGAGGGTTCGTCCAAAACCCTAGCTCCTTCTAGCCTATAAAAGAAGGGGTAGGGGTACCATTTGGAGGAGGAAAATTATAGCAAAGAAACTCTACCCATTTTTGTAATCCATTGTCCCAACCCTTTAGCCTTTCCTCAAGCCAAAGGAGAATTAACGCAAAGTAGTTGGAGGACAAAGAAGAGGATCCCAGGATCAGGTTCAAGGAGCGGTGGATGGTCTCGAATTTGATTGTAATTTGATTCATTTTCATTAATAAAAAAAATACTTTTCCCATCCCAATGCATGAGTTATCTATGATTTGATGAATTTTTGTTTGATTTCTAACCCTTGAGTAGAGAAGTAGCATGCATGCGTAGTTGGCATTTGTCTTGATTGCAGGTTATCTGTGGAAGGAGCAATGCAAGCAAGTGGTCAAAGCGCAACGGAGGATCTACATCAAACGTTGGTAAAAAGGTTAGTGATTCTCTTCATGTAGTTACTATGAAAGAGGGGTTTTAATCTCGGGTTGTACTTAAAAGTAATTTATTTTCGGTCAACATCTGCATGCAAGCCCGACCCTAGTTTGCTAGTCTATAGGGTATTTTTCCCAACAACACACCCCCACCCTGGGGCTACGTCTACCAACTCTTCTTCTTTATTATCTTTGTCAAGCTTCTTATAGGCACATAGCATCAAAATCCTACTCTGCAGAAGACAGGAGATCTGTGCACACTCCTCCAGATCCTCCTTCTTTGAGATAGGGTACAGCACCAAGCCTTCTTACAATTACTTGCACGTAGCTCTGCAAGTCTCACACGGTATGCAAAAAGCATCTACAATCCATACTTAGCACTTACCCCAATCCATACAAAGCATCTACAATCCATACTTTACAAAATAGGCCTAAACATGGGTAAACCCATGGGCCGATATCCCCATACCCGTTACATAATCCCAAATCCTAAAAAGGACCCAAAAAGCGGTCGATATACCACGATCTCTGCTTCGTCTTGCGCTCTGCCTTTGACAGCTTGTCGAAGTCCAAAAATAGGTCAAACTTGACCAAGGATCTCCCAAAACTTGGTCAAGGGCCAACATCCCTCAAGAAGTGATACTTGATGGGTATATGCTTGGTCTTAGAGTGAAATACAAGATTCTTGGACACACTGATTGCACTTGTATTATCACAATGCATTGGGATTGATGCAGAATATTTTACCTCCAAGTCTGCAAGTGTCTGAATCATCCATAATACTTGGGTACAGCAAGTGGTAGATACAATGTGCTCAGCTTCTGTAGTCGATAAGGAAATGGAACCTTGCTTCTTTCTCAACCATGATACAAGGGAATCTCAAAAGAAGAATGCACCTCCACTTGTGCTTTTCCTTTCATGTGCGCAATTAGCCCAATCAGCATCTGAATAGACTGATAGTTGAAAAATATGATTCCTAGGATACCATAGGTCGTAGTCCATTGTTCCTTTCAAGTATCTAAATATTCTTTTGACAGCTAACAAATGACTCTATTTAGGTGCAACCTAATACCTTCCTACCATTCCAATAGCATGCATTATGCATGGACGAGATGTTGTGATATACAATAGGCTACCTATGATAGACCTATATGAAATCTGATCAACATCAGGTGAATCATCATCCTTTCTTAACTTACATCCAGTGACCATAGGTGTGCTCATAGGTTTAGAATATTCCATTTGAAACCTTTTCAACATTTCTCTTAGATATTTTTCTTGAGAAAGAAATATTCCTTCAAACCTCTGAGTAATTTGTGGGCCAAGAAAAAATTACAGTTTCCCTATCATAGACATTTCAAATTCAGACTGCATGGCAGAATCAAACCATTGTACCAATGAAGCATTATTACTACCGAAGATGATGTCATCTACATAGACCAACACAATGAGCAGATCATTACCCTCTGATTTGATCTATAGATTGTTGTCAAATGGTCCTGTCTTGAACCCTTTGTCTTGTAGATACGTATCCAATCTATGATACCAAGCACGAGGAGCTTGTTTCGACCCATATAAGGCTTTCTTTAGCTTGCATACAAATTCAAGGTTATTTGACAGTCGAAAACCTTATGGTTGTTCCATATAGACTTTTTCTTTTAGATCTCCATTTAGAAAAGATGACTTGACATCCATTTGGTAGAATTTAAACTTCTTATGAGAAGCATAGGCAAGAAACATTCTAATAGCTTCTAATCTTGCTACAGGCACAAATGTTTCATCAAATTCCAGTCCTTGTATTTGAGCATATCCTTTTCAGACCAATCTAGCCTTATTTCTTACAATATTTCCTTTCTCATTCATCTTATTTTTGTATACCCACTTGGATCCTATTACATTTTTATTTGCTAGTCTAGGAACGAGTTCCCAAGTGTCATTCTTTTCAATTTGATCAATTCCTCATTCATTGATTTTAACCAGTTTACATCTTCACTCGCTTCATTGAAGTTCTTGGGTTCCACCATGGATATGAATGATATATGTGATCGCTCGGTGTTTTTTATTATCCTTCTCCTAGTTTGTACACCTTTGTCTTTCTCACCAATTATTTGACTTGCAGGATGATTCTTTTGAGTAATTATGGAGGAAGAATTTGATGTTGTCCGTTGATTTGAGTCTGCCTGAGTATTTGCATCTTCATCTGACTCAGAGTCTTCTTGTTCTGATTCTTGGACCTGTTCAGCTTCAACTTCACCTATATCCTTTGTTGTTGATTCAGTATTGTTCAACTCTCTTATTGGTACTCCTTCATCAAATTTTATGTCAATACAATCAACAAATTTATGCAACCTCTTATTATAGCATATGTATCATTTATTGTTTGTAGCATACCCTAAGAAGATGCCTTCACCTTCCATGTCATCATACTTGCCGAGATTCTCATTATTATTTTTTATGTAGCACTTACTCCCAAAGACTTTGAAGTGTTTGATTGTAGCAGGTCTTCCATGCCACAATTCATAAGGTGTCTTTTCACTGTGTGGTCAGAGGTGAGCTTTATTAAGGATATGGATTGTTGTGTGTATTGCTTCTACCCAGTAGGTTTGACCAATGTTCTTCTCATTCATCATTGACTTGGCCATTTGCTGAACTATTTTCTTTTGCCTCTCAACTACTCCATTTTTTTGTGGGGTTCCTGGCCACGACCTTTGATCCTTTTGCGAGTCTTGATGTATGGGATCTCGTCTGCGCATCTCAGAACGCTATCTCTCCTGAGATTTGATCTCTGCATATTGCTTGCTTCTTCACCTGAGCTTACGTTGTTCTTGTTTTTCCATGGATGCACACTTTGATCTTGCCATAAATGAGAAGCACACTCTGCCTATAAACATGCCAACAAAGAGTACATAATCACCAGAGGTATGTTGTTTTTATTTAATTGTGAAAAAAGCGGGCATATTGAAATAGAGTGCCATGAAGGAAATGAGACAAAAAAACTAATTAAAAAGGAACACAAATATGAAGCAGAATTGATTAGTTATTTAGATGAACTAAGAGAAGAAAACAAGTCACCCAAGAAAGAATTGATGAAACAAAAGGAAAGTGTTCACATTTTTGAAGAATCCCAACAGGTCATCGAGAACTTAAGAACTCAGCTAGAAGAAGCCAGAAATATCGAAGAAAATCTTGAATATCAAAAGCAATATTTGGAAGCCAACATAGAAGCATGGAAAGAAGAAGCAGAAATGAGAGAGAATATATTGAAATATCGTATTAAGGAAAAAACTAACGATCTAAACCAACTTGAGGCATAGTTTGGTCAAGAAGATAAAGGACTTGAAGAAGAAATAATCACATTAAAAATTCAGTTTGAAGAAGCGAAAAGAATAGAGGAAATCATGAAGTCTCAGATAATGAAGAAAGAAGAAGAGGTTGACAAGATTGAAGAAGAAGTTGTCACATTGAGAAGTAAAATCTTCAAGCTCAACCTAAACGTTGAAGAGACAAAAACATCCACATAAGTTATAGAGAATGAAAAGAAGCACTTTATGTTGTTATAAAAGAAGAATGAAGAAAACCGAAAGAGTTATGCAGAAGTAATTAAAGGAAGGAATCATGGTCAACTAGAATCTAAGAAAATTATTGAAGATACATCTTCAAGAAGACCATCCATGTTCAAGCCACAAAGAATCTTCAATCATGATCATGATCATTTAAGTCAAAAATTCAGAAGGACTACGCCACAAATAAGATCATTCACTACCAGGTATGCAATTTTTTTTTATAGTCATTGCTTTTATTGTACTAACTTTGGACATAAGGTAGCAGATTGCAGAGATTATAAAATAAATGTTCAAGCAAGAAATGGTTGTGTGGCCCCATGTAACATTGAATGTTACAAATGTCATAACTATAGACACATAGCTAGTGATTGTAGAAGCATGATTGATACTTCCATGAAAGGGAACACTGATATCAGATGTAAGAAAGTATGGATAAGAAAACATGAAGAATAGGTGAACGAAGACCAAGTCTCAGAGATCGCAAGATTGGCAATAAAACGAGATGAAGAAAATTATACAGAGAAAAAGAAAGATGTCAGATACAGAAAGGTTTGGAAAAAAACTGAAAAAAAAGAAGGATAGGTAAATAAGGAACAAGTTCAAGAGATTGTACTTGCAAACATTGTAGTGAAAGATGAATCCACGGACAAAAAGAAAGAAGTCAGAGCTCAGAGAGATGATGAATCTACCAATGAACATGATGATGAATACACATCAAAGTAGGAATTGTTCTGAGCCATTCGGCTTAAAGACTCCCAGGTAACATGAATATTAGACAGAGGAAGTTTATGCGATAGTTGTGACAGACCAAAGAACCATCCTTTGAGCAGCTTGCAGAGTTTGAATAGACAGATCCAAAGCAGTCAGTTAGAAGAAGTACAATCAGTTGTAGTAGTGAATACTTCATGATAGTACAATGATAAATGGGTCAACATTATGGACAGTGTGTAGTAGAGTCTTGGACAGTATGGACAGAGATGGATTCATAAGAACACTTAGCAGGTTTGGACAGATATATGACAGTGGACGAGAGCATGGATTCATAGATTGGTTCAGAGAGTGGTTCAGAGACAAAGGAACATTATCATAATGGATGATAATTACATAGGAAATGGCTTGAACAATGCTAATGGATTCAAAATTGACAGATTTTTTTTGGACACATGTAGTGAATACAACAGTTCACATTCAAAATAGAGTAATGCTCAGAAACAAAAATGACAAAACTTCCTATGATCTATGGAAAGGAAGACCAACAAATGTGAAGTGCATCAGAGTATTTGGAAGCAAATACTACATCAAAAGAGAAGATTGCGGAATGAGAAAGTTTGACTCTCGTGTGGACAAAGGAGTACTTGTTGGTTACTCAAGTACAAGGAAAGAATACAAGTGTTACAATCTAAGGTTGAACAAAGTTGTGGAAAGAATAAATGTAACAATTGATGAAATAGGTGGACAAGAATTGAAGGAAGAAGAAAATGAATCAATGGAACAACTTTACGAAGAAGAAGCAGAATATGAAGAAGAAGTGTACATCGAACAACCAGAAGGATTTCAGTTGTCATAGAACACAGATTACATGTGTAAATTGAAGAAGGCATTGTATGGTCTAAAACAGGCTCCTAGATCATGGTACTCTAGACTGGATAAATATCTACAACATGCAAGGTTCAGAAAAGGAAGTGCAAACAATAACCTCTACATCAAGGTAACTCAAGATAGTATTTTATTAATTGAAGTTTATGTTGATGATATTATTTTTGGAAGCAATGATGACAGGTTAAGCCAAAAAATTGCAATGGATATGCAGAATGAATTTGAAATGTCATTACTCAGAGAACTATCCTTCTTTCTGGGTCTTCAGATACATCAAAACAACCAAGGAATTTTTATTTCTCAAACTAAGTATATCGGAGAAATTCTAAAGAGGTTTGGAATGGAAGATTGCAAACCAGTTACCACTCCTCTACAAACTAGTTGCAAGTTGAGCAAAGATTATGATTCAAATTCTACACACCAGAGGTGATACAGGTCAATGATTGGTAGCTTACTATATGTGACAGCATTCAGACCAGATGTAATGCATGCAGTTGAACAGGTGGCACAATTTCAAGCAACACTAAAGGAATCACATGTCGTAGCACTAAAGAGGATTTTCATATATCTCAAAGAAACAGAAGAGTTTGGATTATGGTATTCAAAAGGAAAGGATATATCACTTATTGCCTACATAGATGCAGATTGGGCAGGTTGCATTGATGATCGACAAAGCACCAGTGGAGCAGCGTTCTACTTGGGTGAGTGTTTAGTATCATGGTTAAGAAAGAAACAATCATCAATATCCTTATCTATATCCGAAGCAGCATATATTGCAACAACAGCATGTTGTACCTAGGTTCTATGGATGAAACAAAATATGACAGATATTTGATTGAGTACGATGAGGTCATTCCAATCTATTGTGATAATACAAGCATCATCAATATCTCAAAGAACCTGGTGATGCACTCCAAGATGAAGCACATTCCAATCAAGTATCACTTTCTATGGGAACAGATTGTAGAGAAGAACATCAAAGTTGAATATGTGGGCACAAAATAACAAGTGGAAGACATCTTTACAAAATTGCTTCCATAGGAAGCCTTTGATTATATTCACCAGAGACTCAGAGTAATTTCTACCCGAAAATGAATGTTTTTGAATGCTTATCTTATATATCTTATATTTACATAAGGAAGCCCCATAAAGAGGATAGTTCAGGTCGAGAGATCAGTTTCAGGAAGAGTTCAGTCAGGGAGAGTATCCCCAAGGAAAGTTCAGTTAGGGGGAGCAACCCTGGATGGAAAGATACATTTGCCATTGATGACAAAAGGGGAGAGATTTATCAGATGCATAGCACAGAGGAATGATTCCAGGGTGATTGATTGTCACAGGAAGAGCATAAGTGATATGACTTCAGTATTGCATGACATGACTTCAGTATTGCATAAGAGTGTTGTCATCAATGCCAAAGTGGGATATTTTTTATTAATTGGGTTGGTTGTCATTGATGTCAACCCTTGAAGAAATTTCGGTCGCGAATTCCAGTAGCACAAAGGTTTTGGTAATGGACCCAAGTTTGTTTGATGTATAATGTATGAGTTTTAATATATTTGAACATAAGACTATTCTAGATGGATAGTAGATGTCATGTCATTTCCGGTGGTATGTGGAATGTCACATAACTCCTCGTGGTTAGAGAGTTATGGCCATGTGAAGTTGGAGAACCCTCGTGAGTTATCTAAAAGCCCCAAAATTTCAAAGTAGTAAAAGTGTTTGCAAAGAAGAAATTATTTAAATAATAAAGTGAAGTGTTGAGTATACTATAAATCAAATAGGATGCAAAAGAAATTATTTTAATAATAAAGTTAATGGAGAAATTACTAATTATGGAAAGTGGTTAAGTTAAGTGGACAAGTGGTTATAAGTGGGTTAACGCTAAAATAAGAAAAGTGGGTTAATATGGTTAGAAGGTAACCCCTTGAGGAAGATACATAAAAGTATAAATAAGAGGCAAGGGTCTTTCATTCAAATCACACTTGAATACCATTGAATATCTATTTTTGTGAAAGGTTATTTTGGTTGGTATTATTGATAGAGAAAAAGTGCGGCAAGAAAACTGTGGCAGAAAAACTGCGACAGAAAAAGTGCAACAGAAAAATTGCAGCAGAAAAAGTGCGGCACCAAAACTGTGGAAGAAAAAATGCGGCAGGAAAAGTATGGTAGAAAAAGTGTGGCAGAAAAATCACAACAGGAAAAGTGTCACAGAAAAATCGCGGCAGAAAAATCGCGGAAATGAATTCGTGCCAGCAAAACCGTGGCAACAAAACTCTACAAGAAGAAAAAAGGGTATGGTTTTCATATGTGTAGTGTTGAATTTATGAATCAAGTTGAGGGTTTTCCTTGTAAATATGTTGGATTCCCTCTTGGGAATTTATGGCTTGTTGTAGAGTTGATATGAAGTAGATCTATTGATGTTTAGTATTGGTTCTTGTTTGAGGACTTTTGGTTGAGGCATGTTGTTGAAGTTATTGGTACAAATAGAGGTTGTATAACGGTGAGGTTCTAGCACATGGTTTGAGGTACATACTTGTGGTATAGTGTTTGAGGTATATGTGATCAGATCAGATTTCGATGATGAAATTGATGAGGGGTTTTGGTTGAGGTACATGTTGGGTACATGGTTGAGACAAGTAGTTGATGAGTTGGCACATACATGAGGTGTATAGTTGACGATGTTGGTACATATTGATGATTCATAGTTTGGTTGTATTTGATGCATGATTGGTACATATTTGGTGCATGGTTGATGCACTCGTTGATGGTACAGGTTGAGGTACAGGTTGGTGCATGGTTGATGCACTTGTTATGGTACAGGTTGATTACATGTTGATTGGTACAGGTTTACAATAGTATATCTCACAGTGATAGTGTGACGGTGGTTCCATCATTCTACTTATACGTCAGGGAAGTTGGACAGGGAAAGTACAGGTGGTTGTAGCCACCTTTCGGTTGTAGCCGGAGAACATACAGAGATGTAGACTCCTTCTAGTTGTAGTCAGAGAATTGGGGAGTTGGAGCTTCCCTCAGGTTGTAGCCTGAGAAACTAGGAGGTTGGAGCCTCCTTCCAGTTGCAACTGGAAAAAAAAAAAAAAAGGAAATTGGTGCTTCCAATTAATGTAATTTTTAAAGACATATAAGAAAAAGCATTATGTGGTTTTCTCTCGCTTTGGGTTTCCACATAAAACACTGGTGTACTGTGTATGTGTGTGATTTCTCATGTATTCATTGTTTATTTACTCTACAACTATTGGATGATAATGCTACATTGATATAACACTTGCATTTTATGGTGAAAAGGGATTAAATTGCTCTATTATTGATTCACCCCCCCTCTCAGTAATCCAACAATTTGTTTCAGAGTCGGTTCCTTCGGGAAACAGTTTAACCACTCGAAGGAGATCATGGATTATTCTAAGAATAGAGTACCAATGTTTAATGATCGGAATGGTTTAAAGTATGAGATGTGGAGCAGAAGGATGAAATTATTTTTACAAGCACAGGGACATTATATTTCGCTATCAGTTGTTACAGTATATGATAGTTCAAAAAGGAAAAAGACTGCAGCCAAGAAGGAATTGAAGAAGAATAACAAAATAGCAATGGATTTCCTCTAGGAAGGATTACCTAATCCGGTAAGAGAAAAGGTTGGTAAATTTTCATCAGCCAAAGAACTTTGGGATAAGTTACATGACATATATTTTTCACCCATTGTAGATTCAGAAAATGCCAAAAAAGATGCAAATATAGATCAAGAAGAATTATGTTCACCATGTCAAAGGAAAGGTAAATATGGAATAGGTTCAAGAGATTGTACTTTGAGGCATTGTAGTGAAAGATGAATCCACGGACATAAAGAAAGAAGTCAGAGCTCATAGAGATGATGATTATACCAATGAAGATGATGATGAATACACATCAGAGTAGGAATTGTTCTGATCCATTCGGCTTATAGAGTCCCAGGTAACATAAATATTAGATAGAGGGAGTCTATGTGATAGTTGTGATAGACCAAAGAACCATCCTTCGAGCAGCTTGCAGAGTGTGAATAGGCAGATCCAAAGCAGTCAGTTAGAAGAAGTACAATCAGTTGTAGTAGTGAATACTTCATTATTGTACAGTGATAAATGGGTCAAGATTATGGACAGTGTGCAATAGACTCTTAGATAGTATGGACAGAGATGGATTCATAAGAACACTTAGCAGGTTTGCATATATATATGACAGTGGACGAGAGCATGGATTCATAGATTGGTTCAGAGAGTGGTTCAGAAACAAAGGAACATTATCATAATGGATGATAATTACATAGGAAATGACTCGAACAATGCTAATGGATTAAAAATTGACAGATATTTTTTTGGACACATGCAGTGCATACAACAGTTCACATTCAAAATAGAGTAATGCTCAAAAACAACAATGACAAAAGTTCCTACGAGCGATGGAAAGGAAGACCAACAAATGTGAAGCACTTCAAAGTATTTGGAAGCAAATACTACATCAAAAGAGAAGATGGCATAACGAGAAAGTTTTACTCTCGTGTGGACAAAGGAGTACTTGTTGGTTACTCAAGTACAAGGAAAGCATACAAGTGTTACAATCTAAGGTTGAACAAAGTTGTGGAAAGCATCAATGTAACAATTGATGAAACAGGTGGACAAGAATTAAAGGAATAATAAAATGAATCAATGGAACAACTTTACTAAGAAGAAGCAGAAGATGAAGAAGAAGTTTACATCGAACAACCAGAAGGATTTCAATTTTCATAGAACGTAGATTACGTGTGCAAATTGAAGAAGGCCTTGTATGGTCTAAATCAGGCTCCTAGAGCATGGTACTCTAGACTGGATAAATATCTATAGCAGGCAAGGGTTCAAAAAACGAAGTCCAGACAACAACCTATACATCAAGGTAACTCAAGATAGTATTTTATTAATTGAAGTTTATGTTGATTATTTTATTTTTGGAAGCAATGATGACAGGTTAAACCTGAAATTTCCAAAGGATATGCAAAATGAATTTGAAATTTCATTACTCGGAGAACTATCCTTCTGTCTAGGTCTTCAGATACATCAAAGAAACCAAGGAATTTTTACTTCTCAAACTAAGTATATCAGAGAAATGTTGAAGAGGTTTGTAATGGAAGATTGCAAACCAATTAGCACTCCTATGCAAACCAGTTTCAAATTGAGAAAAGATTATGATTCAAAGTCTATAGACTAGAGGCCATACAAGTCAATGATTGGTAGCTTACTATCTGTGACAACATCCAGACCAGATGTGTTAAGCCCTAATATTGGCTCATTACCCTTTAATTGGGGCATATTATATTAGTAATGTTATTTTATTTATGTCGGCTTTAGGCCATTGGTTGTAATTATACCTCTTAGTCTCCTATATATACCAAGGAGACATTTTCATTTTGAATCATCTTGTACTTGAATATTTAAGTGGGGTAAAAGGAGGTTTCCCCCTCGAAGAGGATTATTATATGAAATTATCTCTTTTTCAAGGCGTTGAGTAATTTTTCTAAGGTTTTTCTATGCTATATTGATATTTGGTTCTTAACATATGGTATCAAAGCTCAAGGTCTTGGGGTTTCGATGCTACATATGAGACACCTTGTAATTTTTGCTATAACTTTTTTTCTACAAGGTTTCAGAAGGAATGGCTTGGAGGATATTTAGTAGACGGATCAAGGTACATTGGGTTCAAAATTCAGCTCCTGAAACCTTACACTTTCTGAGATACAGTCTGTGCAAGATAGGGTTCTGGAATCATCCTAAACTGAGTCATTGCGGAATTTTCGCTATAAAAAATTTTCTGTAACGTTTCAAACCATGAAATTCAGAAGGTATTTACAGAAATTAGTAAGGTATCTATGGTAAAAATTTCAGCTTATGGGTCATCTTACATTTGTATATACACCCTGTGTAAGATAGGGTATCTGACTAGTCCTATTGACTAGTCTCAAGAAGGTTTTCTAGGTAAAACAATAATAACTTCTTCCTAGAGTATCCAAATTGAGTGGGACTGGTTTCATTGGATCTTGGACAGTTTGTAGTATTTTTGGTGTGAGTTTCAGAATTTTATATCAATTATTTTGTGCGAGGCATGCTATACAAGTGAGATCTCCTAGAAAGGCCAAAAATCAGCAAGTTGTGGGGAAGTTACCGTAAATTCCACTTGACACGTCCAATTTTGATCAGACCTGTGGCATTGCAGAGAAGAAATATCATAGAACTACATAAAATAAAGTTTCATACCCAGAAGGGCCGAAACTTGGGAGATACAATAGAAGAAATATTGTCTAGCAGAACCACCTCAAAATCAAGGTTC
>ML776705.1:1083534-1120217 GCA_009831015.1 Picea engelmannii | reverse complement strand
CTCCTATATATACCAAGGAGACATTTTCATTTTGAATCATCTTGTACTTGAACATTTAAGTGGGGTAAAAGGAGGTTGCCCCCTCGAAGAGGCTTATTGTCTGAAATTATCTCTTTTTCAAGGCGTTGAGTACTTTTTCTGAGATTCTTCTATGCTATATTGATATTTGGTTCTTAACAAGATGTAATGCAGGAAGTTGGACAGGTGGCATGATTTCAAGCAACACCAAAGGAATCACATGTCATAGCACTAAAGAGGATTTTGAGATATCTTAAAGGAACATAAGACTTTGGATTATGGTATCCAAAAGGAAAGGATTTATCACTTATTGCTTACACAGATGCCTATTTAGCAAGTTGCATTGATGACCGATGAAGCACCAGTGGAGCAGCGTTCTACTTGGGTGAGTGTTTAGTATCATGGCTAAGCAAGAAATAATCATCAGTATCCTTATCTCCAACCAAAGCAAAATATATTGCAGCAGCAGCATGTTGTACACAGGTATTATGGATGAAACAAACTCTGACAGATATAAAGGTTGAGTAGGATGAGCCAATTCCAATCTATTGTGATAATACAAGCGCCATCGATATCTCAAAGAACCCGATAATGCACTCCAAGATGAAGCACATTCCAATCAAGTATCACTTTCTACAGGAACAGGTTGCAAAGAAGAACATCAGAGTTGAATATGTGGGCAAAAAAGAACAAATGGCAGACATCTTTACAAAACCGCTTCCACGGGAAGCCTTTGAGTATCTTCTTAAGAGACTCGAAGTAATTTCTACTCCAAAATGAATGTTTTTGAATGCTTATCTTATATGTCTTAGATTTACATGAGGAACCACCATAAAGAGGATAGTTCAGGTCGAGAGATCAGTTTCAGGAAGATTTCAGTCATGGGGAGTATCCCCAAGGACAATTCATTTAGGGGGAGCATCCCTGGATGGAAAGATACATTTTCCATTGATGACAAAGGCGGAGAGATTTATCAGATGCAGAGCATAGAGGCATGGTTCCAGGGGGAGTGATGGTCATAGGAAGAACATGAGTGATATGACTTCAATATTACATGACATGACTTAAGTATTGCATCAGAGTGTTGTCATCAATGCCAAAGGGGGAGATTGTTGATTAATTGGGTTGGTTGTCATTGATGTCAATCCTTGAAGAAAGTCTGGTAGCAAATTCTGGTAGCACAAAGGTTTGGGTAATGGACCCAAGTTTGTTTGATGTATAATGGTATGATTTTTAACAAATTTGAAGATAAGACTATTCTAGATGGACAGTACATTTCATGTCATTTCTGGTGGTATGTGGAACATCACATAACTCCTCACGGTTAGAGAGTCATCTAGAATCCCCAAAAGGTCATAGTAATCAAAGTGTTTGCAAAGAAGAAATTATTTAAATAATAAATTGAAGTGATGAGTGTACTATAAATCAAAGAGGATGCAAAATAAACTATTTAAATAATAAAGTTCATGGAGAACTTACTAATTATGGAAAGTGGTTAAGTTAAGTGGACAAGTGGTTATAAGTGGGTTAACCCTAAAATAATAAAAGTGGGTTAATATGGTTAGAAGGTAACCCCTTGAGGAAGCTACATAAAAGTATAAATAAGAGGCAAGGGTCTCTCATTCAAATCACACTTGAATATCATTGAATATCTATTTTTGTGAAAGTTTATTTGGGCAGGTATTATTGATAGAGAAAAAGTGTGGCAGGAAAATTGCGGCAAAAAAAGTCCGGCAAAAAAATTGCAACAGAAAAAGTGCGGCAGGAAAAATGCAGTAGAAAAGGTGTGGCAGAAAAAGTGCGGAATGAAAACTGCGGAAGAAAAAGTGTGGCAGAAAAATCTCAGCAGGAAAAGTGCGGCAAGAAACAAGTGGCAAAAAAACTGCAGCAGAAAAAGTGCAACAGAAAAATCGCGTCAGTGGATTTGCGACAGCAAAACCGCGGCAACAAAACGCTATAAGAAGAAAAAAGGGTATGGTTTTCATATGTGTAGTGTTGAATTTATGAATCAAGTTGAGGTTTTTCCTTGTAAATATGTTGGATTCCCTCTTGGGAGTTTATGGCTTGATGTAGAGTTGATCTGCAGAAGATCTATTGAAGTTTAGTATTGGTTCATGTTTGAGGGATTTTGGTTGAGGTATGTTGATGAAGTTATTGGTACAGATAGAGGTTGTATAACATTGAGGTTATAGCACATGGTTTGAGTTACAGACTTGTGGTATAGTGTTTGAGGTATATGAAATTGATGAGGGGTTTTGGTTGAGGTACATGTTGGGTACATGGTTGAGACAAGTAGTTGATGAGTTGGCACATACATGAGGTGTATAGTTGACGATGTTGGTACATCTTGATGAGTCATAGTTTAGTTGTATTTGATGCATGATTGGTACATATTTGGTGCATGGTTGATGCACTCATTGATGGTAAAGGTTGAGGTACAGGTTGGTGCATGGTTGATGCACTTATTATGGTATAGGTTGATTACAAGTTGATTGGTACAGGTTTACAGCAGTATATCTCACAATGATAATGTGGCAGTGGTTCCATCATTCTACTTATACATCAGGGAAGTTGGACAGGGAAAATACAGGTGGTTGTAGCCACCTTTCAGTTGTAGCCGGAGAACATGGGGGGTTGTAGCCTCCTTCTGGTTGTAGTCAGAGAATTGGGGAATTGGAGCTTCCCTCAAGTTGTAGCCTGAGAAACTAGGGGTTTGGAGCCTCCTTCCAGTTGCAACTGGAAAAAAAAAAAGGAAATTGGTGCTTCCACTAAATGTAATTCTTAAAGACATATAAGAAAAAGTATTATGTGGTTTTCTCTCGCTTTGGGTTTCCATGTAAAACACTGGTGTACTATGTATGTGTGTGATTTCTCATGTATTCATTGTTTATTTACACTGCAACTATTGGATGATAATGCTACATTGATATAACACTTGCATTTTATGGTGAAAAGGGATTAAATTTCTCTATTATTGATTCACCCCCCCTCTCAGTAATCCAACAATTTGTTTCAGAGTCAGTTCCTTCAGGAAACAGTTTAACCACACGAAGGAGATCATGGATTATTCTGAGAATGGAGTACCAATGTTTAATGGTTGGAATGGTTTAAAGTATGAGATGTGGAGCAGAAGGATGAAATTATTTTTACAGGCATAGGGACATTATATTTTGCTATCAATTGTTACAGGATATGATAGTTCAAAAAGGACAAAGACTGCAGCCAAGAAAGAATTGAAGAAGTTTAACAAAATAGCAATGGATTTCATCTAGGGAGGATTACCTAATCCGGTAAGAGAAAAGGTTGGTAAATTTTCATCAGCCAAAGAACTTTGGGATAAGTTACATGACATGTATTCTTCACCCATTGCAGATTCAGAAAATGCCAAAGAAGATGAAAATACATATCAAGAAGAATTATGTTCACCATGTCAAAGGATAGGTAAATAAGGAACAGGTTCAAGAGATTGTACTTTCAGCCATTGTAGTGAAAGATGAATCCACAGACATAAAGAAAGAAGTCAGATCTCAGAGAGATGATGATTCTACCAATGAAGATGATGGTGAATACACATCAGAGCAGGAATTGTTCTGATCCATTCGTCTTATAGACTCCCAGGTAATATAAATATTAGACAGAGGGAGTCTATGCGATAGTTGTGATAGACCAAAGATCCATCCTTCAAGAAGCTTGCAGAGTGTGAATAGACATATCTAGATCAGTCGGGTAGAAGAAGTAAAATCAGTTGTAGTAGTGAATACTTCATGATCGTACAGTGATAAATGGGTCAACATTATGGACAATGTGCAGTAGACTCTTGGACAGTATGGACAGAGATGGATTCATAAGAACACTTAGCAGGTTTGCACAGATATATGATAGTGGACGAGAGAATGGATTCATAGATTGGTTCAGAGAGTGGTTCAAAGACAAAGGAACATTATCATAATGGATGATAATTACATAGGAAATGGCTCAAACAATGCTAATGGATTCAAAATTGACAGATATTTTTTTGGACACATGCGGTGCATACAACAGTTCACATTCAAAATAGAGTAATGCTCATAAACAACAATGAAAAAACTTCCTATGAGCTATGGAAAGGAAGACCAACAAATGTGAAGCACTTCGGAGTATTTGGAAGCAAATACTACATCAAAAGAGAAGATGGCATAATGAGAAAGTTTGACTCTCATGTGGACAAGGGAGTACTTGTTGGTTACTCAAGTACAAGGAAAGCATACAAGTGTTACAATATGAGGTTGAACAAAGTTGTGGAAATCATCAATGTAGTAATTGATGAAACAGGTGGACAAGAATTAAAGGAAGAATAAAATGAATCAATGGAACAACTTTACGAAAAAGAAGCAGAAGATGAAGAAGAAGTTTACATCGAACAACCAGAAGGATTTCAATTGTCATAGAATGTAGATTATGTGTGCAAATTGAAGAAGGTCTTGTATGGTGTAAAACAGGTTCCTAGAGCATGGTACTCTAGACTGGATAAATATCTACAGCAGGCAGAGGTTCAGAAAAGGAAGTCCAGACAGCAACCTCTACATCAAGGTAGCTCAAGATAGTATATTATTAATTGAATTTTATGTTGATTATATTATTTTTGGAAGCAATGACGACATGTTAAACTAGAAATTTCCAAAGGATATGCAAAATGAATTTGAAATTTCATTACTCGGAGAACTATCCTTCTTTCTGGGTCTTCAGATACATAAAAGCAACCAAGGAATTTTTACTTCTCAAACTAAGAATATCAAAGAAATGTTAAAGAGGTTCGGAATGGAAGATTGCAAACCAATTACCACTCCTATGCAAACCAGTTTCAACTTGAGAAAAGATTATGATTCAAAGTCTACAGACCAGAGGCCATACATGTCAATTATTGGTAGCTTACTATCTATGACAACATCTAGAACAGATGTAATGCAGGAAGTTGGACAGGTGGCATGATTTCAAGCGTCACCAAAGGAATCACATGTCGTAGCACTAAAGAGGATTTTGCGATATCTCAAAGGATCATAAGACTTTGGATTATGGTATCCAAAAGGAAAGGATTTATCACTTATTTCTTACACAGATGCTTATTTGGCAAGTTGCATTGATGATCGATGAAGCACCAGTGGAGCAGCGTTCTACTTGGGTGAGTGTTTAGTATCATGGCTAAGCAAGAAATAATCAATAGTATCCTTATCTACAGCCGAAGCAGAATATATTGCAGCAGCAACATGTTGTACACAGGTACTATGGATGAAACAAACTCTGACATATATACAGGTTGAGTAGGATGAGCCCATTCCAATCTATTGTGATAATACAAGCACCATCGATATCTCAAAGAACCTGGTGATGCACTCCAAGATGAAGCACATTCCAATCAAGTATCACTTTCTATGGGAACAGGTTGCAGAGAAGAACATCAGAGTTGAATATGTAGGCACAAAAGAACAAATGGCAGACATCTTTACAAAATCGCTTCCACGGGAAGCCTTTGAGTATCTTCTCCAGAGACTCGAAGTAATTTCTACTCCAAAATGAATTTTTTTTAATGCTTATCTTATATGTCTTAGATTTACATGAGGAACCACCATAAAGAGGACAGTTCAAGTCGGGAGATCAGTTTCAGGAAGAGTTCAGTCATGGGGAGTATCCCCAAGGACAATTCATTTAGGGGGAGCAGCCCTAGATGGAAAGATACCTTTTCCATTGATGACAAAGGTGGAGAGATTTATCAGATGCAGAGCACAGAGGCATGGTTCCAGGGGGATTGATGGTCACAGGAAGAGCATGAATGATATGACTTCAGTATTACATGACATGACTTCAGTATTGCATTAGAGTGTTGTCATCAATGCCAAAGGGGGAGATTGTTGATTAATTGGGTTGGTTGTCATTGATGTCAACCCTTGTGCAACACGTTGATAAAGCTTTAACTAGGGTTGAGTTTCGTGGCCCCCCTACCTTGTGTTAATTTTTGGACATGCGGGGGGGGATAGATTGTAGACCGTCGATCAGAAATTCGGGGCACGTGATCATTTCTGTAAGAACATGAATTTTATTAATAAAAAATCATATAATAACCAAAAATAAAACTATATATAATATAATATTATTATTAATGTTTCTAATAAAACTTTAATAATAATACTATATTAACAAAATTTAACGCTGAAATAAAAACTAAATCAAACTAATCTAAATGATTAAACCTTATAGAAATTTAAAAAAAAAATTACAATATTTTTGAAACTAAGTTATTTCTAAAGTTTTATTCAAATACTATTTGCAAAACCTAAAAATTTGACAAAACCTCATTATGTATCATGAAATTTTGAATATTATGAAAAATTTAGAATATGTTACAACATGTGCAACGAAAAGCAATGCTTTCATAGAATAGATCTTATGTTTAGTGAATTTTGTGGGAAGCCTTTACTCATGTCTAGTTTTAAGAGAATTCTTGCAAAGGCAATTGAATTGTCCTTTGTTTCAGTTGTTTACTAAATCAATCAATCATCGTTCATGCAACACCATGCAAAGGGCATCTCGTCAAGGACATCGCCACTGCAATGGCACTTGTTATTATTGCTATTACTTGTACTTTGGTATTATTTCATGTGGAATTTCTTTGATAATCATGATTGCCTACTATTTTTTGTGTTATGTGGATTTATTCTAATTTATTAATATTATATTTATAGAATAGTATATATGTATTGTTTTTTTAATATTATTTTGTTATGAGTAAAATTTCAAATAAGTTTATTGTTCAAAGAACATTGTACTTCCACAATTAATTCTTTTGAAACCTTAATTTTTAGTAGACTTAGTTTGAGGTTTGATATTCATTTTTTAATTTTTTTTGGATAGATTTGAGATAATAAAGACAAACCTATACATCAAAATCATTGCTTAATAGTTTCTAAAGATATTCATTTTGGTGTTGCTTCTCTTTGTTATGGTCTAAAACATTTACATGTATAAATAACTCATGACAAAATATTCCAATTCCCTATTTTCTTCCATTTTTCTTGTTTTCTCTCGTACAATTAATCCAACTAGTGCCTTGTTAGGAGATTGTTAGAGCACCTAACACCATCAATTGTGTTGTCGAAGTTGATGATGCTATAAAACTTGGCTCTCTTTCCTTATCGGGAGACTTTGATTAATGCCCCTCTTTTCTTTCCCATAATATTATTTCTATGATGAAACTGGTGGAAGAGAAGTTGCCTTCAAAATCTTGACCATATTAGTGTCTCAGTCGAATCTCTATGGAGATGGAACAATCGTAGATCTCAATTGTCAATGTAATTTTTGTTGAAGTTATATTCAGTTCTACCTAGTGGTGGTGCATCTTTGAATCTTTTAACTGACAAGACTTCCTAGTTTTCACTTTGGTAGTCTATGAAGACTTTGACATCAGACATGTGGTTGCCTCATGTGCATGATAAAAAAAATTGACATCGAAAAACTCTTGTGTTGGAAACATTAGTGTTAGTCTCTAGAGCCATGGTTATGAGCCTCTTTCCCTTCCTTAAGGGAGATTACTAAGCTTTGTGGGGGAGGGTTCATAGTGAGATGCCCATAAAAAATCATGAACCTTTAGACCCCATGTGGCCTCTGTATTTAACTCATTACAAAAGCATGCACAAAAAGAGGGTGCAATACTAGGACTTCTTGATAGGTCACCCATTTTAGAACTACTTTAAATTAGGCACACTTAACTATAGAGATTTTAATGGGATCTGATTCACTAACACTAGAATGATCACATAAAAAAAGGTTGACAACCTGCATCTTCTAAAGGGAAACAACTAAACACGATCTCCCATATGACTTGGGTCGGAAGCACACTTGTCACAACATCAATATAAAATAAAATCTCAAATTGAACAGTGTCATATACTTAGGGTATATTAAGAAATGAGCATACTTTGGTTAGTGGGCTAGTGCAGAAACAAAGAGGCACTCTCTAGATGGTATATTTGGTCAATTGTTATGTATGAGAGTGTAAACAAGGACCCCAATCCTGTGGCTAAGGTGGAGAGACAATCAAACTTTCATAGAACGGTTGAAGACCTGGGAGAAGCTAAAGAATGCAAGGTAGTAGCAGTTGCATGATCCTCCTTTTTTTCCATCTTCAGAAAAAAATTTCAAAGTTTGTAAGTTTCTAGGGACTTTTTGTTGAATATATGTAATTGGAAACTTTAGAACAATAATGTATTGGAAGCTACACATAGTTGGCAGCCATAGGTAGACTCTTTGATAAGAAAACTCTAGGCATGAAGATTTCCTCTAATGTATCTTTTCTACGAGCCTAGTTACAACTTTATTTAATATAAATTTTCCAGTTTCGGTTACATACACACACTTAGGGTATATTACAATTATTTTCTTAATATTATAAACAACTATTATGTAATAATAGTCATAGGTTATAATTACATTTATTTTGTAATAATGATGAGTCGTCCCTTTTCCCAAAATGTATGACTTATCATCCCAACATGTCTTCATATGCATGCCATTGCACTTTAATACCAACACATATAATATATCCATATTAACAAATAATTATTATTTTAGTATGGATTGTTTGGGATTTTCTCTTCATGGAATATGATTTCATGAATTGAACTATTAGGTTTTCTTCAAGTGGTATAAAGTTGGTTTTGATTCCTCATTAACCTCTGGACAAATATTTTTTCTCGTGACGATAACATTTTTGGTTAGTAGCCCAAATATTTCATAGAAAAGTTTGAAGAAGGAGATTACTCAATTTAAAAGGGAAAAAAAAAAAAAAAATACATGTTTCCATAAACAAGAAAGAAAGAAAGAAAAGAGCACATCATCATTGTGCTTGTTATAGATAATTATGTTACAACTCATGTTGAACAATAATTTGTTTATACGAGCAATACCAAAAAAATAGGAGGAATTCAATCTTCCAAGGACAACATGGACACCTACTATCATGAGTTGTTTCCAAATATCTCTCAATATCATCATCATCCCCATCACTAGAACCTGGTCCCTTTAAATGAAATGAACCTCATAACCTCCCTCTTAACCTTGATAACAAAATCATCAAATTGCAGACCACATTCATACAAACCCTCACCTCTTAGAACCCTAAAATAGAAAGTTCCTAAAGAAACCATCCCTTATATAAAGTAAAAAATGTAGAGTCCTTGACCTCACATCTAGGTCCTCGAATCTCCTATCACCACAGCATGATTTAGGTCCTCGAATCTCCTATCACCACAACAGGATTTGTTTGCACGCATTTCCTATAATCCCTATTTTCATTCAACTAAAAAAACTTAGATTTTCCCTTTTCCTTTGAATTCCTTTGAATTTAGGTCAAATTCCCTTTGAAATCTAATGGAAATCTAGTACAAAGCATGATATATTTAAGCTAGGGAGTCATTTGTTTCCACATAACATCAATATTTCCATTGGTGTTCTTAAAACGCTCATCGTGATTATCCATTTGTTTTCCCCTTTGATGCCAAAAGGATGGATTTTTTACTTGGGCATAAAAGCCACTACTAAGCCAGGTGATGGTTGTTTAAAGGGTTTTAATTTTTAAATAATAAAGATTCTATATTTATATTGTTATATAGTTAACTATATAAAGAGTGAAAGAGAAATTAATAAAATCATATAATACAAAAAAGTTTAAAAAGAGTACACATATATCAATAAAAATATTTGGAAGTCACTAATTCATATATAAAAGGACTAAAAAGATAGATAAGTATAGAATTATTAGTGGACCCTTGCATTCTCTGCATCCACTTAGTATCAAGGAAGATAGAAGTATGACATCTTTGGGAAAGTGAAGTTAATAAAATCATATAATATATATAAGTTTAAAAAAGAAGCCAATGAAGTATGACATCTTTGGGAAAGTTAAGTTAATAAAATCAGGAAGGACATGGTCATTGGTGAGCATTTTATTTCTATGAAGACAATTAATTGTACAGGATTCCAAACTGCAACAGAAGTTTTTGGAGAGTAGTTATGGCAAAATCTAGTGGAATCTTGGTGGATGAGCTAAATAGAATGGAGAAGGATGTGAATGAGTTGATGGGTGATTCGATGTTTGTTACGGATGATGAGTACCGTAAAAAGTTGAGGCTATAGAGTGTTCGTGAAGCTAGAGTCAGATGGCTTCAACAATCGAGATACAAGTTATTGAAACCCTTTCCATCCTTGTTCGAAGTGGGGTATGTAGAGACAGTAGATAATTTGTTCGAGCAGGAGCAAGGTCGAAATATTATGGAGGTTCGTTTTCTGCTTCAGGGCCATCTAAGTTAATAAATATGAGTGATATAAGAGGAGATAATATTGTAAATCACTCACAGAACAAGGGATTAGTTGTGAAAGGAACTCAAGGGAAGGCTCGGAGGAGGATGTGTCTCATGAATCAAGAGAGACATTGATAGAGGGAAGAAGGAGGAGCAGGCTAAGAAAGGTTTGGAGGGCGATAAAAGGTAACAGGTATATGGTGCTTGGAAAGGATATTGGGTTGGAAAATGTAGTTGAGTTAGTTATAAACATGTTGGTGGGTCAATTAAACTATTGGTCTATGAATGTGGTGGATGTTGAGAATTGGGTGGTAGCATCCTAGAAACCTGTGATAGGCTATGTGCCTAAAATATCCATTCTCCCGAAAGGCTGGTATACTTTTAAGTTTAAAAATGGTGAAGATGCAGACAGGAGTTTAGGAGGGTTTTGGCAGAGTGGGGAAGGTATTGTCATGATGGGAATATGGGATTCATATTTTAACCCTTTGAAATCTAGAATGAGATTCAGGCACATTTGGGTTCTCCTCCCAGTATTTTCGATTGAATTTTGGAACTGAAAAACCTTTGAATATGTTGGGAACTTCATACGAAAGTTTATTTATGTAGATAAGGATCACATTCAAGGGAATGACAAAAGAATAGGAAGGATGTTGGTTGAAATCGACGTCCATAAGGGGATGCTAGCAGAAGTAGAAATCAGGTGGAAGGGAAGGAAGTATTGTCAAAGGTTAGACTATTGGGGAATCCCTTTCGAATGCTCCAGATGTTGAAACACAGGGCATTTGAAGAGGAATTGTATCGATTTTGTTCAGTTAGAAGAAGAGATGGAAGATGATTCTTATGAGAAAGGAAACACTCAAGAGTCTTTGGAGGTAGTGGAAGAAGATGCAGATTTTTCAATCGAAGGTATCCATCTCCTTGGTAAGTTAAAACTTAATTCTCCTTTTTTGTATCATTCTCTTTCAATGGAGGAAAAAGGAAGAATTAGTCAGTATCTGTTGATTTCCTCTCTAAATGATTCTCAAGGGTATGAAAGTAATAACCTATTAATGAGTTATAAAAAGGAGAATGTCAAGGAAACGATTTAGAAAATAATTTTTATTTTAAAGATCTAGGTTTTGCATTGGATGTTGGGTCTAAGTTGAAGGAGATTAGGTTGGAAGATTTGGATTTTGATGAAAAACTTTGTTTTGGAGACGGAAATTTTTATGAAGAGGGATTAGCGTTTAATCTGGCATCTCTTGCGTTGTTTCCTTACACTGAAAAAGAGGGGTTGGAAGATCTAGTTAACTCCACTACAGAGGGTAGTAATTTTTTATCGCGATAATAAAATCTCTTGTTCCTACATATAAAGAAGTTTTAAAGAAAAATCATATCCCGGCATATTTTGGGAAAGGGTTGGAAGAAGTTGAAGAGATTTTAAACAAAGAGGATGAGTTTGAAAGAACAAAGGATTCAATCCTAATTAAGAAGGGAGAAATTAAAGGTGGTTTAGCTAAGGATTTTTCCTTGATTAAAACCTGGAACTCTAAAAAGTAGAAAGGAAAAAATATTTTGATGGAAAAGGAGGAGGTTTTTGCTCAAGATGGTCCCAGGGCGCTTAGAGATAAAAAATCCCTTGCAGAGACTAAATAATTATTATATTAACATTGAACATTAGGGGAGTGGGAGGGGCTCCTAAAATACAAGCCCTCCGGAGATTAGAAGAGACAGTTAATCCAGATGTTGTACATTTCCAGGAAACTATGGTAACGAGCTACATAGCAAGAGAGGTGTTGGGGGTTCTCTTTAAGAATTGGAAGTTTTATGTTATTGATGCAGAAGGTCAATTTGGTGGTTTTTTCTCAGCATGGAATCCAAGATTTTCTATCTTTGTCCCGTTTTTTTCCTCTGCATGCATATTTCTTGAAGGTTCTTGTAGGGACTTAAGGAATTTGACTCTTATTAAATTCTACGGGCCTTACTCTGATAGAAGACATTCTTGGGAATTGGTGATAAATGAAGGCATTCTCAATATCAATAATCTCCTTCTAGCTAGCGATTTGAATTATTCTCTATCTACAAGAGAAGTATGGGGAGTCAAAGCAAAATTGGATCCCCTAGTGTCCTTTTTTATGGAGATGATAGATGAAGCAGATCTTGTTGATATCAAACCGGTGAATTTTTTTCCCACCTGGAGGAATGACATGATTGGGGGAAATGCAATTGCAAAAAGAATTGATAGATTATTGGTGGTGGAGAGTTTAGTGGAAGGAATGGAAAAAATTATATCATGGGTAGTCAATTCATCGATTTCAGATCATATGCCAGTGGTATTGGAATTAGTTAATGAAAATGAGAGAAGTATATATCCTTTTTAATTCAATGAAGTATGGCTAAAGGATCCTTCTTTCAATGAGTTGGTCCATAGAAGCTGGAGCAACTTTCAAATTGGGGATGAGGACTTCCCGATGAAATATTTGGTTGGAAAGTTGAAATTAATGAAGGCGGTGGTGATTGATTGGGAGAGATATAAGAAGAAGGAGTTGAAGGAAGAATTGATTGGGAGAGATATAAGAAGAAGGAGTTGAAGGAAGAACTAATTCAATTTGAATAATGGATTGATTCCCTTTTCAATACTTTTAAAGAAGGCCCTTCATCTCATCAATAATATTAATCTCTAAGTCACCTCATCATGTAAATAAAGCAGCCCTTGCAAATAGAACATGATACTTGGAAACAAAATAGCAAAGTCAATTAGATTTAAGAAGGAGATAAGAATTCCAAATTCTTTCATAAAATGTAAAATTACAGAAGAAGGATCAATACTATATGGGAGCTTAATAATGCAAACGGGGAAACAATTGTAGGAAAAATAAGACTCCAGAAGGAAGTTGTGCACTTTTTTCGGACCTTCTTTTCTAACCTTAGGAGTCCTTCGATTGTTGATCCGTTGAAGGTAATTCAAATATTTCCATTGTTATTTTCATAGGAAGAAGGTCCAAAGGTTACTAGGCTTGTCTCTATTGAAGAGGTCAAAGGATTTTTGGATGAATATGTGAAAGAAAAGAGTATGGGCCTAGACGGGTGGACTTTGGAGTTCTTTTCTCACTTATTTGATTTAATAGGAGAGGATTTTCTCGTTGCAATAGAGGAATCAAGGAGTAAAGGCATTATTGTTGGTGCTCTTAATGCAACCTTCATCACTTTGATACCAAAAAGTGATAATCCTTATTATTTGAGTGATTTTAGACCTACTTCTCTCTGTAAACTTATTTATAAGGTTATTGCCAAAATTATAGCTAATAAACTGAATCAAGTGTTATCCAAGTGTATAAATCATGAGCAATTTGGTTTTTTGGAAGACAGAAAAATTATAGATGTTGTAGGGATTGCTCAGGAAGTGTTGCATAGTGTCAAACAAAAAAATCTCAAGGATTTCATTTTGAAGTTGGATCTAAGTAAGGCTTATGATCAGGTGAATTGGACATTCTTAAGACTTGTTTTATTACAGGTATGTCTACCTTTGGAGGTAGTAGAATGGATAATGTCTTGTGTCCAAACTGCAATTTTTGCACTCTTCATTAATGGGGAGCCATCGAAAGTATTCAAGGGAGAATGTGGCCTAAGTCAAGGCTGTCTATTGTCACCATTTCTATTCATGTTGATAGTTGAACGATTAAGTGTCTTAATTAGGCAAGTAGTGGTGGATGGCAGCATCCAAGGCATAAAGATTTTTGATTTTGTAATAGTTACTCGTCTACTCTTTGTAGATGATGTGCTCCTAATGGGAAAAGGATCGATGGAGGAGTGGCTTCAGTTTAAACAGACCCTTGGTTTGTTCTCCAATGAGACAGGGATGTTGCTAAATAGTGGGAAGTTGATAGTAATGTGAGACGCAGTGTGCAAGATATTTTTAGCATTAGAATGAATGACTTGGATTGCAGTTTTAAATACCCGAGTTTTTTTTTAAACCTAATAACTATATGGTAGTTGATTGGAAATGGATTATTAAAAAGGTGGATAAAAGAGTAGGGTTATGGTGCAACATATGGCTTTTGATGGGTGGAAGACTAGGTCTAGCCAAGTCTGTGTTAGATGCAATACCTATCTATTGGCTCTCCTTCACTATCATTCCTAAATGGTATCAGAAAGAGACTATTTAAATTCCTAAGGGCGGGTAGAAAGAAGTCTCATGTTTTTCACCTGGTTAAATGGGAAGTTTTATCCCATCCTTACAACTATGGGGGTTGGGGTCTGAAAAATGTATTTCTCTTTAGTGAATCCTTGGTTGCAAAGTCACTGTGGAGAGGTTTACATAAAGAAAATTTATGGGGGAAGATATTGAGGAGTAAGTATTGTAAATTGCTCAATTTGGAATTGTGGTTGCGACAGGAGAATAAAAGTATTAGGGGAGAATCAGTGGTCTGGAAATATTTTTATAAGGCAGTACCAATGATTGAAAAATGGATGGCTTGGTGTCCTAGGAATGGATCAAACTTTAGACTGGTAGAAGATCCTATTATAGGATTCAATCTTTTCTTCCAGTTACCTTCACAACTGGTTAATTATTTAAGAATGGGTGGATTCTATAAGCTCTTTCATGTGAAAAAATAAAGTGAAGACCGCGTTACTAGTCATAGCTAGAAATCGGGGGAGGATCTGAATATTCCAGTTGACCTGAGACATCTATGGGATCATTATGTTAAGGGATTAAAACATAGTGGCATTCAACTCAATGAAGAAATTGATATGCTCAGATGGTTGTGGGATGATAGTGGAGGAGAGGTTCGAGCCAAATCGGCATATGAATATTTGGGTTTTGAAGGACTTCATAGGCAGAATGAATGGTGGTGTAATTCTTTGTGGAAGAAAAATTCCCAACTGAAAATAAAATGCTTTGTATGGCTTGTTATGGAAAACAAATTAATAACTTGGGGGAATTATCAAAAGAGAAGGGCATTGGTCCTAGGCGTATGTCTTCTTTGTTTGAAAGAAGAGGAAATTGTGGGACATCTCTTTGTTTCTTTCTCTTTCTTGAGGGAAGTTTAGAAGGAATTGGATTTGTTTTAGAATTTTGATCAACGGTGGAAATCAAACTCAATATCAAAATGTCTATATGAGTGGAAAAAAAATAATCATGTGCTCAAAGACATACCTTCTATAGTGTGGTGGTTTGTATCGAAGCATCGTAATGTTGTGATGTTTGAAGGAAAGCAATGAAATGTAGGAACGGTTGCAAAAAATATTATCAGTTATTTCTCAAAAGTTATTGTTGCACCTAAAGGTAAGAATATCTGAAAGATTTTTCCAATGGTCTTTGATGAAGATATACCAGTTGGTTGGTTTAATGGTGCTGCAATAAATTATCGATGTGGAGCAGGACCTTTACTAAGAATTTCTGAAGATTTGCACATAAAGGTGAAATTCAATGGTGGATACATAACTAATACGAGAGGAGAACTCTTAGGATTGTGGGTTTTTCTAGAGAAAACCTCTCTTTGGAAGGTAGTCAAGCTTCAGGTTGCAGGTGACTCGGAGATCATAATTTAATGGTTCAATGGTGTTTTAAAACTTCAGGCAACAACTCTATATTCTTGGCAGGGGAGAATAGCATATTTGAGGAAAGGATTTTTATCAATTGAAGCAAGACATATTTATAGAGAACTTAATCAAGAAGCGGATGTTTTATCCAAAGAAGCTCTTTCTTTGGATGAGGGTGTCCTTCTCTTATATATTTGGAATGGAAATTTTCTTCTTAGGGAAGAGCGGGAGAATATGTTTTAGGCAATGTCTCTTTGTTTGTTTTTTAGGGAAGGTCATCAGTTTTTTTTTAGAGTATGAGTATTTAGCTTTGAAGCTGGGATGTTTTTTTGTGGAAGGGTTTATGATGTGAAGATATGTACTCTGTAATTTTCTTAGGAAGGTTAAGAAGGTAATATTTTCAGTAGTATGGATAGGTCTGAAGTATGCAATGTTATTTTATATTTTTAATTAAATATAGTAGCTTTTTTTCAACATGAAAAAAAGGAAGTTAATAAAATCATATAATATATATAAGTTTCAAAAAGAATCCAATGGTATTAAAAAAAGTTGAATGTCAATGATATAAATGATGATAAGGACAAAGAAGAATATCATTATCATTGTACCTTTGCATTTCTGTGCATCCACTTGGAATTAAAGAAGATACAAGTGTAGCATCTTTGACAAAAATCAGATCATTGAATCAAAAAAGGAAGAAGATTATTCCTGCAAATTTTGAAATAATGTTTGAATTAAATTAAAAGTAAAAGAGGTTGTTGAGAAAACCCATTATCATCATTATTGTCATTATTATCGTGGAAGAAAGTGACGATTACATTAATCTCAAATTAGCCAATCAATTACAAATCTCCAAACCAAATAAAATTGAGAAGATAATTTTAAGAGAAAATGTTATGACGTAAAAATATATATGTGTTGATTGGTGAACATATGTTCAAATATCAATTCTAAGTATACTCTATGAGTGGAAACTTTGACATCATTTAGGGTGAACATGGATGGAAGCATTGGAACTTTCACCTTCAATTTGGAAAATAGATATTTCACATTTTTCCATAATAAAAAGAAGATGATATTATAAGATTTTATAGTGAAGTTGTGCAAGGAAGTTACTTCATCAACAAATGATGTGCAAGATAATGAAATTCTATGTGACAAGGAATCATCGCCACAAAATTATGAAGGATTATAAGGAAAATTAAGAATTTTTCATAAAATTCTTGTTGACAAATATGAAAAAATTGTTCAAACCCAAAGTAAGGTGGGTTGTCAAGATGCAGAAAGTTGCCAATTTCAACAACAAATAAAAGAGCTTCAACACTAGAATCATACCATCAAATATGTTCACAATGAACAAATTAAAAATATTATTAAAGATACATAACAACTAAGAAATTTCTTGTAGGAGAAATCATAAGAAAAATTTACTTGCAAAAGTTAAGAAATTAGAGAATGAAAAGAAGACGGAAAAAAAAAAAAAAATCAAGAAACAACTCATTAACAAAGAAACATTAACCAATTAGATTGAACTGGAGAATCTTCTTGAGGTTAGAGTCCAAACCATGGATAAGTAAATCCTAATAGACTTGGTTAAAGAGAAAAAACCTAATGACATCACTAACTAAGATTTATTAGACAAATGTTATCCAGGAATTGAGATCAAGAAACAAGTTGCCAACAAGTCAACATGCGCACATTCAATTATAGTTGAAATTCCATTAGTGAACACTAATAAGGTTGTATATCAACTAAAGAATGTTAACACACTAGTGAATACAAAATATCAAAAATCAACATGACGACCCAAGTAAATCATAAAAAATTTAAATATGAAATTAAGAAGGGTCAACTTACTAAGGAGTTGCATTGCCGCCTAAATTACAAAAGTTGTAGCACACAAGAATCAACATATCACCATCCACAATTCCCTAACTAAAGTTGATGATTTACTTACATATTAAATCATCCAAAGATAAACACAAATCAAGGAAAAAACAAAGAAACTTGACTTAACAATCTTATCATCATAGAGTACCAAAAGAATCCATTTAGGATGGGTTGATCTTTTTTTAATGTGACAATATTGTTCAAGGCTTCGGAAATCGTAGTGCATCAAGTGTCATTAACCTTATTAAATAGGTAAATATTAAAAGAATATGGATCATTCTATTAGAAGAAGTGTTTGTTGCCCATGCTCTAAGGACAAAGCATTTTAAGGAAGACTTGTAATATACTTAGGGTATATTACAATTATTGTCAAAATGTTATAACAACTATCATGTAATAATAGTCATAGATTATAATTTACATTTATGTTGCAATAATGATAAGTCATCCATTTTCACAAAAGGTATGAGTTATGACCCCCACATATTTATAAACATTCCATTGCATTTGAATATATCAATCCATATGATATATGTGTATTAATAAATCATTATTATTTTAGTATGGATCGTATGGGGTTTTCTCTTCATGGGTGTTGATTTCGTGAAGGGAACCATCATCGATGAAGTGAACTATCAAGTTTGTTTCAAATATATTATAGAATTTGAGGTTTACAATCCAAAGGATTGAGGACTAACATGAGGCTTACCCAACCCTTAACATCCAAATTCCAAAAGGGAAAGTCGGAGCAAGGTCATAAGGACTAAGGTGTCTATCCAAACAATGTGTTTTGCATTTCATCCATTGAATGCCTAATACATTACCTTAATTACCTTAGATCCTAGTTACCCTAATGTTCCAAGGGTAAACTAGAGAAACAAATCCATATCGATATCTCTACAAATACTTATTTTTGTTTATTAGAGCCACAATGTCATAACTTCATTAAGACACCCATGCTCTTCATAAACCATGGTTCCATAATTAGAACTCGATCTTTGTCTTTGACAAATTCTAACATAAAGAAACCTTTCATGGTTAGATGGATAACCATTGTATCCTGTAAGAGGGATATTGAAACCTCCCCTATCCACAACTCCAAGTTTTTTTAGCAAGCACCACATGTCATGGATCTCTTCTTCATTTATAGGATAAATGAGTCATAACTTATATAATTTATTTCAAAAATTGGATGGTATGTTATTTCCATATTAGTGCAAGTTGGAAGACATCTTCTATAGTTGGAGAAGTGGTTGTTAAAGGGTTTTATGAAACCAAGATGAAACATTAATCTCTATGAGAATGCTCACTGCAACAAAATCATGTCATTTGTATCCTCTTTTGCCCCATTTTTTACTTCCATTTACATTTTTAGTGATTTTTTGTAGTTTTTGTGAAAATAAGTTGTCATTTCACAGGATGATGCTAAACTCAACATCATTTCATGATTGATGCTAAACTAATGCTAATAGTGATAATTTTAGAGTTGAATTTAGCATTGACTTTCCTAAGTAACTAAATAAAAGTCAGGGAAACTTTTCAAAAATAATTTAAGAAATATCAACGAATAAAATTAAGCCACTTGTGTCAATCCTCATGAGTGTGAGGGTATTTCTATTATTTTAATTAAACCCTCTTATTTTACCTCATAAAACCCCTCAAAACCTACTCTTCCATTATTTTCTCATTTCATTTTTGTCCTCTTCTCTCCTCCTCCCTTAGGATTTCCTATCTTAGTGTCATCCTTGTGGAGGCTAGGGTTTTAATTTCATGAAGGAACATCCATGAGGAAGGTAATAGATTCTCCTTTCCCTTCTCCTCCTTCCTTCCTCTTTTACTATGCTTTTCCTTTATTGATTTGTTAATGTTTATTATTGTTTTGTCATTGTAGGTTTATGGTTTCATGCATGGAAGATAAGGTCTATGTAAGGTACCGGATCTATTATAATAGCAGAAAATAGAAATACTGCAGAGAATAACAATGGAACAACACAATATATGAAATCACAGTACCGAAATAATACATTTATTGATAGGAAACAATGTTCACTTGCCTCTTCGAGGGGGAAACCTCCAATAGAGCAATGCTCTATTACAATAATTCTCAAGACAAAACTTATCATGTCTCCTACTCTTATTTATACTAATTATATCTTCTAAAGATCATTCTAGAGGAATATCCTTCTAGAAGCAAAAACTTCTATTAGGTCTTCTTACATTGACTTGTTCCAATTTATTAAATATGACTTATTAACTAATGTCGGCCTTTATTACATGGAAATATATTATTTTTACTATTTGAGGGACTAGGTAGGTTAGGTCCCTAGCATTCCCTCCCCCTTGAAAAACAGCCTTGTCCTCAAGTCTTGAGATAAGGAAACGGTTGCAGAATGGTGGTCGACTCCCAGGTGGCATCTTCTAGAGTTGTATATTTCCACTGCACTAACACTTCCTTGATGGTGTACTGACAAAGACAACGCTCACGTTGGTCCAAGACTGCTTTTGGCTGCAACCAAATGGAACCTTCTTCATCCAACTCGGGGATACTAATTTGAGTTTAGCACTTAGTATCCAACTCATGGAGAAACGGTTGCAGAATGGTGGTCGACTCCCAGGTGGCATCGTCTGGAGTTATATATTTCCACTGCACTAACACTTCTTTGATGGTGTACTGACAGAGACGATGCTCACGCTGGTGCAAGACTGCTTGTGGCTACAACCAAATGGAACCTTCTTCATCCAACTTGGGGAGACTGGTTTGAGTTTAGCACTTAGTACCAATCACCTTCTTTAATCATGAGACATGAAAAAAAGGATGGAGCTTAGAATGACTAGGCAAAACTAACTAGTAAGCCACCTACCCCACTCGCTTGAGAATTGTATAAGGACCATAAAATTTGGAGCAAGTTTCTGACAGTGCTCAGCTTTGAGTGAAATTTACTTATAGGGTTGAAGAAGAAGAAACACATGGTCCCCTTCAGTAAATTGTCATTCAGAGCGACCTTGATCTGCTTGTTGCTTCATGTGATTCTGATCCATGGCCAAATTTGTTTTGAGGGTGCGGAGAATGGCCTTTCTAACTGTAAGATTTTTGTTAACCTCGTGAACCTTCAATACACTTAGCATATAGGAGAGAACTGTGATGGATTTTTTCCATATACTACTTCAAAATGAGTCATGCAAGTAGTTATATGGTAAGGTGTGTTGTACCACCATTCAACTAGGGGTAGCCATTGAGCCCATTGGTTTTGTTGCTCATATGGAAAACACCTCAAATAGGTTTCCAAACACTTGTTGACAACTTTAGTTTGTCCATCAGTCTAGGGATGATTGGAGGTGTTGACATGCAATTGGGTGCCCTGGAGACGCAATAATTCTTTCCAAAAATTGTTAGTGAAAGTGGGATCTCAATTGGAGACAATAGAATGAGGCATGCAATGAAGCTTGAAGATATTATCCATGAAAATTTGAGCCACTGTGGATGCTATGAATGGGTGTTGGAGATAATATAAATTAGCATATTTGGAAAGACAATCAACTACCACCATGATGACTGACTTATTGCCTGGTTTAGGTAAGCCAACGATGAAGTCCATAGAAATATCTTGCCAAATAGCTGACGTAATCGGGACCATTTGTAGTGTGCTTGGGGCCTTGATTCTTTCTCCCGTATTCCATTGATAGACATCACATTCAGCCACAAAGGTGTGAATTTCCTATTTCATACCATCCCAGAAAAAAGAATGTTTGACCCTTTCGTAGGTTTTTGTGAACCCTAAATGCCCAGCTGTGCGGAAAGCATGAAGCTCCAAAATCACCATAGATTTAAGTTGTGATTGTTTTCTTAGATACAGATGGAATTTGTAGTGAAGCTCATCATTGTGCCAAGAGTACCCTGGAGAAACTGGAGAATTGTCTTTCAATTGTTGGATCAAGCAAGAAATTTTGGGGTCTTGTAGCTATTCACGGTGAACATCTTTGAGCCAATATGGTACAATGAAGGAGAGAGAAAAAAGGGACCCTTCATCTTCATAGTTCCTGGAAAGAGTGTCAACAACCACATTTTATTTTCCCTTCTTGTAAATGATCTCATAATCATATCCAAATAGCTTGGTCACCCATTTTTGTTGCTCGGGGGATGAAATTCGTTGTTCCAGAAAATGCTTGAGGCTCTAATGATCTATTTTAATTTGGAAGCATTGGCCTAATAGATAAGGATGTCAGAGGTCCAAGTCATGTAGAATAGCCAACATTTCCTTTTCATAGATGGATTGGCCCAAATTTCGCTCTGAAATTTATTTGCTAATGAAGTCCACCAACCATCCTTATTGCATGAGAACTTCTCTAATTCCTTTCCTGAAAGCATCACATTCCAGGAAAAAAGTCTTCTTCAAGTCAAGAAGGGCCAGGAAAGGAGTTTTTCACATAGCCTCTTTCAAAGCATGGAAGGATTGATCAACTATTGGAGTCCAATTGAAAGTATTATTTTTAAGGAGAGCAGTGATAGGTGCTGCAAGTTTCTATAATTCTTAACAAATTTGTGATAATAGCACGTTAAACCCAAAAAAATATGAAATCTCTTGAGAGTTTTGGGATGAGGCCAATCCTACATAGCTTCAATTTTCTTAGGATCCACCCTTACACCAGTATTTCCAACAATATGACCCAAATACTCCACTTTTGAGGCACCAAAGGAACATTTAGATTATTTGAGGAAAAGTTGGTGTTGAGAAAGGATATGGAGATCTTGATCCACATGGGAAAGATGGGTTATCTAGGTTTTACTATAGATGAGAATATCATCAAAGAAAACTAAGACAAAATGACAGAGAAAAGGGCAGAAGACATGATTCATGAGACTTTGGAAAGTGGAGGGGGAATTATACATGCCAAATGGCATGACTAAGAACTCATAGTGTCCCTCACGAATTTGAAATGCAGTATTGGGAATGTCAGCCTATTTCATACGTATCTAGTGGTATCCAGAACGAAAATCAAATTTCGTAAAGTATTGTGCACCACTCAATTTATCCAATAGATCATCAATGACAGGAATGGGAACTTGTCTTTGATAGTGAGTTTGTTGAGTTCATGAAATTCGAGACATATGTGCCATGTGCCTTCTTTCTTGAGGACCATGACCACAGGAGAAGAATAGGGACTGGTATTATGGCGAATGACACTCGCGTCAAGAAATTCTTGAACAATTTTCTCAATTTCATTAATCTGGGCAAAGGGATGACAATACGGGCGAACATTGGGAGGAAGACTATCGAGAACTAGAGGAATGGAATGATCATGAACACTACGGAAAGGGGGAAGTCCATGGGCAGTGGAAAAAATAGTTTGGTGTTTGGAGAGTATAGATTGGAGGTCAAGATGCACAGATGGTGTATCAATTGCTTGAATGGCATGGAGTTGTGCAATAATTCCCAAATGACCTTTTTTGAGGAGCTTTTCCATTCGATCGGAACTAATGATCTTAGGGGAGTCTGTTGGGATGACTTGGAACTTATACTATTGATTGTCCTTGTTAAGCCCTAAATAGTGGCTCATTACCCCTTAATCGGGGCATATTACATTAGTAACGTTATTTTATTTATGTCGGCTTGAGTCCATTATTTGTAATTGTACCTCCTTGTCTCCTATATATACCAAGGAGACATTTTCATTTGGAATCATCTTGTATTTGGACATTTATGTGGGGTATAAGGAGGTTGCCCCCTCGAAGAGGCTTATTACCTGAAATTTTCTCTTTTTCAAGGCGTTGAGTACTTATTCTGAGGTTTTTCTATGCTATATTGATATTTGGTTTATAAAATATGGTATCAGAGCTCAAGGTCTTGGGGTCTCGCTGCTACATCTGAGACACCTTGGAATTTTTGCTATAATTTTTTTTATACAACGTTTCAGAAGGAACCCTTTGGAGGATATTTAGTAGATAGATCAAGGTAAGTTGGGTTAAAATTTCAGGTCGTAAGGCCTTATACTTTAGGAGATAAAGCCCTTATACTTTAGGAGATAAAGCCTGTGTAATATAAGGTTCTTGAATCATCCTAAATTGAGTCATCGCGGCATTTTAGCTATAAAAAATTTTATGTAAAGTTTCAGACCCCAAAATGCAGAGAATATTCACAGAAATTATTAAGTTATCTGTGATTAAAAAATTCAGATTATGGGTCATCTTACATTTGTATATACACCCTGTGGAAGATAGGGTATTTGACTAGTCCTATTGACTAGTCTCAAGCAAGTGTTCCGGGTAAAACAATCATAAATTCTTCCTAGAGTATCCAATTTGAGTGAGACTAGTTACATTGGATAGTGGACAGTCTGTAGTATTTTTGGTACAAGTTTCATAATTTTACACCAATTATTTTGTGTGAGGCATTCTATACAAGTGATATCTCTTGGAAAGGCCAAAAATCAGCAAGTTGTGGGCAAGTTACCATAAATTCTACTTGGCACATCCAATTTTGATCAGACATGTGGCATTGTAGAGAATAAATATCAGAGAACTACAAAAAAGAAAATTTCATGCCCAGAAGGGACGAAATTTTGGAGATACAATAAAAGAAAGATTGTCTAGCAGAACCACCTCAAAATCAAGGTTTGAAGTGATACTTGGCCAACATGCTACCAAAAAAGGGAACTTCTACATTAAATAAGCCTCCAGACTGTCCTACTTGGACTCTTGATGAAGGTGAAGAAATGCGTAGGGATATAAATGATTTACAAAAGAAGAAGGTAACAAAAGATGAACTACAAGAGATGATGGATTAGACGGAAGCTAAGTTGGAGAAAATAAATACTAAGATGGATGCTTTAAAAGGGGAGATCATGGAAGGATTGAAAAATTTCCTAATAGAGAGGACACCTGAAAGTGAAAATGTATCCCATGAAATTCACGATGAGGACACAAGGAAGATGAATCAAGAATGGAGAAACTCTAACTTTGGGATGAATACCAACCACTTTCCTAAGATCAATATGAGGAAGTTTGATGGTAAGGACCCAATCACATGGATACTTTAGATGGAGAAATTCTTTGATCTACATAATGTGCCACATACACAAAAGGTATGAATTGCTTCTTTATATTTACAACCCAATCAATTTGTGTGGTATTGATGGATTTGTTCTCACAAATCACTCATCACTTTGACAATTTTCACGGAAGAAATGATAGCACACTATGAGGATACAAGGAGCAATACCTTCTTTAGCCAATTGATAAATCTCAAGCAAAAGGGTCCAGTTATAGAGCACATTGAGAACTTCCAAAGATTGAATATAAAGGTAACAGATATTCCAGATGAGCACCCGATTGATGTATTCATGGGAACTTTAAAGGATAACATTCAACATGGGGTTTTCCTTTGGGAACCCAAATCATTGGAGAATGCATTTAGGGTGGCAAGAAATGTTGAAAGTAAAAATATGGCTATGGCTACTAGAAGGACCACTCCTAACATCTATCGAAAGAATAATTTTCCTTCTTCTAAAACAACTCAACCTACCAGGTTGACACCTCAACAATTGGAGGAAAGAAAAGAAAAAGGTTTATGCTTTAATTGTGACAGCAAGTACAGTAAGGGACATAAGGGTGAGAAGAAATTATTCTACATAGATTGTGAAGAGGAAGAAGAACAAGAACCATATCAAGATGAAAATGTAGACACAATTTCTTCTGAAGATGTTGAGGCCTTTCTCTGTGCTATCATGATCATCCAACTCGATTGGATAATAGAAGCAAGGGATGAATGGAAAAATGACGAAAAAGTGTGGACTCTCATTCAAAGGTTGCAACAGGATTCTAGTGCATCAGATACATTTACATGGAAAAATGATTCAATATGGTACAAAGATCGCTTATATTTATGTAAGAACTCCCAACTCAAACAAAAGGTACTATTGGAATTGCACACCTCTCCAATAGGAGGGCACTCAGGATTTTTGAAAACCTACCATAGGGTCAAGAAAGAATTTTTTTGGGATGGCCTTAAAACTGATGTTCAAAGGTTTGTCGCAGAATGTTTGGTTTGCCAACAACATAAGGAGGAAACAATTAAGACCCCAAGTCTTTTACAACCATTAGTCATCCCAAGTCAGTGCTGGGAGGAGGTTTCCATGCATTTCATAACAGGGTTACCAAAGTCTGAAGGAAAGAGTGCCATCATGGTGATTGTTGATAGACTCACCAAGTACGCACACCTTTGTGAAATCTCTCATCTCTTCAAAGACAGTATAGTTTCCACTGCATTCATAGAGACAGTTCAAAATCTACATGGCAGCCCAAAGATTATTGTAAGTGACAAAGATCCCACCTTCATTGGACATTTTTGGACAGAATTATTTTCTTGTTTGGGTACTCAATTGGCTCATAGCTCATCCTATCATACTCAATCTGATGGAGAAACCGAGATAGTGAACAAATGTCTGGAAGGCTACCTTTGTTTCTTTGTCTCTGATAAACAAACACAATGGTTCAAATGGTTACCCTTCGCAGAATGGTGGTATAACACTTCCTTTCATACTGCAACAAAAATGACACCATTTATAACACTCTATGGATACCACCCTCCTTCCATCACTTCTTCTCTAAAAGAAAAATATAAGGTTCAAGCAGTGGAAGATCACATCGAGCATCAACAGCAAGTTCTCCAAATCTTAAAGGACAACCTGACCATGGCATAGAATCGCATGAAACAAGAAGAAGATCACCATCATAGTGAAAGAAGTTTTGAAGTAGGGGATTGGGTGTTTTTAAGACTACAACCATACAAACAGATGTCCCTCAAGCAAGCCAAGAAGGATAATAAATTATCACCAAAGTACTATGTTCCTTATAAGGTGTTGCAAAAGATTGGTACTATGGCATACAAATTGGAGTTTTTTGCATCTTCACGAGTACACCCAGTTTCCCATGTTTCATGCTTAAATAAGGTTATAGGTGACAAGATACCAGTTCAAAATATATTGCCAGAACTGGACGAGGATGGAAAAATCATATAGGATCCTCAAGCCATCACTGACACAAGAATTCGTTAGCTAAGGAATAGAACCATTTTAGAGTATCTTGTGAAATGGAGGAGACTATCAACTGAAGATTCCACTTGGGAAGATGAGTCTTTTATACAGAAGCATCCAGAGTTACTCAAGCATTGCGGACAACACTTTTCTCAAGGGGAGGGGCATGTTAATCCCTAAATAGTGGCTCATTACCCCTTAATTGGGGCATATTACATTAGTAATGTTATTTTATTTATGTCAGCTTGAGTCCATTAGGTATAATTGTACCTCCTAGTCTCCTATATATACCAAGGAGACATTTTCATTTGGAAACATCTTGTATTTGGACATTTGTGTGGGGTATAAGGAGCTTTCCCCCTCAAAGAGGCTTATTACCTTAAATTCTCTCTTTCTCAAGGCATTGAGTACTTATTCTGAGATTTTTCTATGCTATATTGATATTTGGTTCTTAACAGTCCTGTTGAAATTGCATGGTTAATTCCTTAAAATCCATGAGGGTGGGACCTAGAGTGTGTAACCATTCTGTACCTAACACAATGTCACAACCACCCATGTCAATAGCAAACATATGATATTTCATGTTGTACTCGCCAATTTGGGGAGGCACATTTTCACAATGCCCCCCATGTTTCATGGAACCTCCATTGGAAATCATGATTTCAAAATTGTTGACTACATGGATATAGCAATGGGTTTCTTGAGAAATGTGACAATGAATAAAATTATGAGTGCTACCACTATCAATTAGGATGATGACCTTTCGATTTTTAATGTAGCCAATTAGCTTGAGGGTTTGGGGAGCATAAAATCCAGTGAGTGCATTAAATAAAATGATCGTTTCAACTTCGAGTGGATCAAATGGTGGAGTGAGAGTAGTTGGATCAGGTAGCTTTGTCGCAGGAGAAGCCTCTACCTATTTGTTAATAACATCCTCAGATATGGCCATAAACAACTTATTTTCCTTACACTTATGCCCCGAAAAATATTTTTCATCACAATTATCGCAAAGAACCTTGAGTTGGTGTTCAGCCATTTCAGCCCAGGTTAATTTTTGGATCTTGAGAAAGGTGGGATGAGGAGTAGGAGTGGGAGGGAAAGGGAGAGGAGGGAAATAAGGATTTCAATGTTGGGAAAAAACAACCTATTGTGCTTCCTTGACACATTGAGTAGCTTCACACCAAGTCTGGGGACCATTCATGCGGACTTGGGCTTAGATTTCATCCTTGAGGCCACTGATAAAGATTTCTTGAAAAAAATTATTAGACATGCCATCTGTTCTTAAATCCAATTGCTCAAATGTGGCGATAAAATATTCCATTGTACATGATTGTTTCAATTTGGTCAAACAACCCAGGGAGTGTGTGTCGGTGTCAAAGCGTTCATAAAGATTGGCCACAAATTGTGTCCAAGTAACATATTTGTGGTGTGACTTTCGACACCATTGCCAACGTTTAGGATCCAAATAGAGGACATCGTAACTAAGTTTGGCCAAGTCATCAGTGATGCCATGCAAGGATAAGCAATGTTCCATTTGAGTGACCCAACGAGTGGGGTCTGAGCCATCAAATTTGTTCACCTCCACTCGTGGAAGATGTAGATCAAGATGAAAAGGGTTGGACTGAAACTGTTGGGAATTAGAGAAAGTTGTACCTTCAAGGTTAGAAGGTTGTTCAGATGATGAATGGATTCTAGGAATTGGCATTTTTTCCAGGACCTTAGCAACAAAGGAGTCAAGCTAAGAATCAAGGTGGGATGCAAGTTGGCTGTCAAGGTGGGACTTGATGTCCTTCTTTAGTTCCTCTTTCATGTAGTCCATTTTGGAATCTATGTGGGTAGCGATGTGGTTTTCAAGGTCTTGGTTGCGAGTGTTAGCCATGGTGAGGGGAAAACATAGGAAAAAGTGGGAAAGAAAGTTGTTTGAAAAGGGCGGGTGGGTCCACGGAAAAACAAGGCTTGCAAGTGATAGATATCAGTGTGATCAGTGTGAGAAGGAAAATGCAAAGGGATATGTCCCAAATAGAGGTGATGATATTTTTGGATTACTGAGAGGGGGGGTGAATCAGTAATAGATCTTTTGAATCCTTTTTAACCACAATATGCAAGTGTTATTTATCTTTGTGATCAATATAGCATTATCATCCAATAAGTGCAGATTAAATAAACCATGACCAAATGAACAATCATACACATACACAGTACACCAGTATTTTTACATGGAAACCCAATGTGGGAGAAAACCACGGAATTATTTTTCTTATGTGTCTTTAAGAATTACATTCATTGGAAGCACCAACTTCCTTTGTTCTCCAATTGCAACTGGAAGGAGGCTTTGACCCCCTATATTTTTCAGGCTACAACCGAAGGGAAGCTACAACTCCCCAATTCTCTGTCTATAACCAGAAGGAAGCTACAACCCCCTATGTTCTCTGAATACAATCGAAAGGTGGCTACAACCACCTATCATTGCCCCATCCTACTACCTTGAAATATAAGTGTCAAATGAAGAAACCAATGCCACATTATCATTGTGAGATATACCCATATAAACCTGTACCACTGCCATGTAATCAACATGTACATGAACTGAGCCTGTACCAACCAAAAACTGCATATACATTTCATGTATGTTCTACAGCATGCATATGTATGTGCCCTATCTATATTGCAACCCGCGTTTGTATGCGACCTATCTGTTATGCAGCCTGTGTATTCCTTCTGAAAACTAGGGTTTTCTCTCTTCTGAAAAATTCTAACCCTTTGCAGCCTCTTTCACATCAACCTGCAACCTATCACTGTGTCCAAACTATAAGTGTACCCTATGTATACATCCTCATACATATCCTTTACCCAAATCATCTATATCTCTCTCTAGTCATGTACCATATAAGTGTGTGTAATCATGAACAAGTATAATAAATCTCTCATGAGATAGACATTAAACCCTTTCTAATATTCAGCCTCTCAATACAACAACCACTTCACAAATACAATCTCTCAACCATGTATCACAAGAAGCCTTAACCATATGTCAAGAAATACAATATGTGCCTCAACACTAACAAGATATATCAATGATAAATATTGATTATACCAGCACTATATTTTTGTAGATCTGACTTATACAAAAGGTCCCATGCAGCCACTAATCTCTCAAAGGAAAATCCTCAAACCTCCATAATCATTTCTCATGTATACAACAAAATCCTACTACTCATAGAAATAAGACATACCTTTTGAACCAGTAGATAGATCTGATGCACCTGATCATTGTACACCTTCATGGGATATTGCTTTCGGACTTTAGAGACCTAACATATTCATATTCTCAAGTTTCTAGGGATTTTATTTCATGTACACACCCTAATATATTTCTAGCCCACGTACATGCGCGCCCTGCTCCACTGCATCTTGCGTAGACCTCAAAAATTATGGTTTTTTTAGTATTTTTGTAATTTTGAAACTTTCGTCGTCAACCCTTCATGCTACCTCAGACTTGCGCAACTTGAGATATATCAATGAGTACCTACAATAAGCCTTACTTAATAATAGATATTCAATGTGCTCAATAGGTGCTAATAGGATAGCCTTGCTCTCTTATTTATACTTCCATGTAGCTTCCTCAAGGGGTTACCTTCTAACCAACTTAACCCAATTTCCTTCTTTTAGGGCTAATCCACTTCTAACCCACTTTGCTACAAATAGTAAATTCTCCACTTCTAGTTGCAGCTATTGCAACAACTTAACCCATGATTAACTCCTATTTTTACACATTTGACTAGTAGACTTCTTCTAGGAGCTTCTAGAATAATTTTGACTTCTTTGACCTTATAGATAACTCATGAGGGTTCTCCAACTTCACAAAGCCATAACTCTCTAACCGTCAGGATTTATGTGGCATTCCACATATCATCGAAAACAGAATGACATGTATTATCCATCTAGAATAGTCTTACCTGCAAATATATTAAACTTCATACCATTATACAACAATCAAATTGAAGTCCCTTAACCATATTGTTGGGGCTATTGGAATTTGTTACCGGACTTACTTCAAGGGTTGACATCAATGAAAACCAACCCAATTAATCAACAGATAAGTATCACTTTGATCAGAAGGAAAAGAGGAATCCAATGAGATAGGTCCTAAGTAGAGGTGTTGGGACCACATCAAAAAAAGGCTTAAAAATTATAGGTATCACAATGATCAGGATGGAAAGAGGAGTTCATTGGGATAGGTCGCAAATAAGGGTTCGGGCAGGCCCTAGACCTTCTTTTTTTTTACTCTTGCAGAGTTATACTCTGATCTAAATAATATTGCATTGTCGAAATGCCCAAATTTTTAACAGGAAAAAAGATGTAGTAATTTCACAACCAAAATGCAGGAGGCAAGATTGCACGGCAATAGATCTTGTATGTTCATTTTCTGTTTTGTTTTTGTCCCAAGGGTTAGGGTGTTTAGGGTTTCTACATACAAGGGTTTTCCCTGTGCTATAGCTCTCTGATATACATGCAAGATCGAACAATAGTACTTGGCCCAATATCTCAGGGCACCAACTAAAGAAGCTAGAACGTATCCTTAGTTGTACTACCCGATTACCTAGGTATTATAGAGTATATTCCCGAGTGTTGTTCTCGATGGCACTAAAGCAGTCAAGTGACCAATCGATTTATCTACAGAGGGCTTCAGGAGATCTAGGTCAATCTGTATATGGATGTTTTCAAATGTGCTACCACTGGAAGGGGTACCAACATGGGTTACAAGGGTGGCCAACAATGTGCACTTAAGTACCACTTGTAGTTCCTACATGTATTCTTACCCGACCGCGGATTTATGCGTTGAACAACATATCATTGTAGCTTTAAGATGTCTAAATACATCTCTACCCTTGAAAAAAAATAACCCACAATTTTCTACCAAGGAAAGTGCTCTCATACCACTTATAAGGTACCATATCTATTATAATAGCATAAAACAGAAATATTGCAAAGAATAACAGTGGAACAACACAATATATGAAGCCACAACACCCAAATAATACCTTTATTGATATGAAATAATGTTCACTTGCCTCTTCGAGGGGGTAACCTCCAATAGAGCAGTTCTCTATTACAATAATTCTCAAGACAAAACCCCTCATGCCTCCTACTCTTATTTATACTAATTTTATCTTCTAAAGATCATTCTAGAGGAATATCCTTATAGAAGTAAAATCTTTTATTAGGTCTTCTTACATTGACTTGTTCCAATTTATTAAATAGGTCTTATTAACTAATGTAGGTCTTTATTACATCGAAACATATTATTCTACCTATGTGAGGGACTAGGGAGGTTAAGTCCCTAACAGTCTCATGGAAGAACCTCAATGACGAGGTAATGAATTCCCCCTTCCCTTCTCCTCATTCCTTCCTTCCTCTTTTACTTTATTGACTTGTTAATGTTTATTGTTCTTTTGGTTTTTCAAGTTTAGGATTTCATGAATGGAGGCCAAGGGTTCATTGAGGAACCTCCATAAGGAAGGTAACGACTACTCCCTTCCCTTTTTAGATATGCACTTTTAATGACATATTTCTATGGGAATGTAGCTCAAGTAGAGTTCTTTCCTTCTGGAAAGACATCTAGGTTCAAATACTTGTGTTCCCTTATCATTTTCCATTTTTGTTTTCATTTTTTACCATTTTCCATTTTTGTTTATATATCATTATGTTCCTATTGATTCCAATGAAAATTAATTTAAGGGCGCACTATTAATTAGTTTTAGTCAATTAATAATTAGTTTATTTTCATTTCATGCACACTCATAACATGTAATTATTTTTTTAATAACTTCTAATCTACTAGATCTTCTATCTTGGTATGAAATACTAATTTATTTATATTTTTAATTATGTTACTATCATTTAATTTACTTTTCTCTCTAGTAAATGTATAAGTTATAATTATTTTATCAATTCAATAACTATGCATGTTAAGATAATTATCTTTAATATTTTTCAATTTAACCTTCTTTTCACTATAAAATTGACAATTCATAAATGATACCAAGGGTGCCATGTTTCTCATGCCCTTCAAGAATTACCTTTTTGTATTTCCAAGTGTCATCTTTCACATGCCCTTCAAGCATCTAAATTTTCTTAGTGGGGAAATGGTGCAACAGTCGAGACCCTATTAAGTTAATATTTGTTTCCCTATGTTGAGAGACTAATGGTCATTGGGGAATAAAGGTATCACCTTATTGTGCATCCCTCAGCTAATCCTTGTGAGTGGTCAAATCTGCAACTTACCCTCACGACAATGTGAAACCTCGGAGTTAAAGCATCCCTAGATTTTCAACTCAGACCATAGAAAATGAGTGCTAGTAGGTGGAAATAGTAATACCACCCATCCTCTCTTGGTAATTCTCAGTATGATTCCATACAACCTCATTTCCCATATGTGGATTGATCGACAAGCATGTTCCACATGCATGTGCACACTGCAATTAACGCATCAATTATTTTATAATCCAAAATCAAAATATAACACAATCACATAACGTTTATGGTTTCCTGACTCAATATAAAGTCCAATATAACGTTGACACAAACCCATTTCAATAGACCCTTATGGTTTCCTATCACTCTAGGAAAACCGTCAGTGGAATCTACAAGTTAATGTATCCAACATTTTCATTTTATTTTATCCAAATCATATGAATTACCACCATCGGTTATGCCATACCAACACACATATAATTCATATATATTATGATATAAACTTTTAAATAAACCCATTCAGTAATCATCATTTAAACCTAATCAAATAATTAAAATCTTATGATGAACATCATCATAAAATCAATCAATAAACTAGGTCATTATTAAACAAATGCCCTAAATAATAATGTTTATTCTATCTCAAAAATAAAATCAAAACGAGGCACTAAATACATCCCGTCTTCAAGAAACTTTGTCATGAATTTATAGAATAAATATGTAAATTGGTGATGCATCTCAGTTGCATCCTTCTGTTAGTACCACATAATGTACCTTTTTTCCACACTTTTTGCCACCATTACACTCTTGTTTCACTCACATTTAAACTCATATTATCACTTTACCCTATCTTTCCAAAGGTATACAACGTCTCTTCTCTTTACTATATGTTTAATCTGTTTTGCATATAATTTTACATTACTCTCGTACTTAACCATTGATCAGAAATGTATAAGTGTTGAAACAGTTCCAACCGCAGATTAGCATTGAGGCATGTTGTTGAAACAGTTAAAGCACGCAAACCCTGTGGTTGAAACAGCAACTCATACAGAAGAAGATGTTACACAATCCGTGGTCAATGATGCTGAAACATAGAAGAAGTTGTTACACAGTCCGTGATCAACGATGTTGAAACACAGAAGCCGTTACACAGTCCGTAATCAACGATGCTGAAACACAGAAGCAGTTACATAGTCTGTGGTCAACGATGTTAAAACAGCAACTCACACAGATTGACTACAACAGCCGCACCTTGAGCTAGCATCAACCATCGCTTCTGCCTGAGAGGTGTTGAAACAATCAAAACGCAAATACCGTGGCTGAAACAGCCTGTGATTTGTGATGCTGAAATAGCATAAAACAGCAGTAACAAGAGACAAATAAAGAAGTTGTTACTCCAGCCGCAACAGCAACACCTCACTCATCACTTGTAATAGCATTCTGTTGCGGGAGACTAGGATATCCTATTCCAGTTTAGAAAGTCGATCTAACTAAGAATAGGACTCAGATGTACACCTGTAATTAGTTGATTGTATCGAAGGGATCCTCCTCTTTAAATAAGAGGAAATCACCATTCGAGAGGACCTTCTGTTTTAGCTAAGAAAGGATTTACAGAGAAGGACGTGTTCTACTTCAATTTGTAATATGATACAGTTGACAGATGAATAAAAGATTGTTCTGAGCATTTCTCTTTAGTCCCCTTCATTCCAGGGGAATCTTGTGAGAAGGGAGGGCCCACCTTCTTCACAAGATTCACCCGTTAGCTTTGTAGTGTGTTAGTGTGATTTCTGTTTATGCCTTGACTAAATTATGTTTTGCTAAAACACTACTTTATTGAATTATGTTTTGCTGAAACACTACTTTACTAAACTCTGTCTTGCTGGAACTCTGCTTTACTGAATGTTACATTGTTTTCATGTGATTCATGCTTGGGTAACTGTTAATCATTTTAGTTAGCAATCATGTTTGATGAATCTATGAAAGTGTGCTAATCAGAAACAGGTGCTGAAGTTTCCTGCTTAGGGAATAGGGTCATGTTCTCTGTTAGAGATAGTAAGCCTTCAGTGCATTAATGAGTTCATGAAAGTGTGCTAATCAGAAATAGGTGCTGAAGTTTCCTGCTTAGGGAATAGGGTCTTGTTCTCTGTTAGAGATAGTTAGCCTTCAGTGCATTAATGAGTTCATGAAAGTGTGCTAATCAGAAACAGGTGCTGAATTTTACTGCTTAGGAAATAGGATCTTGTTCTCTGTTAGAGATAGTTAGCCTTCAGTGCATTAATGAGTTCACGAAAGTGTGCTAATCAAAAACAGGTGCTAAAGTTTCCTACTTAGGAAATAGGGTCATGTTCTCTGTTAAGAGATAGACAGGCTTCAGTGTGTATGTCAATTATTTCAGTTAAGCAATGAGTTCATGAAGTGTGATGATCGGAAATAGGTGCTGAAGATTCCTGCTTTGGCAATAGGGTCATGTTCTCTAGTTACAGAATAGTTGGTCTTTCCTGTTGCAGTATCTTGTTGTAATATAGGATTCTTCAATTAATCATTTCTCTAAACTTTGAGCTCTGCAATAGGTAGGTTGCTTTCCTGTAATTCAAGTTAGAACTTCAGTTTGTTCAAGGCAAGTGTGATTAATATATTTGTACTACAACTTTAGGTTGTTTTTGATATTGAGCATATATAGTGCGTGGTTACCTTTGAAATAAACAGACTTCCCTGGGTTGACAATTTATGTAGCACTTGATTGTTTAGATTAAATAAGCAATTATAGTGACCAACATTTTGGCGTCGTTGCCGGGAAAGGTAATTATAGATTTCAAAAGTACTTATGATTTTTCATATACAAAGATTGCATGAGAGGACACGAAGACCCCAAAGACACTAACCCTACAGGTGGCAGGGGCAGAGGAAGAGGAGGAAGAAAGACTTATATTGACGAGATTATATCAAAGTCTGAATCTGCTGCTCAACGACCAAATACTCAGAAACCAAAATCCCAACCTTCATTTCAAGCAAACTTTGAAACGGGGAAAGAAGTTTGGAGTCCTGAGACAGTTAAGAAACCAGTAGGAAACATTGAGGACAGAGCAAGCGCAGCAGGGGAGCAGATGGAAGAAAACATGGATGAGTACAATGAAGAATTGCATCATGAAGAACAGGCAAGTCCTGAAGGAGAGGTAAATGACAAAAACTCTTTCTCCACATTAGGATTTCCTATTGGTGATCTTCCTAGAGGGGTAGCCCCCATGAATAACATTCCACTCTTAGCACTACCTAATTTTCATGGTTTGTCTTCAGAAGATCCTAATGAATTCCTTTTCAAGTTTGATATATTATGCAGAAGTTATGATTACGTTTCCAATGCTCAAAAATTAAAGCTATTTCCAGCAACATTGAAAGGAAATGCATTAAGATGGTTCATGAGTTTTGGAGGCCATGTAATCACAACATGGGACCAAATGAAACAGAAATTCCTGAATAAATACCAGGACTACTGCCAAACAAGAGAAAAGAGGGAGGAACTATTTAAGATGATGCAGAAAGAGGATGAAAATCTAGAGGACTTTGTAGAAAGGCTACAGTACAATCTACAAAGATCCAGTCACCCCAATGTAAGTAAAGACATTCTTAAAACTATATTAT
>ML776705.1:1072327-1083484 GCA_009831015.1 Picea engelmannii | reverse complement strand
AGCCGAAATAGGTAATTTACTTGAAGGTTTTAAAACTGAAATGTTAAGCTCTTTTGCCTCACAAATTGACACCCTGCAGATTCAAAAGAAGCAAGCAGAAGCAGAAGCAGCCCTGTCCATCTTTTGTTCTAAATGCAGAGAAAAGCACCCACAAAGGGAATGTCCATTGGACAAAAATCCAATCTGCACCATCTGTGATAAATATCATGAAACTCAACAATGTCCATCTTTACCAGGGATCAAGGTAGCATTACAACCAACTGATGAAGAAGCTGAAGTTGTCTATCTGTTGACACAAAGAAGGCAATGGCAACCGCGGGGACAAGGTATGAATCCTAACATGTCATTTACATCTTCTAATCGTTGGAATAACTATCCTTCTTTCAATCAAATGAGTTACCCTCCCTATAATCAAATGCAATATCCAAACCAAATGAATTACCCACCCATGCAACAAACTAACCAAGCCTTTGTTGATCCATCAATGTGGACTCCTTGGCCTCCACAACAACAACAACCATATCAGAACCAATGGAATCCAAATTGGAGAGGACAACCCCCCTTCCCAAATCAATTACCCCAATCACAATTTCTGCAACCGCTCTCCCTACCATCAGGTACTCCACCAAACAATCAGATGATGAGACCCCAGCTACCTGTACAACCTAACCCTAACCCCAATAATAAAGCTGTGCAGTGCATTGATATTCATAACCAGCCTACATTTTCTCTTCTCCCTGCACAATGCAACGATATTCATTTACGATCTGGGAGAATAGTAGAACCTATCATAGTCGATGTTACCTCTTCTAATAAAGAGGAAACAAAAGAGCATGATGTATCTGAAGAGGTACAATCATCCTCTAACAATGCTGCTGAAACAACAAAACCACCATTTCCTGAGTGTTTAGCCTTGACTAAAACGCCTGAGCCACCATCTTCTCGGGGAATTACAGAATCTTTATGTCAAAATTCCTCTACTACAAGCGCTCCGAGATGTACCTATTTATGCCAGGACAATGCGAGACATTTGTGTTAAGAAACCTGGTAGGAAAATTAAGGATCCCCTCACAGTCCATGTTATGGGTGATTTGTCTGCACTAATGTCAGGTAAAGACCCCCCAGTTAAATATGGTGATCCCAGCCACCCTACCGTCTCAGTACAAATTGGAAAAACGATAATCCCTCAAGTCCTGGTAGACTTAGGTGCCGCTATCAACATTATGACTCTGGAAACCTCACAACTGTTACAATTGCAAAATGAAACCAGAGACACCCCAACTATCCTAGAATTAGCTGACCAATCCACAATCAAACCGAAGGGAGTCATTGAAGATCTAATTATCTCAGTGGAATCCTGGAACTATCCAGCCGACTTTGTGGTATTACAACCCAAAACAAAGTTGGGGGGACACCCTTTAATTTTGGGCAGGCCTTAGCTAGCCACAGCAGATGCTTTCATCAGCTGTAGATCAGGTTCAATGACGATCTCCAACAGTTACGAGACCAAACATCTCACCCTCTACCCTCACGCTACACCCCTGATTAATAATGATAATTATGTATGGGTAGACTTTGATGATCAACTTACTCAACCCGTATTGACTATCGAACAAGCTCTAAGCCTTAAAAACGCCATTGAGGATGAAGTAATTAATAATTTTATTTGTGAACCCTCCTCCGTGACTCCAGAAACTCACAACTAGCTAGCTGCAATTTTGGAGTCAGATAATCAGGAAAACCTTGACTCTGAGAACCCACCTCAAACATCTGCCACCATCTCTTCCAAAATCATACCAGTAGAAATTGAACCTGGCAAAACACTAAACATAAACCCCAACCTGACAGATGTTGAAACACAACAATTAATGAAGTTACTCCTTGAACATAAATAAGCATTCTGACACAGTCGCACTCCTCGGAGCACGTCCGCTTCCTCAGGACCTTTTTTCGTTCACGGCCCGGAGAACTCAAAGGTTCTTCTGATCCCCTATCGGGAATCTTCCTTACCCACGGCAACTCTTCAAATGGATCTCCCTTAATAATCGAGAAATCGGACCTCGTGATTTCACGAATCCTATAGTCGCATGTTTTGTACCTTGCAATTCCCCGAAATCCGATACGAGTCAACGTTGACTTCCTCCCTGATTATCGGAGTTCTCCCTATCGGGAAATCGCTACTCGCGACGTCAAGAAATGGAATTTCTTAACTCTGAACCCTAATGTGCCGATACTTCGATGCACACGTGTGGGCTAACTTTTCCGCCTCTCGTCGCCTCTGTCGGGATTTCTAAATTCGCGGGATCGCAAATCCTGATGCCAAAGGATCTGGGACTTACCTTTTCTCGATTCTCGATACTATGCCACCTGTCCTCCACTAGCTCCAGCTGTGACCCACACAATTTTCCCATCGGAATATCGCGGATCGCGATTCCAACATGCAAAAGTTTTTTGTCTTCGAAAACCCCGATATCCTGAACTCCGACTCTTCGGGATATTTTGACACGCGTCCCCACTGATGGACGGTTCTGATCTTGTCGGGATATCGCAGATCGCGATATCGTAATTCTCGTTACAACAACTTGATGCTTCGACTCGCGATTCTCCGATACGCGATGTTCGGTGTAGATCTGACGGTCCTTCTGTCTCTGATCGACGGCTCTGCTCCCTTCTGAACTTTGAGCCTCTTCCACACTTACACTGTAACCCCTCTGCACCTCCGTGAGATCCGATGGCCCACGGAACTTCACGATACCTCCTCAAAGGATTTTGACCGTCCACTCTCCTCCTGATGAATTCCACGAAATGAAGAAGTGTCTCCCACGAGATTCGCTCACCTGCTCGCAAACCTACGAAGCTCCCCTCGGACTTCCAATAGCAGCTCCCCTGCGCTTACCCTTCGGTGAGTTCGAAGGCCTACTCCTCATGAGCTTTCCACGAATTCAATCTTCAGAAACAAACTTTGCACGCACTCCTTGCGGAAAATCTTCAACCACGTCTAAGTGTTGAAGTCTCTCGACCCTGCGCACCCCTGCAGCAGCAGTCTTTCAGTTCCTCACTCAGAATCGCAACTTTGAGACTTCTCCCTAGCCTGCACACTCCTTGCATGGCACTGTTCCCCTGCACTTTAGAGATGAGAACAAAAGCTAACTCTTAATTGACCCCTTCTGTCAATGCACTCCTTGCGGACAACTCGACTGCACTCCTTGCAGGAATCCTCTGGCTCAATTAGAGAAACAATTGAAACTCATCCCTTCACCCTCTTAGACTTCTATTCCCACATGAAATCACATGCACAGCATATAAAAGCAAATGCATAACAGGAAATAAACATCCATGAACATAACCTCAACACACAGAGAAACAACACAAACCATGAATTTGAATCAAAGTTTTCTTATTAATTCAAATATCTGTACATGGGTGTTCTCCATACAATTCTCTGCATGCTCTCCTGCTACTACTATGCTCAAGCTAATGTTACAATATACAAAGGAGGGTGTCTATATCCATTTTCCCTTTTAGACTCTAAGCTATCAAATCTAGAATTAAATTCTTATCTAACTGCATTAAGTCTATTAAATGCCGACTATCTACCTAAGGACGAGAGCTATCCGCTCAAGGTCCATTACAATATACAAGTGTGCCTCATCTTAAATGACACATTTAAGATCGCGCAACAACTTCTAAGTGAAATTCAAAAAGGAATTGTGTTGGCTTGTCCAACTGTCTCTTGCTCTCTGCGCTGGCTCGCTTGATGTGAGGGATGCTCCTCCATCATACTCCTCGGCTTGAAAATTTTCATGGACTCCTGTCCATGAGCTCCTACACGGTCTGTCCATGCTTTTGTATTTCTACTTCATTTTCCCAGCTGGCATCTTCCACTGGGTGGTTCTTCCATTTGACCAGATACTGATAGTATTCTTTTCTTCTGGTCTTCTTACCCACTTTCTTGTCCAGTATGTATTCCATCTGCGGCTTCTCTGCAACTGGAAATTGTTTCATCCACTGGATCACTAGTTGTTCGGTTCCAGTCTCTGCTTCTCTAGCTTTATATGGGTATAAGTTTGCGATATTGAATATCAGAGATATTCCGATGCCATCCGGCAACTCAATATCATAAGCATTTTCTCCGAATTTTCTCAAGACCTTGCATGGTCCGATTTTCTTCATTTTCAATTTGTTGTATGTTCCTCTCGGGAACCTTTCTTTCCTTAAATGTGCCAGAACTAGATCATCAACTTCGAACTGAAGTTGTCACCGATGCTGATCTGCTCTGCACTTGTATTCCTGATTTGCTTTCTGCAGTCGCGCCTTCACCCTACTGTGAAGTTCTTTCGTTGCCTCAGCGAACTCTTCTGCACTAGTGCTGCTAGTAGCAGTCTGTTCTGAATCTCGCAATTCAGAAACTCCTCTCGGTTGCATCCCATATACAACCTGAAATGGACTTCGGCCTGTGCTCCGATTTACTGAATCATTGTATGCGAACTCTGCTTGCGGCAATATGCCATCCCAGCTGCTATGGTGCTCTGTCACCAAGATCCTCAGTAAGTCTCCTAGAGTTCTGTTCACCACCTTTGTTTGTTCATCCATCTGAGGATGATAAGCAGAACTAAACATCAAGTTAGTCCCCAGATTTTTCCATAAGGTTCTCCAAAAATGCCCTATGAATTTAGTGTCCCTGTCCGAAACTATACTCTTCGGCAATCCATGAAGTCGAATGACCTCTTTGAAAAACAGATTTACGATGTGAGTCGCATCGCTGGTTTTCTAGCATGGAATGAAGTGTGCCATTTTCGAAAACCTATCCACTACCACAAATATTGAATCAACACCTCTTTGTGTCCTCGGCAACCCCAATACAAAATCCATGTTGATCGCCTCCCATGGCCTCTCTGGTATGGGTAACGGTTGATACAAACCTGCATTATGCTTCCTCCCCTTCGAATGCTGGAAAATTCTGCATTTGTCAACGAATCTCTTGACCTCTGCTCGCATTCCCGACCAAAAATATGATTCGCTCAGTTTTGCGAACGTTTTGTCGTGGCCAAAATGTCCTGCCAATCCACCATTGTGTTTCTCTTTCAACAGATTCTCTCTCATGGAGCATTTCGGAATACACAGTTGATTGCCTCTGAACAACAATCCCTCTTGGATCATATAATCTATCCAAGGGCTTCTATCTCTAAGAACTAGATTCTCAGTTGCTTCATACGCCTCTCCAAAATCTGCATCTCCTGCATACATGTCCCTGAGATTTTCAAAACCCAATGTTTTGACTCGGAATTCCTGCAACAAGAAACACTTCCTGCTCAAAGCATCAACGACTTTGTTAGCAGTACCCGAAATATGCTTAATCACAAACGTGAAATTCTACATATACTCTACCCATTTTGCATGTTTCTGATTCAACTTCTCCTGTTGAGTCACAAACTGCAATGCATGATTATCACTATACAATACAAATTATTTGGGTATTAAGTAATGCCTCCACTTTTTCAGTGCCTGTATGATAGCATAAAATTCTTTATCATACGTGGAGTATTTTAGTTTAGCCTCATCCAGCTTCTCACTGAAATATGCAACCGGCCTGTCTTCCTGACTTAAGACCGCCCCTATGGCAAAACCACTCACATCACATTTCACTTGAAATGTCTTCTGGAAATCCAGAAACACTAAAACCGGTTGTTTCGTGATCTTCCGCTTCAACAAGTTAAAGCTCTTCTCAGCCTCAGCTGTCCAATGAAAAGACTTATGCCGCTTCTTCACTGTATCCATCATCGTTGCGCTAATCCCACTGAAATTTCTAATGAACTTCCAGTAGAAACTAGCCAATCCATGAAAACTTCTCACCTCGAATACATTTCTCGGTGATGGCCAATTCTTAATTACCTCCACTTTATCCGGGTCCATCCTCAACTCATTCGCCGAAATAACAAAACCCAAGTAAATGAGCTCTGTCTTCATAAATGAGGACTTCTTCATGTTAATCAACAACTTCTCATGCTGTAGCTTCTTCATCACAATGGCCAAATGTTTCAGGTGTTTAGCCTCTGATTTACTATAAATCAGTATGTCATCCAAATACACAATGACGAACTTCCTGATGAACTCCCTCAGGACTTCGTTCATCAACCTCATAAAGGTACTTGGTGCATTCGTCAAGACAAACGGCATGACTAGCCATTCATACAATCCTTCGTTTGTTTTGAATGTTGTCTTCCACTCGTCGCCTTCTCTCATGCGAATCTGGTGGTATCCGCTTTTCAAATCTATCTTTGAAAAGTACTTTGCCCCACTCAGGCAATCCATCAGATCATCCATTCTCAGCAATGGGAACCTGTACCTGATGGTTATTTTGTTGATCGCCCTTGAGTCGGTACACATCCTCCAGCCTCCGTCTTTCTTCGGACTGAGTACTATTGGAACACCACATGGACTCAAGCTCTCTCTGACCAAACCTTTATCCAACAAGTCTTGGACTTGCCTCTTAACCTCCTCATTCTCTTGCGGCGTCAACCTGTACGCGGCTTTATTCGGTAAGCTAGCTCCTGGTATGAGGTCTATATGGTGACTCACACTCCTCATCGGTGGCAACGAACGAGGTAATTCGTCCACTATGATGTCAACGAACTCTTCCAGCAGTTCCTAAACTTCATCTGGTAGATCATCCACCCTTGTGCTAGTCAGAACAATCCTTGGTTTTCTGAATACAAAGAATTGTGGATCTTCTTTCTTCTTCACCTCGGTAAGAAGTTCCTTCCCACTCATGAGAAGTACTGTGTTTCTTACCTCCAGCTTCACTTCTTTATCTTTTATCAGAAGCAACATATGTGTCCTCCCATTCTTCTCTAGGGTATATGTGTTCATTCTCCCATCATGAATCACATTTTTGTCATATTGCCATGGTCTACCCAGCAATAGATGACAAACATCAATGGGAATAACATCACATAAAATCTTATCATTATACCCTCCTATCTTGAATTCAACTAAACATTGTTTAGTAACAGTTACCTAGTGTCCTTTATGTAGCCACGAAACTCTGTATGGGCTTGGATGATCAGTCGTCTCCAGCTCCAGCTTTTCCACCATCTCTTTGGATATGCGATTATCCGTGCTACCACTGTCAACTATAACCTTGCACACCCTGTCCTTGGTTTTGCAAGCTGTTCTGAAAATTCTGGTCCTTTGGACTGAACTTTCCACCTCCTTCTCGGGTGTCAAAAGGACTTTTCGCATCATAAGCGATCTTCCGCCTTATGTGTCTTCTGCTTCAACATCCCACCTCTGCGCTTCGGTGATGTGAGCTTCTCCAATGTCCTTCTTTTTCTCTGGGCATTCGTATGACTTGTGCCCATTCTTACCGCATGTGAAGCATGTGATCACTCCACCTCTCCCTCTTCCTCTGCTTCTGGTACGAGGAAAAGTATTGCCATCAACATATCCTCCGCTCTGCTCTGTATGCTGCCCTCTCTGTTCAACACGTGGCCTACTCTGTGAGGTTCCACCTCTTTCAACTTTACTCTGAGGTTTCTTCCATTCCTCCTTGGGCTTCTAGTATTTGTCTTGGGCAACTGCTTTGCCTCTGGGTTGACTTCTGCCTCGACCTTGCTGACTTTGCTTACAGCTCAGCTTCTCCTCTGCTTTCAGAGCCAATTGGTAAGCATCTTCCACCATTCAGATGGTTAGCATGCTTAATTCATCCTGAATGTCATATCTCAGACCATTCAGATATCTGGAAACCTTCTCATCATCGCTCTCCCGATGACCTGCTCTGATGTTCAGTCGATAGAATTCCTCAGTGTATTCTTTCACTGTCATCAGCTTCTGTCTCAGGTTTTGCATCCTCCTGAACAGAGTAATTTGGTAATCTCTCAGGATGAACTTCGCTTTCATCTTTGCAATCATTCGATCCCAAATCTTGATCTTTTGCTTGCCCTTGCAGCGTCTGTCAGCTTGTAGCTCGTCCCACCACAATGTTGCATGTCCTTTCAAGCGCGTAACAGCATGCTTGACTTTCTTATCCTCTTTGACATCTTCATAGTCGAAGTAGGTATCCAGAGCTCTAATCCAATCTAGTAGCTCTTCGGCATCCAAGTTTCCTTCATAAACTGGAATATCCATTTTCACCTTCGCACCCATCCTGGCAATGGCTTTGATCAAACGCTCAGTTGATGCATCTTCGGCTGCAACTTCCTCGTCGCGCTTAGCCTCTATCTCGCTTTTGGAATCACTAAGATCCCCTGCACTGGTCGTGCGTCTTTGCATTGTCTCCATGTCTTCGAGTCTTGCTCGGAGATCACGCATTTGCCTTTCCATCTCTGGATTTGCTACTTGTCTGCCTCTTCTTCGCACCTCCCTATCCTTTGGATCAGGTGATTGTCTTTCTCTTCTCGACGGCATGGTCAGTTTCACTCTTCTCCTCTACAGAAAGCAAAGAGATATTCCCGCTCTGATACCAAACCTGACACAACCACACTCCTCGGAGCACGTCCGCTTCCTCAGGACCTTCTTTTGTTCATGGCTCGGAGAACTCAAAGGTTCTTCTGATCCCCTATCGGGAATCTTCCTTACCCACAGCGACTCTTCAAATGGATCTCCCTTGATAATCGGGAATCGGACCTCGCGATTTCACGAATCCTATAGTCGCGTGTTTTGTACCTCGCAATTCCCCAAAATCCGATACGAATCAACGTTGACTTCCTCCCTGATTATCGGAGTTCTCCCTATCGGGAAATCGCTACTCGCGACGTCAACAAATGGAATTTCTTAACTCCGAACCCCGATGTGCCGATACTCCGATGCACACATGCGGGATGACTTTTCCGCCTCCCGTCGCCTCTGTCAGGATTTCAGAATTCGCGGGATCGTGAATCCTGATGCCAAAGGATCTGGGACTTACCTTTTCCTGATTCCCGATACTATACCACATGTCCTCCACTAGCTCCATTTGTGGCCCACACAATTTTCCCGTCGGAATATCGTGGATCACAATTCCAACATGCAAAAGTTTTCTGTCTTCGAAAACCCCGATATCCTGAACTCCGACTCTTTGGGATCTTTTGACATGCGTCCCCGCTGATGGATGGTTCTGATCTTGTCGGGATATCGCGAATCGCGATATCGTAATTCCCGTTACAACAACTTGATGCTTCGACTCACGATTCTCCGATACGCGATGTCACGTGTAGATCCGATGGTTCTTCTGTCTCTGATCGACGGCTCTGCTCCCTCCCAAACTTTGAGCCTCTTCCACACTTACACTGTAACCCCTCTGCACCTCCATGAGATCCGACGGCCCACGAAACTTCACGATACCTCCTCAAAGGATTTTGACCGTCCACTCTCCTCCTGATGAATTCCACGAAATGAAGAAGTGTCTCCCGACGAGATTCTCTCACTTGCTCGCAAACCTGCGACGCTCCCCTCGGACTTCCAATAGCAGCTCCCCTGCACTTACCCTTCGGTGAGTTCGAAGGCCTACTCCTCCTGAGCTTTCCACGAATTCAATCTTTAGAAAGAAACTTTGCACGCACTCCTTGCGGCAAATCTTCAACCACGTCTAAGTGTTGAAGTCTCTCGACCCTGCGCACCCTTGCAGCAGCAGTCTTTCAATTCCTCACTCAGAATCGCAACTCTGAGACTTCTCCCTGGCCTACGCACTCCTTTCACGGCACTGTGCCCTTGCACTTCCGAGATGAGAACAAAAGCTAACTCTTAATTGACCCCTTCTGTCAACGCACTCCTTGCAGACAACTCGACTGCACTCCTTGCAGGAATCCTCTGTCTCAATTAGAGAAACAATTGAAACTCATCCCTTCACCCTCTTAGACTTATATTCCCACATGAAATCACATGCACAGCATATAAAAGCAAATGCATAACAGAAAATAAACATCCATGAACATAACCTCAACACACAGAGAAACAACACAAACCATGAATTTGAATCAAAGCTTTCCTATTAATTCAAATATTTGTACATGGGTGTTCTCCATACAATTCTCTGCATGCTCTCCTGCTACTACTATGCTCAAGCTAATGTTACAATATACAAAGGAGGGTGTCTATATCCGTTTTCCCTCTTAGACTCTAAGCTATCAAATCTAGAATTAAATTCCTATCTAACTGCATTAAGTCTATTAAATGCCGACTATCTACCTAAGGACGAGAGTTATCCGCTCAAGGTCCATTATAATATACAAGTGCGCCTCATCTTAAATGACACATTTAAGATCGCGCAACAACTTCTAAGTGAAATTCAAAAAGGAATTGTGTTGGCTTGTCCAGTTGTCTCTTGCTCTTCGCGCTGGCTCACTTGATGTGAGGGATGCTCCTGCATCACATTCACTTGGGACTATACAGATATGAAAGGAATCTCACCTGAATTATGTACTCATCGAATATATATTAAGGAAGATTGTTGACCGATCTGCCAATCCCAACGCCGAATGAACCCTAACTTAAGAGAAATCCTTAAAGAAGAACTTCAAAAATTGCTCAACGTAGGGTTTATATATCCTATATCAGACAGTGAATGGGTTTCCCCATTGGTAATAGTTCCTAAGAAAAACGGAAAATGGAGAGTATGTGTGGACTATAGAGCCTTAAATAAAGCTACTCAAAAAGATCACTTTCCATTACCATTCATTGATCAGGTGTTAGACAGTTTGTCAGGGAAGAAATTTTTCTCATTTTTAGATGGTTTCAGTGGGTATAATCAAATTAAAATTGCACCTCAAGATCAAGATAAAACCACTTTTACTAGCCCTTGGGGAACTTTTGCTTATAGAGTTCTCCCATTTGGACTATGTAATGCACCAGCAACCTTTCAAAGAGCAGTTATAGGAATCTTTTCTGATATGCTTAATGACTCTATGGAAATTTTTATGGATGATTTTACCCCTTATGGTGTTTCTTTTCAGGAAGCACTACAAAACCTTGAGAAAGTACTTAAACGATGTATACAAGCCCACCTTTCCTTAAGTACAGAAAAATGCCATATGATGAAGAGTGAAGGAATAGTGCTTGGACATTTTATCTCATCTCAAGGAATTCAGGTAGACCCATCCAAGATACAAGTCATTAAGGATCTTCCTACTCCCAAAACCCAAACAGAGGTAAGAAGTTTTCTAGGACATGTTGGATACTACA
>ML776705.1:1030126-1071408 GCA_009831015.1 Picea engelmannii | reverse complement strand
ATCTTCATCAGATTTGGAGTGCCAAGAGAATTAGTTACAGATGGAGGACCTCCTTTCACTTCTCGTGGTTTTAAAGCCACCCTTCAAAAATATCATATTCAGCATAGAATGACTACAGCATACCACCCCCAAGCCAATGGACAAGTGGAAAGCACAAATAAAGTAATAGAAGCCATTCTCAAAAAAACAGTGAAGGAAAACAGAAAGGATTGGTCTTACAGAATCCCTGAAGCATTATGGGCCTACAGAACTACCTAGAGAAATACTACAGGATTCTCTCCCTATGAACTAGTTTATGGAAAGAGTGTTGTATTTCCTGTGGAATTTGAAATCAAAACCTTAAGGACTGCTTCAGCTGTCAACCTTGATTTGACCGATGCACAGATAGCTAAGTTGCAGCAGCTTGATGAATTGGATGAAAAAAGACTAGATGTCATTCATCAGACAACCATGATTCAGCAGCAAAGATCAAAATGGCATGACAAAACTATTAAGCATAAGCAATTCCAAAAAGGTAATTGGGCACTACTGTATGACTCCCGGTTTAAAGAATTTCAAGGGAAACTATGTACAAGATGGCTTGGACCCTATGAAGTAGACACTATTTTCCCCAATGGAACAGTAAGGCTTCTCACAATCGATGACTCTAAAACACTGTTACTTGTAAATGGTCATCGACTCCGTCTGTACCAGCGCCCTATTTCCAAAGAAGATTTTAAGGCCACATGTGTGGCAGACGCTCAGTACCTCTTTTTAGAGGGGGCTCCTACCCCTCATTGCAATTAATTCTTTTAATTTAATTTCTTTAGTATTAGATTAGATTTTGTTTACTAATAATCCCTGTCAAGAAATACCATGTTACAATTGATTTTTGCAGATTCTCGATCAAAGAAAAGGCCTACTAAGGAAGGACGATCTTACTTCAAGAAGAGCACAACTCCCCCATTGTTGAAACACCACTGTTCAGCAACCTTTCACCATTTTCCCATTGCTGAAACACCACTGTCAGCAACTTTCCGCCATTTTTCCCCATTGTTGAAACACTATTGTTCAGCAATTCTTCACATTTTCCCATTGACGAAACAACACCATCCAACAATTGTTTCACCTTCTTTCTATTGCTGAAACACCATTGTTCAGCAACCCTTTGCCATTTTCCCCACTGCTGAAACACCAATATTCAGCAACTTTCTTCCATTTTCTCCACTGCTGAAACACCATTGTCAGCAACCTTTCACCATTTTCCATTGCTGAAACACCATTGTTCAGCAACCTTTCACCATTTTCCCATTGACGAAACAACACCGTTCAGCAATTGTTTCGCCCTTCTTTCTATGGCTAAAACACCACTCCTCAGCAGTATTTTGCGACATCACTCTTCAGCAAACATTCCTCTATTCTTCCTATCGCTGAAGCACCAACTTTTCAGCAGTCTCTGTTATTAACCCTTCACGCTCTCATACTATATTTTTTCCTTCCAGTCAACAAATCCTTGATACAATTCAGCTAATAAATCAAAAGTCTCTGCCAGGGCCACTACAGAACTATTATGGACAGGCATTGTATTTTGTTTAAGTACGAATCAAAAGGTAAGGAGAGGTATGTAAATTCTATGTAAATACAATTAAGCTATAGTTAATGAGAAGATTCCAAATCATTATTACCACCCGTGTAAAATCATTATTATCCGCACTAGAAGGGGGGGAGGAAATATAAAATTCGTATACCATCATTTCACACGAATTAACCACCGCCATTCCTATTTACCATCCTTTTGTTTGTTTCACCACCATTTGCATGCCTTCACTCGAAAAACTTACTCTGCACAGAAGCTATTACTCAACTCTTTGACGGTGTATTTTACTGAGCTGTTAGCTATGGGAGGCTTTGTTATACGGTACGAACCCGCCACGACAGCCTTGTTAGAACTGTATCCAGAAGCCTATCAAATTTTTCTGCAGGCAGGATGGCTCAGTTATTTTCAGAGACTCCAGGGGTTTGATCAACAACAGGTTCTGCAATTTGCTCAAAATCTCCAGGGAGATCATTCCATTGTTCAAGGGGTTCGAATCTCAGTTACAGAAGAGGATATAGCGCAGGTTTCGGGTCTCCCTACCAATGGCATTCGCTTGTTCAGCCGCAAACATATCATCCTGAATGCCCAGCAGGATTTCCTCTTGCCAGAGGAACAAATTGAATTCAAAGGTCGGGGTGTCCGACTTAGCTCGTTGTTGCTTCCATGGCTGGAAGTTGAAAAATTCGTCAAACACTACCTTACCTGCGAAGGCCGATATCAGGTAGTCTACCAGCACGATTTTCTCCTGTTGTGTCATTTACAACATAATAGATTGGTGAACATTCCTTATTATCTGCTCGATTGTCTCAAAAATATGTCGCACTAATGTAAAAAGGCTAAAGATCCCACCCTTTCACTCACCCATCACCGACTCATTCAACTTCTTATCCAAAAGGGTTTTTCCCAACAAAACCCTCCACTAAACAACCCACCTATAGATCCCCAAGAAGCTGCTGAAATTCCTGAAAATCTTCAGGAACAGCAACCACAAAACCCTCCAGATTCTCCAGAAATACCTAACAGTCCACCTTCAGACCCAATCAACCCAATTAACCCCCCTACCATACCAAGCCCACCCCACATTTTACTAGAATCATCCACTCATGCCCTTCATATTCTCAGTGATGATTCTAAACCAGACAATTCTCTCTGCCCCATCATTGAGGAAAATCCCCCACGCAAACGAAAACAAATTCCTTTCTTTTCGTCCTTCTTACAAAGAAAACGAACAAGGGCCTCAACAAGGGAAGCCACTACTACCACCACCCTAAATCCCCAACCCATCCAACTAATACACCGTACACCACCAACCTCTCAAATGCTGAAATCTTTGCCTATTCCACCCACGGGCACTGAAACACAAGAACCAGATGCCCAGGGTGTTGTGACATCATCCGTTTCAAATCAAGTAGATGAAACACAAGAACCAGCTACTCATCAAGTAGCTGAACCACAAGAACCAGCTACCCAATTCGTAGCTGAAACACAAGAACCAGTGACCCATTCAGTAGCTGAAACACAAGAACCAGCTACCCATTCAGTAGCTGAAACACAAGAACCAGCTACTCATTCAATAGCTGAAACACAAGAACCAGCTACTCATTCAGTGGTTGAAACAAAAGAACCAGCCATAGTTGTCACACAAGAACCAGCTACAGCTGAAACACAAGAACCAGCTGCTGACATTGATACTGAGATGCAGGAATCAGAGGTCCAAGGTGCTGCAACATTACTTTCCTTACATCAAGAAGCTGAAACACAAGAAGCAGTTGTCGATCCTATAGCTACTCCACAAAAACCAGCTAGTGCGGATGTGACTGCTACACAAGAACCAATCACCCCTCAACCAGAACTAACAATGGCCTCTATCTTAGAAGAAAATGAATTCTTAAAATCTCAACTGGAAGCCTATAAGCAAGAGCTAGCTATAGCAAAGGAAGCCTATGAGAAGGAACTTAATTTGTACACCCTAGCTCCCATAGTGACCATGTCAGAAGGAACTACAGCAGAGAATCCGTGTAGAGAATATATGTGCTGTTAATGTGGGGACATCTACTATCAAGCAGGTTACAAAGTAATTCAAATTCCAATGCCAGGAGTTGCCCCTGCACCTACAATGTTTGCAGTCAAAGAAGAAAAACCTGTTGTTACACAAGAACCAGCTCTAGCTGTCACACAAGAACCAGCTACAGCTGAAACACAAGAACCAGCAGGACCCTCCAAAATAAAGACTGAACCCTGGCCTGCAACAAATGTCAAATCTGAAACCCCTGCGTATGTTAATAAAGTTGTACAAACATTGCCTATTGATGAATATGCCCCTCCCAGCCATATCAATATCCAGACCTTTGTGGAACAAGCCACTCAGACCCTACCTCAGCCTACTACTTGCAATGTTGAAACACAAACTCAGACCCTACCTCAACCTATTACTTGCAACGTTGAAACACAAACTCAGCCATGGGATGAGCAGGCAATAATAGAAAAATGGAAAAAAGAGTTTGTTGTTACACAGGCCAAAAGCCTGCAGGAACACAGACAAATCTAGATAAATCATACCTACTCAAATTGGGAAGCTTTGGAGAAAACACGCCAGGAAGCTCGTACCCTTAAGAAACAGAACAAAGAGCTAAAAGGCAGAATGCTTCTGATATGTGACTTGGCACAAAAGTTATTGGCTGCAAGGAAACCATCCTGCAATTACTTCTTGTTCCTCATGGAACGACTTACATGGTTTCAGATCAAATCAATCACAGAAGGCAAACCCCATGCAGTGTTACAACCAGTAAATTTTGTCAAAACCTTTGCAGAAGCCTCTGCTATGGATCAGCACCTCCTCTGTGAGGCATATTTTCATAATGAGGCCATCCCTGAAAACTGACAGCTTAACCTTAACCCTCTTATCGGTGTCATCCAGATCAGGGCACTCACCTCCTTCCTCAACAATTAGATTATAAGGCAGGATGACTTCCTAGCTGCCAAGCACAATGAGGATAATCGCCTTCTCTGGATAAGGCCAGAACCACAGAATGCTGCCACCTTTGTTACAGAGTATTATCAGTTCTTAAAGAAACCAGGGATGACTGAACACATTCAGCAACTACAAACAACAGTGCTTCAAGATTGTCAACACTTCATCAGATCCACAGAGATTGTTGCCCTACAGGCAAACAACATGTTTTGGCAACAATCTACTGATAAAAGACAGGAACACAATCCTTTTAGCCCCACTAATCTTGAGATAGCAATCTCCAGGGTACCTAACTATATCAAGTGTGTTCAGCAATGTACTGAAAGCTGGATAGGGTACCGCTTTTATTTTCCTATCCTCTGGTTGCCAGCAGAGAGATATCAAATTCATTATAAGTTGCCTAAGAAGACAGAGACAGCAACTTGGCAAAGATTACAATGCGTTCAAGGGTTCAGAGCTCCAACAGATAGCACCTCCCACAGCTACTACTTGAGTAACTTGCACGCTCAGAGTCGGTATTCAGATTCTGATTCAGAGTGAAGTTTCCTGAGGACATGCAACATTTTAAGTTGGGGGGGATGTTAGGACCACACAATGTACCTTTTTTCCACACTTTTTTCCACCATTACACTCTTGTTTCACTCACATTTAAACTCATATTATCACTTTACCCTATCTTTCCAAAGGTATACAACGTCTCTTCTCTTTACTATATGTTTAATTTGTTTTGCATATAATTTTACATTACTCTCGTACTTAACCATTGATCAGAAATGTATAAGTGTTGAAACGGTTCGAACCGCAGATTAGCATTGAGGCATGTTGCTGAAAAAGTTAAAGCACACAAACCCTGTGGCTGAAACAGCAACTCATACAGAAGAAGCTGTTACACAGTCCGTGGTCAATGATGCTGAAACACAGAAGAAGATGTTACACAGTCTGTGATCAACGATGTTGAAACACAGAAGTCGTTACACAGTCTGTGATCAACGATGCTGAAACACAGAAGCAGTTACACAGTCTGTGGTCAACGATGCTGAAATAGCAACTCACACAGATTGACTACAACAGCCGCACCTTGATCTAGCATCAACCATCGTTGTTGCCTGAAAGGTGCTGAAACAGTCAAAACGCAAATCTCGTGGCTGAAACAGCCCGCGATTTGCGATGCTGAAACAACATACAATAGCAGTAACAAGAGACAAATAAAGAAGTTGTTACTCCAGCCGCAACAGCAACACCTCACTCAGCTCTTGTAATAGCATTCTGTTGCGGGAGACTAGGATATCCTATTCCAGTTTAGAAAGTCGATCTGACTAAGAATAGGACTCAGATGTACACCTATAATTAGTTGATTGTATCGAAGGGATCCTCCTCTTTAAATAAGAGAAAATCACCATTCGAGAGGACCTTATGTTTTAGCTAAGAAAGGATTTACAGAGAAGGACGTGCTCTACTTCAATTTGTAATATGATACAGTTGACAGATGAATAAAAGATTGTTCTGAGCATTTCTCTTTAGTCCCCTTCGTTCCAGGGGAATCTTGTGAGAAGGGAGGGCCCACCTTCTTCACAAGATTCACCCGTTAGCTTTGTAGTGTGTTAGTGTGATTTATGTTTATGCCTTGACTAAATTCTGTTTTGCTGAAACACTACTTTATTGAATTTTGTTTTGCTGAAACACTACTTTACTGAACTCTGTCTTGCTGGAACTCTGCTTTACTGAATGTTACATTGTTTTCATGTGATTCATGCTTGGATAATTGTTAATTATTTTAGTTAGCAAACATGTTTGATGAATTTATGAAAGTGTGCTAATCAGAAACAGGTGCTAAAGTTTCTTGCTTAGGGAATAGGGTCATGTTCTCTATTAGAGATAGTTAGCCTTCAGTGCATTAATGAGTTCATGAAAGTGTGCTAATCAGAAACAGGTGTTGAAGTTTCCTGCTTAGGGAATAGGGTCTTGTTCTCTGTTATAGATAGTTAGCCTTCAGTGCATTAATGAGTTCATGAAAGTGTGCTAATCAGAAACAGGTGTTGAAGTTTCCTACTTAGGAAATAGGGTCTTGTTCTCTATTAGAGATAGTTAGCCTTCAGTGCATTAATGAGTTCACGAAAGTGTACTAATCAGAAACAGGTGTTGAAGTTTCCTGCTTAGGAAATAGGGTCTTGTTCTTTGTTAAGAGATAGACAGCCTTCAGTGTGTATGTCAATTATTTCAGTTAAGCAATGAGTTCATGAAGTGTGATGATCGGAAACAGGTGCTGAAGATTCCTGCTTTGGGAATAGGGTCATGTTCTCTGGTTACAGAATAGTTGGTATTTCCTATTGCAGTATCTTGTTGTAATCCAGGATTCTTCAATTAATCATTTCTTTAAACTTTGAGCTCTGCAATAGGTAGGTTTCTTTCCTATAATTCAAGTTAGAACTTCAGTTTGTTCAAGGCAAGTGTGATTAATATATTTGTACTACAAATTTAGGTTGCTTTTGAGATTGAGCATATATAGTGCGTGGTTACCTTTGAAATAAACAGACTTCCCTGGGTTGACAATTTATGTAGCACTTGATTGTTTAGATTAAATAAGCAATTATAGTGACCAACACCTTCCAAGTAGTGGAACTGGGACTATAACTATCCCACTAGACCTCTACTTGGTCTACCAAACGATGTCGAAGTTGTTGAGTGCATCAGTCCAAAATGCAAATTGGTTCGGCCATCATGTTCCCCTTGTCCGACATATACAAATAACTCAAATCAATAACTTGAGAAGGATAAAAAATACAATGAGATAATAAAGACGCATCAAAAGCATCATGCATATGATCTAATGATGATGGAAATGAAAAACAATAAGCAACTAGTCCCTTTCTTTCTAAAATTTCAAAAAGTCCTACATAAAGTGGGGAAAAATTAGCTTCTTTATGAAACTTAATTGAGCTCTTTTATGGTCACACTCACAAAAATACCTTATTACCAACTTCATAATTTCTATCTACTCTATGTGCATCCACTCAACTCTTCTATCTATCTTGTGTTTATTTTAATCTTCCCTTAATCATCTTCATTTGTTCCTCCATCTCTTGGATTACTTCTAGTCCAACTGGGGCTCTATCCTCTAGCCTATCCTGCCTAAGAGGTGTTCTACATGGTCTTTCATATAAGAATTCAAACGGTTCCATCTTAATCAAACTTTGGTAATTATTATTGTATGCAAATTCAACAAGCAGTAAATATTATTCCCAAAAATTTTGTTGGTCTATCACATACATTCACAACATGTCTTCCAATATTTGATTTATTCTTTTGGTCTATCCATCAGTCTCTGGGTGGTATCATGTTGGATTAATGAGAGGGGGGGTGAATAAGTAATAGAGCTTTTTAATCCTTTTAACCATAGTATATAAGTAATGTTTAACTTTATGATCAATATACCATTATCATTCAACAAGTGCAGGGTAAATAAACCATGAACAATGAACAATCATACACATACACAATACCAATATTTTTACGTGGAAACCCAATGCGGGAGAAAACGACAGAATGTTTTTTCTTATATGTATTTAAGAATTACATTCATTGGAAGCACCAACTTCCTTTGTTCTCCAACTCTAACTGGAAAGAGGCTCTTGCCCCGTATATTTTCAGGCTACAACCTAAGGGAAGCTCCAAATCCCCAATTCTCTAACTACAACCCCCTATGTTGTCCGGCTACAACCGGAAGGTGACTACAACCACCTATCCTTGCCCCTTCCAACCGCCCTAAAATATAAGAGTCAAATGATGAAACCACTGCCACACTATCCCTGTGAGATATACCACTATAAACATGTACCAATCTATGCCAACAACTTGTAACCAGCATGTACCAATAGAATGTATTCAATCATGTACCAGAAGCCATCCTGTACCAACAAATACCAAAAAGTACGTGACCTATATATGCTACAACTCACGTATGTACGGGCCCTGTCTATATTGCAGTCTGTGTATGTATGTGGCATGTCTATACTACAACCTGCGTACACCTTTAGAAAGCTAGGGTTTTAAACTTTTCTAAAACTCAAACACTTTGATGCCTTTGTCAAATCAACTTGCAACCTGTCACTGTGTCCAATATGTAGTTGTGACCTCTGCATAGATCATTATACATATCCCTTAACCAAGTGCATTTATGTCTCTCTAGTCATGTACCATACATGTGTATACAATCATGATCAAGTGTAATAACCCTCACATGGACTAAACATCAAACCCTAACTAATATGCAGCCTCAAACTTCACAACCAAAATCCCTCAACCATGTACTAAAAAATCCCTTAAAAATGTTCCAAGAAATACAAGATATGCGTCAACACTAATCAAGATGTACCAATGATAAATACCAGATTTACCGGCGTTGTATTTCTATAGATCTAACTTATATAGTAAGTGTCGTACATCCAATAGCATCTCTAGGGAAAATCCTCAAACCCTCATAAACATATCTCATGTAGACAATAATATCCAACTACTCATAAAAATAGGACATACCTTTTGAACCTTTAGATAGATCTATTGTACCTGATCACTATAGACCTTCTTGGAAGCTTTCTTTTAGACTTTGGGAACCTAGCACTCTTAGCAACTCAAGATTTCACGGATTTTCCAAATGTATGTGCCTTGTTCTTCTTCAACCCACATATGTATGCTCCTTCTTCCACTGCAACCCACGTACACCTCAAAAACTAGGGTTTTTTCAATATTTCTGCAACTCCAAAACTTTCATCGTCAACCCTTCTTGCTACCTCAGACTTGCGTAACTTTATATGTATCAATGAGTACCCACAATAAGCCTTACACAATAATAGATATTCAATGTGCTCAATAGGTGCTAATAGGATACCCTTACTCTCTTATTTATAATCTCCAAGTAGATTCCTCTAGGGGTTACCTTCTAACTAACTTAACCCAACTTCCTTCTTTTAGGGATAACCCACTTCTAACCACTTTTCCACTTATAACCACTTTATCCACAAATAGTAAACTCACCACTTCTAGTTGCAACTAATTTATTTTTAATTATTTTCTCTTTGCAACAACTTAACTCGTGATTAACTCCTAGTTACAACCACTTTTACTAGTAAACTTCTTCTAGGAGATTTTAGAATAAATTGACTTCTTTGACCTTCTAGGGGATTTTAGATAACTCATGAGGGTTCTCCAACTTCACAAGGCCATAACTCTCTAACCATGAGGAGTTATGTGGTGTTGCACATATCACCGGAAATGGCATGACATGTATTATCAATCTAGAATAGTCTTACTTGCAAATACAATGATCTTCATACCTTTATACCTTAAACAATATTGAGTCCCTCAATAATACTATTGGGGCTACCGTAATGTGCTATCGGTCTTTCTTCAAGGGTTGACATCAATGAAAACCAACCCAATTAATCAACAATATCCCCCTTTGGAATTTATGGCAACACTCTGATGCAACACTGAAGTCATATCTCTCATGCTCTCCCTGTGACCATCGCTCCCCCTAGAATCATGCCTCTATGCTCTCTCTCCAAGAATATAACTCTATATCCATGCACCTGAGAAAAATCTCTATCCATGCATCTAATAAAACTCTCCCCCTTTGACATCAATGGCAAAGATAACTTCTCGTCAGGGATGCTCCCCCTAATTGAACTGTCCTTGGGGCTGCTCTCTGTCAAAGTTTGCTTCATCCATAGAACTTGTGTACAACATGTTGCTACTGCAATGTACTATGCTTCATCTATAGACAATGATATCAATGAGTGTTTATTGTTTATCCAAGATACTAAACACTCACCCAAGTAGAACATTTCTCCACTCGTACTTCTTCAGTCATCAATGCAACCTGCCCAATCTACATCTGTGTAGGCAATAAGTATTAGATCATTTCCTTTTGGATACCATAATCCAAACTCTTTTGTACCCCTGAGATATCTCAACATCCTCTTTACTGTTAGAACATGTGATTCGTTTGGTGCTTCTTGAAATCGTGCCACCTATCCAACTGCCTGCATTACATCTGGTCTGGATGTTGTCACATAAAGTAAGTTGCCAAACATTGACCTGTATTCCCTCTTATTTGTAGACTTTGAATCATCATATTTACATAAATTACAATTGGTATGCATAGGAGTATTGATTAGTTTGTAATATTCCATTCCAAACCTCTATAGCATTTCTCTGATATACTTGGTTTTAGACATAAAAATGCCTTGGTTTCTTTGACATATCTGAAGACCCAAAAAGAAGGATAATTATCCAAGTAATGAAATTTCAAATTCATTTTGCGTATCCTTTGCAAATTTATGGCTCAGCCTGTCATCATCACTTCCAAAAATAATATGATCAACATAAACTTAAATTAACAAAATATTATCTTCATTTACCTTGATTTAGAGGTTGTTGTCTGTGTTTCCTTTCCTGAACCCTTGTTGTTGTAAATATCTGTCCATTCTAGAATACCATGCTCAGCGGGCTTGTTTGAGACCATACAAGTCCTTCTTCAACCTACACACATAATTTTCATTCTCTGACAAATAAAATCCTTCTAGTTGCTCAATGTAGACTTCTTCTTCTAGATCCCCATTAAGAAAGGTTGATTTCACGTCCACCTGATACACTTTAATATTCTTGGAGCATGCATAAGCTAGGATCAATTTGATTTCTTCCATTCTAGAAATTGGGGCAAGCGTCTCTTCAAATTCGATACCTTCAACCTAAGCATATCCTTTACATACCAATCTAGCTTTGTTCCTAGTAACCTGTCCATCTTCATTCAATTTGTTTCTAAAGACCCACTTCGTGCTAATCACATTATTATACCTTGGCCTTAGAACCAATTCCCAAGTGTCATTCTTCTCTATCTGATCCAACTCTTCATCCATGGATTTAATCTAGAATTCCTCCTTGTTGGCTTCTTCAAAGATGATTGGCTCAATCGAGGATAAGAGTGCTAGATGTAGTTGTTTTGGTGAATGAATTCTTCTTCTAGTCTCAACTCCTACATCTTTGTTTTCGATAATCTGATCTGATGGATGATTCTTCTGTATTTGTTTGCTAGGTGTCTTTGGAGGTACTTGAAGATCTTGTTGTTCTTTCTCTTATGCTCCTAACTGGTCTTCTTAATCTTCCCCTTTTGCTACTTCTTCATCCTTTGCTTCTTCTTCATGACCTGTTCCAATGACTCATTTTCTTCTTCATTTATTCTTTGTCCACTTGTCTCATCAACCATCACATTAATGCTTTCCACAACTTTGTTGAGCCTTAGATTGAAACATTTGTATGTTTTCCTTGTGCTTGAATACCCAAAAAGTATGCCTTTTTCCACACAAGAGTCAAACTTTACCATTCTCTCATCTTTTGTTTTTAACATTTGCTTCCAAAAACTCTGAAGTGCTTCACATTCATTGGTCTTCCTTTCCATAGCCCATAGGGATTTTTATCACTATTGTTTATGAGCATTACTCTGTTTTGAATATGAACTGTTGTGTGTACTCCATGTGCCCAAAATATGTCTATCAACTTGGAATACATTAACATAGTTCAAGGCATTTCTTGTACTGTCAAGTTCTTCCTTTCGACAACTCCATTTTGTTGTGGTGTCCTAGCAACGAAAAATTTCAATTTTATTCCACGCTTGTTGCAGAAATCCATAAATTCCTTTGAAATAAACTCTCCTTCATTATCGGATCTCAAACATTTGATTTTTGAATCCATTTCATTTTCAACCATTTCCTTGTATATCTTGAAGTTCTCGAATGCTTCTAAATTCTTCCTGAGAAAAAAAATTGCAGTCATCCTTGTATAATCATCAACCAATAACATAAAATATTGCTCACCTTTTAAACCCTTTGTTCTAGTTGGTCCAACTAGATCAGTATGCACAATTTCCAGCGGTCTTGTTGTGGAGTATTCCTTTGATTTTAATTTGGTCTTTGTTTGCTTTCCTTGTTGACAATGCTTGCATAAGGTATTGGTTGGCTTTATGATCTGGGGAATTTCTCTGATTGCTTCCTTTTTTATGACTTTGACAAGGTTGTCAAAATTTATGTGACCCATTATTTTGTGCCATAGCCAAACTTCATCTTCTTTTCCTAGATGTTGGACAGGCATTTTTTGATGTAATTTTGGAGATAAAACTAAGTATGAAGCAATCGCGCAGAAGGAAGAAAGCGCGCATAAGGTAAAAAGGGTGCAAGGAATGAGACAACACACAAACAAAAGAAGAAAGCAAGCAAGTGAGAAAGGGAAGTGCAAAGGACGACAGTGCGACTTTCAAGAAATAGAAGAACAATAGAATATTTGTATAAACAAAAAGAAGTAGAAGAAGGTAAACAACCAGTTAACTGAAGTTGGCCATGCCATGCATTGTAATGGGATATTTTGGGATAGATAAGAATAGGACTTTTAACATCCCCGAGGTGTGGGACAATCGGTGACGGAGTGTGTTGTTAAGGAACTTCGTGATGTTAAGTCATCGGTTCATATATTAGATGTAGTATATGGATTTATTATGATGCAATACCCATGAATGACGGTAATAATCAAGAGCATACATAAGCTAGAATAAGGAACAATGGTTTGGGCATCTACTTCCCTTTCCCTTACTGCTACAAAAACTTGGTTCTTGCAGCCCCAATAGATACCTCGGGTGAGACTTCATCTGCGCAAGCAAGTGATGCCAAAAGGGCCAGTGTATTTAGGGTTTGTTGCTCAGAGCTAAACCAAACCTTGGGTCTTACAACCTGTGTGCGAACAAGAGAGAAATTTCAACAAATGGTTCTATTACCATGACCGAGAAATTGTGACTAAGGGAATGCTTTGGAGGCTGACTAAGAAAGAGATCCCAGACTAGCTAGAACAAAAAGAACGGGAGTTCGCGCGACAAGAGAACATGAACCCTCGGATGAGTGACAAGCAATGGATGAAAAAGTATGTATTCATGTATCTACATGAAATATTCTTTGGCGAATTCCCATAAATTTTGACTAAGTGGCTAGAAAGATTGATTGAAAAGATGGGAAGGTTTAGTGTTGCAATGCTAAATAATTGCACTCTGAAATTGGTGAAACAACTGAATTCGATTGCATCCAATTATATAGTGTTGCAGAAAGAAAAAATTTCAAAGGTCCACGCAGAAGGTTCTTGAAATCATTAAATATGTGGATCAAAATGTTATTATGTGAAAAGCATGTGATCATAATGAAGTCTAAAATATAAACAGGCTTTGCGCACATAGAGGAGTTGGAGGATAATAGAAGGATCGCCTGAGAAAATGAAGGAAGCAATGGAAAAGGAAGGAAGGGACTGAGGATACAAGAAGGCAGTACACTAGAAGCAAATTACAAGGTTGGAGAGTTACGCGGGGGAAGGAGGTACAAAGGTGAAAGACTGGGGATGGGAGAGAAGATCCGCACAGTAAGCCAGAGTTACAAGAACCTTGCACACAAGTCTAAATCATAGAGATACCCTACATAGGAGGAGGAATAGAGGGGTGTCAATCCATTCTAGTAATAGAAGATCTGGTAAGTCCTGCTCAAACAGGATCCTACGTTGAATCCACAACCCTGTGTGTGTCACCACAATCAGAGATAACCTTTGAATATTTGTTGAAAGCCATCGTAGTTAGGCAAGGAGGACGGAATAGTAGCAGTCAAAATAGTGGGAGTAATGCATAGAGTCAAAATCAGAGTTTACCAACCTCACCAAGAGGAGGGATGATCCGGATTTTATGAGTAGAACGAAAAGAATACAAATTATTAACATGTTCTTAACACAAAATAACAGAGATACAGTAAAATTGGTTTTCTATTCAATAACGAAATAAGCTGAAACTGTAAAATGCAGCAGAAACAAGCTTCCTGGAATGGTGACGGCTTATCTCTGAGAAGAGATGTGACGGTTGTGCTCATTCGCAAGAAGAAGATTGCAATGAGGCTCTAAAGGAATTTTTACAGTAAACAAGAATGCCAAAACCCTAGACATCCAAAAACCTAACCCTAGGAGATGAAGCACCAAAAGTCATGTGGGCCTCGTTTGTGTAAGTTAGTACATCAACTTCCCGGGGTCGTAACTTTTGCATACGAATTTCGTTTTAGGCGTGTGATAGCCCGTTGGAAAGGTATCATCAAGGAGATTAATTTTGGGGACTCAATCATGCTTTTGGATATTACTAATGAGCTCAATCCCGAAAAACCTTCATTTAGGCCCTCAAAATGGCCTCGGAAGTTAAAAGTGCTAAAAATAGTAAATTGCCAAAATTGTCAGAAAACTGTTTTGATCCAGTTGGAAAATGTGGGTGGCCACTGATATTCGTCTGGATCAATCCTCCATCCTTAGGAAGCAATGGTCTCCATTACATTGAGGTCCCCCATCAGATGAGGAAATTTCTGTTGAATTTGGCCCCGGGTGAGCCACTTGCCTTGGTGCAGGAGCTGCCCTTCTTTGACGACTCGATAAAGATGGATCCTTTGTTGTTGAGTGCCCTTGATCTGTGTGTCCACAATCTGATCATTGGATGCATGTTGTATGTAGTGAGGGTTGAGCTTTGTGGGTGTCAATTGTTCTGCTACTTTTGAGGTGTCCAATAATGGTGGGAAATAAAGGCGAAGGAGATCCACATTGAACATTGAGTGCAAGCCAAGGAAAGGAGGAATGTTGAGCTCAAAATAATTATCCCCCATGGCCTTGGTGATAGTGTACAGCCCATAACAAAGTGGGTGAATCTTTCGATGGGGTCCTGTAAGGCTTTCTTTCTGCAAGTGCAACCAAACTTTGTCACCCACCTGAAACTTATGTGGCACCTGATGTTGATCACGGCATTGTTTGTACTTGTCATTGGACTTCTGTAGGATATCCTGAACCTGTTGGTGGATGTGTTGGATCCGCTCAATGAACCGGGTGGCTTTGTCATCTTCAGTTGGAGCAGGAGATGATTCGGTCGAGGTGACCGCAAGGGGAAGTGAAACATCTATGGGACCCAATGGTTGGAATCCCAACCCCACCTAAAAGGGGTTGTGGTCGGTTGAGCTATGCAGAGCTGCTTTCAATATCTCCATTTCTGTGGTCGTTTCTGGAGGAGTATTTAAGCTCTGGGCTGCTTTCAAGATCTCCACTTCCTGAGAAGAAGAAATCCCAGCTTTCGCAAGGATCTAAGTGAGTTGTTCCAATCTAACACTCATAGTTAAATCATATTGTAAAATGGGTTCTTACAGCACCCAAATCAAAAAAAAAAACTGAAAAACACATTTCTCTTCGCAGTTGTAAAAATTGAAATTGTCGATATTGGAATTGCTAGAATTGAAATCTACACTTACGCTTGCAGGAATTGAAACACTTCCCACATGCCCTTACCCATATTTCACCTCAAAGTTAGGAGCATGACTATTCAAACTAAACCTCAATCCATCGTGCTTCCCTGGCAACGGCGCCAAAATGTTAGGCGAAAATATTGTCGTTTAATTCTGTTGTAGTACTTGCCCAACTATTTAATTTGTCAATTTGAGGTTCGTATGCTTATGAAGCACACGCACTATATATGCAGGACCGAAGTAGAAGTAATCTAATCTAAATTGTTGAAATGAAATTAATCTAGGAAAGCATTGAAAGACTAACTAGGAAAGCAGGATATTAATCTAGGAAAGCAATACAACATGTGAATAGTTGAATAACAAAAGACATATGTGAGCTCACACAATATATCAATCTCAAATTATATTACAAGAGTCAAATGACAAAGCATGAAAGAATAACAAAGCTAAGAATCCCCTTCTCCTAATTACAAGACTAAATTATGGATTACATGATCTCTAACTCTCAGGCTAATCTCTCCATTATGAATAACATGCCTCCCTCATGAAGAGAGAGCACTCTCTTATATACATGAAAGTCTTGAAGAGTGTCATAATTATAGATCCACTATTCTCTCAACTTATTCTTCAAATCCTCCACAAATATCTTGGATAAGATATGCCATCAAAATCTCCATGATCTTCTCCTTTGAATATGCTTGAATGATTATCTTCAAATCTCTTTCAAATCTTCAAAGATGTAATTCGAATTTGAGGCTAGGTGGTAATATTTGACTTTTCTTAAATCTTCACATATGCCTGCACACATCATCAAACTCATCCAACCTTGATATATAATGAAAATATGTCATTTTTCTAAGATTTAATCATAAATTCACTTATAATACTAAAATGAATAAAGTGGAAAATAATAAGGTGAAACCCAAGTGTATTTATGGAAATGGTATGATGGAAGGTTAATGGGACGATGAAATGTAAGGAATAGTGAAGAAAAAAGAGGATATAAATGTGACATTTCTGAGGCCCAACATGCCCCCCAACTCAACTTGTTGCATGTCCTCATGCAACCATGCATGGATCTTCTTAAGAACTTTTGGCATTCAAACTTGGCTTTGATTGATGATGCCCTTTTAACAACGAATATTTCCAGGATGTAAAATATAGGAGTAGCAGTATGCAAAATATGTGCAACGGCATGTGAAATTTTCTTATGGTTGGTTCTTGTATGACAACCATGAATACAAAAGATGTTGGTTCTTGTATGACAACCATGAATACAAAAGATGTTGGTTCTTGTGTTAACAACATTCATTTCACTTATTTATTTTCTTGCTGCAATAATTTATCCATATACTCACTGGAAATAATATGCTATCAATGTGCATAAGAAAGCATCATTGTGTATAAGAAAGCATTTTCTTTATTTTTATGAATCATACCAATATGTATATCAATCGAAATGCAACAAAGTGTCGTTGGAAAAGAAATGTTAGTGAATCAGAAATGGAATGATGAGATGGTAAAATGGAATAATGGTAATGAATATGTAGTGAATATAGGTTCCCTTCCCCCCCAACTGAAGTGGTTGCATATCCTTATGCAGCTTGGCATAGGTTATGAAAGTGAAAAAGGAAATAGAGCATGGTGAGGGAATTTTCCAAAGTTATTCATTACTAGCAAATAAGAAATTACATGATTAAAGATTAGAAAAGTACCTCCACTTACCCAATAATGATGATGAACAATGCAATAGGAATATGGCTAGTGTTGGACCATGGAAGATGTCATTGCTGCAGGATCATGAAAATGGAACTGCTAATGATGTTGTTGCTGTAATTGGATCATGGGAAGTGAAGGAATCTAAACTGCTACTGCTAAATCATGAGAAATGTGGAAGGCAGAGAATATGGAACAGTGGTACTCTCATAGATCAGAAATCAAACTACTGCAACTACTGAGGGGATCATGAAAAAGTGTATAGTCTTCACCTGCTACAAATCGATGGTACAATTATAGTCATGCGAATAAATGTGTCGATGTCAAGCATGAAGAGAAATCATTGGATTACCGGCCATTGATGAATGTCGTTAACCAATGCGAGACAAACTCACCAGTGATGTCAATGAGTGTCATGGTACCCGATTACATCTTGTGAAGTGTGAATGGATTTGTTGAGGTCAATACTTGAGCACCAGATGTCACTCTGAATCTTTTATACCCAGCTTGGTGCACAAGGTATGGAAGATATTTGTGAAATCTGGCATTGCTTGGTCTCTTTCTTGCTGCAGTGTGGTCCATTTGGTATACAGGTCGTCATAACTTCCGACAGGGTAGTATTGTTCCTTAATAGCATCCCTGAAGGATTCCCAGGTGGCCGTGACTGAAAATAATGAGGTTTCCTCTATTTCCTTTTGCTCACAGAAAGTTTCCTACCAATCTTTGACATGGGGAACGGCTTTGAGGAGCACAAAAGTAATCTTTTCTCTATGGTAGATTCAACCACTTGTCTATAGCATCTGCTTCTATCTAACCTTCAAATATAGGAATATCAAAGTTTATTTGTACCTTGAAGGGGGCGGCGCCTCCGTTCGAAGAAGATGCGTCGCTTGTTGGTAGCCACCGAAGGATTTGCACAAAACTATCCATCATCTCGCTCCTCTGTTGCGTGAGGGATTCCTCAATCAACAGTTTGAAAGGATCTCATGTCCTGTCATATTTATTTTCTCCTGCCATGAGAGGTCGCTTGGGCGTGCGAGAGCTTCTGTCCTCAAGAGAAACAAGCTCGAGACCCAACTCTTTGTACTCCGACCTCGTTGGGGACATGCATTAAGACAACAAGGAGCAGACCGCTCTGATACCACTGATCCAGGTTTTATGAGAAGAACGAAATGAATACAGATTAATAACAGGTTCTTAACACAAAATAACAGAGATACAGTAAAATTGGTTTTCTATTCAATAACGAAATAAGTTGAAACTGTAAAATGCAGCGGAAACAAGCTTGCCGGAATGGTGGCGGCTTATCTCTGAGAAGAGATGTGACGGCTGCGCTCATTCGCAAGATGGAGATTACAATGAGGCTATGATTTCATTTTTACAATAAAAAAGAATGCCAAAACCCTAGACATCCAAAAACCTAACCCTAGGAGATGAAGCGCCAAAAGTCATGTGGGCCCCGTTTGGGTAAGTTAGTACATCAACTTCTCTGGGTCATAACTTTTGCATACGATCTTCATTTTAGGTGTGTGATAGCCCGTTGGAAAGGTATCGTCGAGGAGATTCATTTAGGGGGCTCAATCATTCTTTCAGATATCATTGAGGAGATTCATTTAAGGGGCTCAATCATTCTTTCAGATATCATTGAGGAGATTGATCCCTAAAAATCTTCATTTAGGCCCTCAAAACGGCCCCAGAAGTTAAAACTGCTAAAAATAGTAAATTGCCAAAATTGTCAGAAAATTGTTTTGAGCTAGTTGGAAAAGGTGGGTGGCCATCGATATCCATTCAAATCAAGGGAATACACAACCCAACATGGAAGGAATAGATAATACACTTAGACTTTCTTAATTCAAGGGAGTGAGATCAGAGGATCCAGAACAACACTTGTTTGTCTGTGCGACAGATTGGGCTGCTAAAAACATACAAGATAATGTCGTAAAAATTGCACAGTTAGCAACAACATTTAGAGGTCGTGCACTGGTATGGTATATGAAATTATAGAGCATTACACCTATAGGACATACCAGGACCTTGGTAGAGATAAAGAAAGCGCTACTAAAGGAGTTTAAAAAGCCAAAGTCAGAATCACAATACATCATTGAGCTCAAAGAGATCAAACAAGTACAAACAGAGTAAGTATGGGATTATGATCAATGCTTTAAGGATGTGATGGAGAGACTAACTTTCCAAATTCTGGATCAAAAACATCAAGAGTGGTTTATTGTTGGACTTCTACCACACGTTTAGACGCCCCTAATTCAACAAAAGGTTATGTCACAGCCTCGGGCTCTAGAAATCGTGATGAAACTAGAGTCATTGCTAGCAGGAGACACGGGAGGAATGACACGGGTTCAGAGGTAGTTGGTTGCATTAACAATCCAGCTGGCTGAGCTTACCAAGGGAAGGGGAAAATGAGAACGGTTTTGGTGTACAAAGTGCGGGACGGAAGGCCATCACAAGGACAACTGTCCAGCATTCACGTAGTGCTTGGTAGCGGGGGCAACGAATCCATTACCTAGAGGAGGATACTGTGAGATATATAAGAAATTGGGCCATCATCCAACTGAGTTCCCATTACTCCATAAATATCAAAGTACTCCAAAGAACTTATTTTGCAATTTTGCAAGTCGGCAGGGCATGAAGAAAACGATTGTCGTGCTTTCGACCTACTAAGGGAGAACACATCGAATATGTACAAGATCTAGGAAGAGACCATTGGTGTAGATGGGGGTGGCACGCAGTATAACACTCAGAGAGGTTTCAATCAGAGGAACTGATAAAATTTTGGCAGAGACCGAGGTAGAGGGAATTTTGGTAGAGGAGGATGAGGACCGATTATCTGTTATAACTGTAATCAACTCAGACACTTGGCTTGCGATTGCCATAACCCATTTACCATGTGCACATATTGCAAGGCATTGGATCACGCAATGGAAGACTATCCCCAACTAGTTGCAAAATGGTAGGCCACAGGAAACCCTAACCTGAATCATCATCATAATCAAAATGTGTAGATGATATCGGTAGAAAGACGCAGTGAAGGACCAAAAATTATTGTTGTCACATGGGGAGGAGCTCAGATAGGAATAGATATGGAAACTCAAGGAAACCAAACAGAGCCATGGGTAAGAAAGTCAACAGGACCCATACCAACATTTGATCCTCAACAGGAAAAAGAGACATATCATAACGCAAGAAAGGAAATACTTGGACCACATGGGGGAGCATCAACATCATTGTTGCCTCGTATAGAAGACCCAATGATACCTGAAAAGACAAGTGCGCAAGTAAGTACACTAACTAAATTCTTAAAGAGTTGTGTAGAACTGATGAAGGATAGAACTGTGCTCATTATGTTATATAACGTGATTGATCACTGCACAAAAGGAAGGGACACCCCTGTCGCACAAAGAATGGTAAATCGTGTACTGCATGGGAAGAGAACCAACGGGGAATTCAGGTTTAATGCGCAGATTGGGGAGTACGATTTGGATAATGTTATTCTAGACTTAGGATCGAATGTGAATGTACTACCTAAGCATACATGGGACATGATGGGAGAACCTAAGCTAATATGGTCCCTTGTTCAGTTAAGGCTCGCAAATCAACAGAAGATAGTCCTGATTGGGTGATTAACAGGAGCACACGTGAACATAGATGGAGTGTGCAGCATGGAAAACTTTGAAGTTATTGAGATTATAGATGATAGTCAACCATATCCTGCCTCAATGGGATTGGAATGGGAAGTTGATAATCAGGCAATCATTAACTTGAAAAGGAGAGAGATGATCTTCAAGGTTGGGGATATAAAAGTTGTTGCACCTTTGGATTCATCAGAAGGGAAGAGATACATAGAGTCCACCAGAGGAAATGACATGGACAACTTGTATCATCTGACTGCACGCATGGAGGATTATGTTGACCCAACAATGAAAGGCACTCTAAGTTGGAGAAGTATCAGTTCATGCGCATCAGATTTAGAATTTGGTCTAGAGAATTGGCAGCAGAGGATGCATGAAGTGTCAACTAGACGGTGTGCACGTATAAACCGATCCTTGCGCTAGATTGGCATAGAGCTATGTAACCCACCCAGGTACAATGGACTACCTAAGAATGGTATGTTTATACAAGCATTTGAGTTATAGGTCCTGAACAATAGAGAATTTTGGCATTGGATGTCATCTTAAAGGAAATTCCATCCAGATGGTGGGTCGTGCACAGAAAGGGAATGAAGGACTAGGCAGAGTGCAGTAGACTTATGCAGATACACTTTGGGCATGAGGAAGTAGAGTGCATGTAGAAGTACAGAGGAGAGGCCAACCTGGTGAGTCACATAGAAAAATGTAGAGCTTTATGGCGCTTGGAACCAAAGACAGAGTGGACGCACCGATTCATACATACGTTGGACACAATCCCGAAGAATTGGTATTTAGAATTAGATATGCACATGGAGAAAACATAATGGGAAGGATTGGCCCAAAGATTTAAAATCACATTCAATTTTGAACATGAATCCCCCTCCATACATGTAGCATTACAGGCCATCTAAACAAAGATCTTATCGACAGTGGAATCGATGGAAGAAGTACCATTAGGCATGGTGCACAAAGCCAAGATGATGGTCCAGAAGTTATTGGAATGTTATAATGTCACGGAGGAAGAATACAAGGAAGAAGATCTCGGGAATGTGTAGGTACCAGAGACAAAAGGAACATGCACAGTACAAGGGCCAGAGCTTGTATTTGTCACGTACACACATCCTATAAAGACAACGAAAGTCAACATCAGGACAACGGAGAATCCTAATTTTGCACAAATAGGAGACTATTGGAACAATGAGACAATTGAGAAGGTGGCAGACTTATTACGGGAATATCATGACTTATTTCCAACAACATTCTCATAGACGAAAGGGATATCAGGCGATTTAGGTGAGATGAAGATTCCATTGAAACCTGGAGCTAAGCCAATACGACAGAGACCTTGCAAGTTGAACCCACAATATAAGGAGAAGGTTAAGGTTGAATTAGACAGAATGTTCGCCACAGGAATCATTGAACCAGTAGAAGAATCTGAGTGGATAATCCCAATGGTGGTGCAGGACAAGAAGACCGGAGAAATTAGGATCTGTGTGGATCTAAGGAAGCTTAATGATGCATGCTTGCATGACCCATTCCCAACACCATTCACGGATGAGGTACTTGAGAACATAGGAGGGAAAGAAACCTATTCATTTACAGATGGATTCTCTAGATACAACCAGATAAAAATTACGCAGGAGGATACACATAAAACCACCTTCGCGACAAAATGGGGCAGTTATCAGTACACAATGATTCCATTTGGATTAAAGAATGCCCCTGTGGTGTTTTCTAGAGTAGTCGTGGCAACATTCAAGGAGTTCATCCATAAACTTTTGTAAGTTTATTCATATGATTGGATGGTATTCAGTCTACTTCAAGAACATATAGAGGTACTTCAGCTCATGTTAGATTGATGCAGACAATCTCATATTTCATTGAACTTCAAGAAATGTATCTTTTTCGCACCATTTGGAATTCTACTAGGACATGTAGTATGCAAACAAGGACTATTGGTTGACCCAACTAAGATCACAATAATTATGGAGTTGGAACCTTTGACATCAGTCAGATAGTTGAGGGAAACTTTGGGTCATACAGGGTATTACAGGAAGTTTATCAAAGGGTATGCACAAATTGTAACACCCATGGAGAAGTTATTAAAGAAAGAAGCTAAGTTCCAATGGAATGAGGACTGCCAGAAGGGGTTGGACACACTAAAATAGAGACTGGTCAATCCACCCATTTTAATCTTTCCAGTCTTGACCAAGGAGTTCCATGTCCATGTTGATGCATCATCCATTGCATTAGGCGCAGTACTATCACAACCAGGAGAAGGAGACATCGATCATCTGATTGCATTTGCAAGTAGGAAGTTGTCTATATCGGAAAAAAAAAATTATACGACTATAGAACGAGAAGGCCTGGCCATGGTCTATGTGCTCCAGAAGTTTAGACATTATTTACTTGGGTCTCATTTCAAGATGTATACAGATCATTATGCATTAAAGTACTTAGTCAATAAGCCTATCTTAGGAGGAAGAATATGCAGATGGTTGTTATTATTTCAGCAATATGACTTTGAGGTCATAGTAAAACCAGGGAATTTGAATGCAGGACATGATCATCTCTTGTGCATATTAACAGGAGAGGATGCAGGTAATTTAGATGATAATTTCCTATATGCGCAGTTGTTTGCAGTAAGGATGGTGGATGATTACTTCACGGATATTGTGGAGTTTTAAATACATGCGTGACTCCCTCCGACATGACAGTTACGTAGAAGAAACAATTGGTAGTGAAAGCAATAGACTATCAGTCGATTTCCAGGAACTTGTATAAGTTAGGAGTAGATGGGATATTGAGGTGTTGCGTACTGGAACATGAAAGGTTGGTTATACTGGAGGAAGCACACGATGGGATTTTTGGAGGACATTACGCAAGAAAAGAAATGACACAGAATATTTTATGTGTGGGGCTTTGGTGGCCTACATTGCACAAAGACACGAAGGAGTATTTTCAGTCATGCGATGTATGTGAAAGAGTGGGAAAACCATCTTGGCGCGATGAAATGTCCCTCAATCAACAAGTTACATTGCAAGCCTTTGATAAGTGGGCAATTGACTTTGTAGGTCCAATCAACCCACAAGCAAGGAGATCAAGAGTGAGATACATCATCACTATGATGGAGTATTTAACGAGGTGGGTGGAAGCAGTACTAGTTAATGATTGCACTACAGATACTACTGCATGGTTTCTATTCGAGAATATCGTCACCAATTTTGGATGTCCATGCATATTACTAACCAATCAAGGTATGCACTTTCTGAACACAACAATTGTCGCACTAACTGAGGAATTTCAGATTCATCATCAAAAGAATACACCATATCACCCATAGGCTAATGGCATAATGGAAACATTTAATAAGGTTTTGGAGAATGCTTTGACAAAAATTTGCAATGTTGGAAGAGATGATTGGGACTTATGCATTCCCGCGGTATTATGAGCATACAGAACTACAAGTAAGAAGTTGATAGGGTAGACATCATTCTGGTTGGTCTATGGATAGGAAGTAGTGATGCCAATGGAGTTGAGACGAACAAAGTTCGCTCACACAAGAATTATCCAAAATACTTGGAATATAACATAATAATCCATGTAGGAATAATGTATAAAACATGAATAGATAAGATGATATACAATTGAGAATGAGGGCTCGTTTATATACCCACACATGGATGCCCTTAACCAATAGTCATGTCCTTTGAGACATGTCCTTTCATTATTAATAGTTATTATTTATTAATTAATTATTATGTTATAAATATCTATTTATATGTATATTTATGTTCATAACACGAGTTCATTATACCTATCCTACGCATTGCAGCTATCACGGAGCTCTCAGATATGGGTGCAACGGAGGAGATATTAGCATAGTTAGTCTGGCTTGAGGAGGACCGGTTTATTGCAGGATTCCATCAGTAGGTGCAGAAAGCCAGAGAGAAGACCTGGCATGATCAACACATTAAATCCAATAAATTTCAAGTCGGTGTTTTGGGCTTACTTTATGACAACAACTATCTGCAGCACCCAGGGAAGTTTTACATGCATTGGTTAGGTCTATATGTGATCCAGCAGATAATCAAGACAGGTGTTGCGTAGTTGGAAACCTTTGATGGACAAACCTTGGACGAAATGGTAAATGGAAGTCAGCTAAAACTTTATAGAGACATCCAAATGTCTGCACAATAACCTGTGTTGTGAAAAAACCCTCTATTATAGTAAGTGTACCATAGTAGCAATAAAAACAAGAAAAACCAAATAAAATGTAGAAAAAGGAAAGAAAACCACTAAAAAGGTAGTGATAGGACAAGGGAAAAGAAAGTGTGAAATCCCAAGGTAAAAGAACTTGCGCAGATGAACTGATCATCCCACACGAAGTGAACATTGCGCCAAGTTCAAAGACAAGGTACAGACAGGCCCAATTGCGACATGCAATGCACTACTGAGCATATTGGCACAAAAATACCATTAAAAGCAACTCGGCATGGAAAAGACAATTGGATGACCGGCAGAACAAGTCATCAAAGCACTGTGTAAGCATTCAATCTGAAAAACCACCAGAAATCCCAAACAAATCAGCAAGTATGAAAGGAGGATTATAAGGTGGATTTGGAAATTAAGGAGCATTTAGTAACCTATTACCAACTTCGACGTTAGATGGGACAAGGCAGTTAAGGCAAGCTATGACAGGTCTACTTAGCACGAACACACAAAATTGTGAGCGGTATGGAAACTCTAAGTCGGTTTCGCATGCAAGCATGAGAGAAAAGAGCCATGCTACCTGAGCTAAGTTACAACAACCTACACAGCCACACAGAGTCCATTCACAAGCCCAACATATAGAGAGAATGGTGATACCACGAATGGGAGGACCATACAGTGCAGTAAGGAAACAATCAACGCAACCAGTGGATGTTGAGGTAGAAGAAGTGGCTAGACCTTCGGCCCCATAACCACCCAAAATTTTTCACACAGATTATTTGCCTTCGAGGCAGGATGACGTGCCCCCCGTTACAGTACTAGTGAATGCCAAATATCCATTACCCATAGCACCAGTCCTGAAGGGTGTCAGGCAAGATGAGGACATGCTTGACACAGTGGCCAACTTGAAATTTGTTGACCATGACATCACGAACATGCAGAAGTTCCCTGAGTTGGCCAGGGATCAATATCTATGTATAAAGACCGACCCTAGAACGGGAAAAACTCAGGTGGAAGCACAGGAATGGGTGTTAGGCTTGGAGAAAGCTAGGATTCTCAAGTTGTTCATTCCACATTTCGGACGCATTAACGAAATCAATGCATGTGTCCAAGGTATTTCTCAGTTGCGTCCATGGGGGAACACTTTGGATAGATCCCCTAGTTTCAATTAATATGGCGCTAATTGTGCACATCACAAGGTTGAGCAAGGCAGGCGACAACCCATAATTTGTATTCCTCAAACTGGGAGAATGTGCCCTCTCTAAGGCCATCAAAGAAAAGTATGAAACATTCATAGGCAAAAGAGGTATGGATTAGAGGAGCATCAATGATAAAGAGGTCAGATTTACAATGCAGGTTTTGGCCTACAAATTTCTACGTAAATGTCGTAAAGATGAGGTACTTGTGGCAGTCATCTCTATTGCGAAAAGATGCAAAGAAGGTGTGAAGATGAATTGGGAAACGTTTCTTGTTAATAAATTTTTGCAGGATTGCACAGAGGTCCAAGATAAGAGCACAAAATTTCACTATGTGTGGCTACTTATTCTTATTACACTGTCGGGTGGCAGAAGCCTGCATTTTACCAATGCATGCATGTTTAAATTCATAGTCCTTTGGCTACTATATATGCCAATATATGGCACTCCACCATACAGAGACGGAAAAATGACACCAACACCACTTTTTACAAATATTTGCAGTTCATCACACATGTAGTAGAGACTACATTGCAAATTCTACAGGAAGCAGTTCTTGCCTACCGAGACGTCGTGCGCTTCCGAGCCGACATGCACCACCTATATGTGCAAGCCAAAAAGGATATTGTGAGATAGGAGTTTCCAACCAATTACCGATTGACAGTGGAAGAGGTGCACTCCATAATCAATGACTGGGAGGATGACTGGAAGAATCCAGCCGAAAAGTCAGGGTCCTCCCAAGAGGACGAAGACCAAGGGAAAAGTGAGGAAAAGGAATAGGATTAGAAAAATGGTACAGAAAAGCACCCTAGCAAATCAAAAGTCTCAGAAGTTGGCCTCAAAAGAAAATATCAAGAGCCAGAAAAGATAGGAGGAGCACGAAATAAAGATAAAGCATAGTGCCAAGCCCCTTTTTACATTTTGATTGATGATGATATGGATCGTATTAGGTACTTGATCCATGATTCCACCAAATAACTTTGGGGGGAAGCTGCAACAAAGCACGAGGACCAACAGAAGAAGGTCCAGGATCAATTGGGAGTCCTTCAACAACTTTTAGAAACATCATGCATTGTGAAAGACCCCAAGACAGGGGACGACCCATCTATAGAACCAAGAACAATAGAGGCCAATGCACGGGCATATCTAATATTCTCCTTAGGGGAGCATCGAACAATATAGGTTAAGGCAGCCACGTTGGAGTTGCCAACAAGGGAATTGCAGGAACAAATTGCGGCATTAGGCCAACTTAGTATCATCGTCTCCATATTACCCATCCAAAGGGTAGAGGAACTCCAAGAGTAGTTGGTCTGGTAGATAAGGCATCGAGGTGACGCCACACACCGATACTTGGTCAAATTGAGGGATGAAAGCACCCAGATACAGACACGGTATGATACGGGCCTACAACAAAAGAAGGAGCGTGAAGGCGGAATGGAGAAAATTTTGAAGACAAAAGAGAGCGTAGAGGAGAGGGCAACGAAATCCAAAAAGGAGAAGGATGACACAGATGCTATGGTACAGAAGACATATACCATTGTCCAACAGTTATACAAACAAGTACTCAAAGTCCCCCTAGTTGTAGAGACCACCATGGAGGAACAATTGTTGAAGATTAGGGAAGTTATGAAGACATTCAGAGAACAAATCTAGGATCTGCAACTACAGAACACATCAGGCACGCCACCTGAGGTGTGCGAGGATAGACTGAGAATGACAACACCAGCAATTGCCAGGATTAAGAAATTTGATGATGAATGTGCACGAATTTGTGAGGAAAGTGCCAAAGTTTGGGAAGAACTCATGGGAGACCCAAAAATGAAGGTCGTAGACGCCAAACTACAAGCAGTGCAAGAACATGCCAATGAGGCGGTAGAAAAGGTGACAACATTTCCATTGGTCAAGCGAATGGAAGCCATTTTGGTGCAACAACATGCGTGTGTTTAAGTAGAGAGACTCAGGGACCTTCAACAGAGACTTGAACCTAGGCAAGAGGAAGTAATCTGGATTATTGGTGAATTGGCCAATGTACATGGGAAGGTCAAACAAGTCACAACTGACACAGAGGGAAAACTTCAATACTTGACCGCGCAGGCCATTGAGGAGATCATAGAAACATTGGCCACCATGGTCACAGAGGTAGAAATGGCTAAGACTTCCACACAATAGTTCATTGCAGAGTGGAAGAACAGGCAACAGCCCTGAGTGGCTCAGGATGAGCCACACGTGAGTGTTGGGGGCTTGTTGGACAGGCAGTTTTGGATGTAATTTTGGAGATAAAACTAAGTATGAAACAATCACACAGAAGGAAGAAAGTGTGCATAAGGTAAAAAGGGTGCAGAAGGATGGACAACGCACACGACGAAGACAACGCACAGACAGAAGAAGAAATAAAGCGAGCGAGAAAAGGAAGCGCAAAGGATGATAGTGAGACATTCTAGAAATAAAAGAACAACAAAAAATTTGTAGAAAGAACAATAAGTGGAAGAAGGAAAACAACCAGTTAACTAAAGCTAGTCGTGCCATGCATTATAATGGGCTATTTTGGGATATATAAGAATAGGACTTTTAACCCTAGATTTTGGGTATAAATATGTAATGGGTAGGGTAAAAAGAGAGAGCTAGCAAGAGATAGAGAGCGAGAGAGATAGTGGGCTATAAAAAGTTTGAAGAATCCATAGAGGTTGAGGTTATGTAAGAATCATGAATGTAATCAATTGAGACGATGAATAAAGGCAGCGATTGAGAGATCATCTTGCATCTTGTGTTCTTTACTTGTTTATGTGCATTTATGAATGATGTTGTTATACTTCATAGATTAGATGTAGTATATGGATTGATTATGATGCAATACTCATGAACGATGGTAATAATCAAGAGCATACATAAGCTATAATAAGGAACAATGGTTTGCGCATTCGCCTCCCTTTCCCTTACTACTACAAAAACCTGGTTCTTGCAGCCCCAATAGCTATCTGGGGTGAGACTTCATCTGCACAAGCATGTGTAAGCAGGTGATGCCAAAAGGGCCAGTGTCTTGAGGGTTTGTTGGTCACAGTGAAACCGAACCTTGGGTCTTACAACCTGTGTGCAGACAAGAGAGAAATTCCAACACTAGACAATACTTTTCATTTCCAATTTCACTTAATACATATATGTTGGTTGAAGTTCTTACAGTGGTTGCAACAAATCTTCCTGAGCCTTATTTTCTTATCTCACACTTCTGTGAATCAAACACAAGTTTATGACCTTGGTCACACATTTGACTTACACTTAGAAGATTATATTTTATATCTTCAACTAGCAGAACATTTTCTACCTTGGTATCCTTGTTTCTAATTATGATTGTGCCTCTTCCAATGATTCTAGGTGAGTCGTCATTTCCAAAGGAGACTGATCCATCTCTTTCCTTTCTTGAGGTTAGAAACATGTCCTTGTCACCTGTCATGTGCTTTGAGCAGCCATTGTTGACATACCAACCACGTTTCTTGTGTTTAGCTTGTAGAACAAGTGTGCATTCTTCATTGTTGAATTGATTATGCTTCCTTATCCATATTCTTTGAGGTTCATCTCTGTGAATGTTATTATTATGTTGTGATTCTCTTGGAGGAACTGTCATTCTACAATCTTTGGCCATGTGTCCAAAGTTGTTGCACTTATAACATTTCATCTCAGTACTCAAGTATTCAAACCTATTGTAGATTTTGTTTTGTGTTCCAATCGACCTTCTTGAGTAATCATTTCATGCATAACTTTCATTGTTGTCTATGTTCCGGTTATTAGCTCTACAACTCACAACCTTATGTCCAAAATTGTTACATGATTAACATAAACCAAGAAAGATAGTTTGATACCTGGGACCTATAGATCTTCTAAAATGAGTTACTCTTCTGAATCCTTCTTCTTCTTGAGGCCTTCTTGTTTCTAACTGTCACTGATTCTGAGATCTGAATCTTTTGGGTGGAGGAGTGTCTATGTGATCTTCCTTGTTAAACTTCTTGTCTCCTTTTACTATCTCCGCATAGCTTCTTGGTCGTGTTTCTTGATCTTTTGTTTTGGAGCTTGATCCATTTTTAGTCTGGTTGTATCCAAGTCCGGACTTATCATGATTTGGCCTTTGACTGCTAATACTATCGTCCAAAACTTTTGAGTTGTTATGCATGTTTTTCTTTTGAAGGTATTTTCTCAATGTAACAATCTTTGCTTCCAAACGTCCAATGATCATGTATTTTTTTTCCAACCATTCTTTGAGTGCTTATTCAATTATGTTCTCTTCTTCAACTTGGATTTTTAATTTATTGATCATCTTCTCTAGTTCTTCAGAGTTGGAATTTTGAGTTTTCTCTTTTCTTTTTAGTTCTTCATGTAGTGACTTATTTTTCTTATTTTCCCTTTTTATAACTTCTATGGCACCCGTCAATTCTTCTTTGTATTCAAATTCTGCCTCTTCATATTCTTCTTCAGTGTCTTCTTCATCTGAGTCTTCTACTGCCATGAATAGAACCCTTTTTGCCTCACATTCACTGACTTCATCTTTGTCTGATGAGGTGTTGTCTTCTTTTGTGCAAAAGCTTTTCTTGAAAACTTTATTTTTGGTTTTTTTTCCTTTATATATTTGTTTGTTGTTTGAATCGTCTTCTTCATTTGTTTTCTTCTTTTTATGGGAACATTTGTTAGCGAAATGACCAGTAGCATCACAATTAAAACGAATCAATGGAAGGTAACCTCTATATTTTTCATTGGTTCCCTTTTTCAGTGTTCTAATGAAGTTGGCTACTTCTTCATCGTCTTTTGAGATGTCACTGTTGCTGTTATCTGAATTTACCTTTTGCTTTCCCTTTTGCTTTGACTTCTTGGATGCTTTAAATGTTGCTTCTTTTGTAACTGGATTCTCGTGTTCATTTCTCATTTCATATGCTATGAATATTCCATGTAGCTCATCCATGCTTATTGAATCCAGATCTGTTATTTCTTCTAGTGTTGAGATCTTAGGATCAAATCTCATTGCAAGAAATCTTAGTATCTTTTGAACAATTATAGATTCATCAACTTCTTCTCCCAATCCTCTAATTTCATTCACTGTTTCATCGACTCGTAAAAAGTAAGCTGCAATATTCTCATCTTCCTTCATCTTCAATTGTTCAAATTGACCTCTGTAAATTTGAAGTTTTGTTGCCTTGACTTTTGCATATCCTTCATAAACATTCTGAAGTTTGTCCCAATTTTGACAAAGACCTATTATCATCACTATTACTTTAAAAGAAAATGACAATTATTTTACTTTTGAATTTGTTAACCGATTATAAATTTCCAAACCAAATATAATTGAGAAGTTAATTTTTCAAAAAAAAAAATTATGACTAAAAAATATTATATGTTTTGATTGGAGAATATATGTTCAAATTCCAATTCAAGGTATACTCTATGAACCAAAACATTGACATCATTTAGGTTGAACATGGATGGAAACATTGGGACTTTCACCTTCAATTTGGAAAAAAAATATTTCACATTTTCCATGATTTAAAAAAAAAAAAAAAGATAATATTATAAGACTTTGCAGTGAAGTTGTGCAAGGAAGTTCCTTCATCAACAAATATAGATTATGTGCAAGATAATGCAATTCTATGTGATAAGAAATTATCACCACAAAATTATGAAAGGTTAAAAGGAAAATTAAGTAATTTGAATAAAATGTTTGTTGACAAAGACAAAGAAATTGTTCAAACCGAAAGTAAGGTGGATTATCAAGATATAGAAGGCTATCAATTTCAATAAAAAATAAAAGAGCTTCAACACTAGATTCATAGCATAAAATATTCTCACAAGGAACAAATTAAAAATATTATTAAAGAAACATCTAACAACAACAAAGAAATTTCTCGTACGAGAAATCATAATAAAAATTTACTTGTGGGATTCAATAAATTAGAGAATGAAAGGAAGACACAACAAAAAATCAGAAAACAACTCATTGACAAAGAATTGTCTTGATGTTAGAATCCAAACAATGGACAAGGAAACCCTCACAGACTCGGTTTAAGATGAAAAACCTAATGACGCCATTAATGAATATTTATTAGACGAAGAGCATCCAAGAATTGAGATCAAGAAACATTTCAACAACAAGTTGACCTGTGAAAATTCAGTTATAGTTGAGGGTCCATCAGTGACCACTAATAAGGTTATATATCAACTAAATAATGTTAACAAACCAATAAATACAAAAATATCAAAAAACAACATGACAACACAAGTAAATCATGAAAAGGTTAGATGTGAGATTAAGAAGAATCAACTTACCAAGGAACTACTGGGGTGGGAGGCATGGGTGGGAGTCTTCTTAATCCCAGAGGGAATGTTGTCACTTATTATTCATGAAGATTGGGGGTAGCTTCAAAAAACACTACTGAAGCATATGCTTTACTCAAGGGTTTGATCATCACAAAGGATCAAAATACCACCAAAATTAGATGGTGGTCTGAGCGATTGTCAAAAGAACACAATCTGGAAGCAATCTTTTCAATGGTATAATATCTTGTATTATCACTCTGAGTGCAAGCTTCGATGAGTTTAAAATCCACCACATAAAAAGAGACTCGAACTCTCTTGTTGACCAAAGGGCCAAGGAAGGAGCTAGGATATCTAAGGGGAAAATTTTAGTGAATGGGGTAAGGGAGGTCCAATTCATTCCTTATTTTTTGTAAGCTAGATTTTTTGTATTACCTTTTATGTCCAAAAATTATAATACATCCAAGAGTTGCCAAAACAAGGGTTGCCTTTAAAGGAAACCAACCCTCGTAACAGGTCCTTACTATCTGAAAATGCATGCCCATGGGGCTTAAACTGAAAACCATAATATAGTATGTTCATAGAGTATCTAAACTAAAGCCAAATTCCTTCAAAATCAAAGAGGAGATGCTTCTAGATATGCTAGCATAAACATAAAGAGCTATAGTATGAAAAAAAGAGAGACTCGATTGTTGTAGTGTTGTCCTTGGGTTCTTACCTAGAAGAGTTCGGCCATTTTGGGATCATTACTGATTGGTTGAGACTGTCCTAGAGCCATTGCTTATGCAGAGGAGTCAAGCATGATTCTATTAGCATGTTTACCTTCGGTTCCATTGATTCATGCTTGTATTTTTGATCATTCATTTCACTTCAGAGCTCAAAATGAGTTGTAAGTGGTCCTCTGAAAAATAAACCTCTACATCCATATCCTCATGTTGGTGAGAGCATTCGCCTTCTTTTGGTTGATGGGATCCCAAGTCCTTATTCATTAGTAGAGTTGAGACCTGCACAGTTTTCAGTTGCATCCATTCCATCCTTTTGGAAAACATTGGCACTGATGTTGGTCATTTCTAGAGGCGTGTCTTCCAATTCCACCCGGCAGCCCCATGTTTCCTCCTCTTGCTAACTGATAACTTCCCTCTGCTCCTCTACGTGAGGGTTCAAGTGTTGGAGCTCATTTTATGCTTCATTGTTCATCGGGGAAGGGAAACTTTTCATGTCTCTGAAACCATGAAAAATTCCACTAGCCCAATGTGGTTTTCCCCTTTCTCAAGGCATGGCGCTTAGAGAGAGGGGATAGAAGGAATAATTAGGAAGAAGAGAATGAAAGTGATATCGGAGGAAATAAGAAAATGAGGTGTCAAAAAATGAACCGCGACCTTAAAATATATACCCTCCTTTCTCATTGAGCTTCTATGACCCTCACGGATTCCTAAGAGACCGTCCACCCTATAAATTCACTCTGCAAAAAGTTGTAAATGTTTTTCCAGTACCTTGTACAAAGTCTACCTGGGATAACCATTGACATTCCTTGCAAAGATATGCTCGGTACAATGTGGCGAAATTGGAGATGAAGCTTTGTGTAATCCATCGATCTCGGGAGTTTCAGAGAGCGCCAAATTCCTACACTTGTGACCAATTATTTCATGGAGTTAATTCTCAAATGACACCCCATCTGGTGGGAGGTCCAATTCATCCCTTAATTCTCACCCCCCTTTTGTTTTGTGTGCCCATGGTTTGGAAGATTGCAGATCTTGGGCTTCACGTTCCCCTCCCCACACACTTGGGGATTAAATTTACCACTATGAGACCTCATTCGAATGTGTGGCAAGCATTTTTTAAGAAGGTGCAATGAATCCTAGGTTGGTCATTCTGCCATTTGAGAAGGGTTTGTGACAGTGATTTTCTAATTGCAGCGGATGCTTTATCGCAGAGGAGATTTGAGATTTGGGTAAAGAGAAGATATTGCTTACTAGGTTTTTTCTTTATGTTCGCTTGAGTCAATCAATTTTGGTGTCAACACCCCCTAGTTTGTAGGAACGGTTGATTCATTTTCCTATCTGACCTTTCATCTCCTGACCCCATACTCTGGTAAGTATCATGGTCACATTCTCTTAAAATCTCTTCATCACGATTATTCTTTGGTAATTTATTGGGACCATGAGCTAGGTATTACAAAGCATTGGGAAATTCAATATTTTTTGTTGCAAACCCCACTTATGGACCCATCCTAGAGTGATTTCAAATAGGTTCTCAGGCGTCATAAAGAAATCGCCCAGGCAAATAGTTTAGCACTGTACCAGCTTTCAAGCAAATTTGGGGACTTCGAGCAAGCTTTAGCTAATCTATCCATAGCCAAAAATCAAGATACATAGCTAGCCTTGGCCACTCTCAACTGGAGAATGGATGGCATGGAGACTGAAATACAAAAATTGAAGGTTCATATCAATCCCCAACCCACGAATTCTACATATTTTGTCCATGATGGAATGTTACCTCTAGAGGATGGAGTTGACAGGGGAACAAGCACGAGTAATAGATGCATTTCCCCTATGGAAACTGAGGAAGGATACCTGCCCCCTCCTAGAGCTCCAAAAGTTCAGGATTCTATCTCTTCTAATTAATGTATGTTTTTCAAAGTTATATGGTGCTTAGAGAGCTTTTATAAAGATGTAATTAGTTATGATGAGGAAAGTAGCAATCTGGGTAGGCTTATATTCTCTACTATTCTAGTTTTAGAAAACATTTTAGGCTGGGAGCCTCATTCTGTACTTTTTTTGTCCATTGTTTGCTTCAACACAACACCCCTTAATATATATACAATTTAGTTTCCATTAAAAAAACTTACCAAGGAACTATATTGTCACCAAAATTACAGAAGTTGTAGCATGCAAGAAACAACATATCAACATCCACAACTCCCTAATTGAAATCAATGCTCTGCTTACATATTAAATCATCCAAAGGTCAATACAACTCAAGGAAAAAACTAAATAACCCAACTTAAGAATCTTATCATTAGAGAGTACCAAAATAATCAATTTAGGATGGATAGATCCTTTTTGAAAGTGACAATATTATTCAAGGTTTCAGAAATCATATTGCATCAAGTGTCATCGACCTTATCAAATAGGTGAAGGTTACAAGAAGATGGGGCATTCTATCAGAAGAAGTGCTCTTTGGCCATGCTTTGAGGACAAATCATTTTAAGGATGACTTGTAATCTACTTAGAGCATATTAAAATTATTGTTAAAATCTTATAACAACTATCATTAATAATAGTCATTGGTTATAATTTACATTTATGTTGCAATAATGATAAGTCATCCATTTTCCCATAAGGTGTAAGTTATAACCCCAACGTGTATTTATAAACATGCCATTTTATTTTAATATATCAATCACATATGATATTTTTATATTAATAAATTATTATTATTTTAGTATGGATCGTATGGCGTTTTCTCGTCATGGATGATGATTTTATGAAGGAATCATTATCAATGAAGTGAACCATCATGTTCGCTTCAAAGAGATTAGAGAATTTGAGGTTTATGTTCCAAAGGAGTGAGGACCAACATGAGACTGACCCAACCTTTAACATCCAACTTCCAAAATGGAATGCAGAGCAAGGTCATAACGACTAAGGTGGCTACCAAATGACGCACGTTGCATTTCATCCATTGAATTCCCAATGCATTACCTTGATGGATAATAGAGTTTGGATACCCTAACATTCCAAGGGTAAACTAGATCAACAAATCCATATTGAGATCTCTACAAAAAAAATTTGTTAATTAAAGCCACAATGTCATATCTTCATTCAGATACCCACACTCTCCATAAACCATGGTTCTTTAATTAGAACTTTATTTTTGTCTTTGATTTTCTCCACAACAAATTCTAAAATAAAGAAACCTTTCATGGTTAGATGGATAACCATTGTATCATGTAATAAGGATATCCAAACCTCCCCTATCTACAACTAGAGATTTTCGAGGAAGCACCAAATGTCATGGATCTCTTCTTCATTTATAGGATAAATGAGTCATAACTTATATAATTTATTTTAAAAATTGGATGGTATGTTATTTCCATATTTGTGCAAGTTGGAAGACATATTCTATAGTGGGAGAAGTGGTCGTTAAAGGGTTTTATGAAACCAAGATGAAAGCTTAATCTCTATGAGAATGCTCAGTACGACAAAACTATGTCATTAACGGTTCTTTTTTGCTTCCTTTTTTACTTCCATTCACCTTTTTAGTGATTTATTTTGTAGATTTTATGAAAAGTTGTTGCTATTTCATGAGATGACATTAAAGTCGATGTTATTTCATGAGTTGGTGCTAACTCGATGCTAATAGCACCAAGTTTAGCATTGACTTTAGGAATGACTTTCCTAAGTAACTAGGAAAAAGCGAGGGAAATTTTTCAAAAATCATTTAAGAAAGATACAGGTATAAAAATAAGCCACTTGTCTTAATCCTATGAGTGTGAGGATATTTCTATTCTTTTAATTAAAATATCTTAGTTAACCTCATAAACCCCCTCAAACCCTACTCTTTCATTATTTTCTTGTTTCCTTTGTTTCCCTCTTCTTTCCTCCTCCCTTCTCCTTTCTCCCTTAAGGTGTCCTCTCTGAGGGTGTCATCTTCATGGAGGCTATGGTTTTAGTTTCATGTAACATACATGAGAAAGGTAATGGATTCACCCTTCCCTTCTCTTCCTCTCTTACTATGTTTTTTCCTTTATTGATTTTTTAATGTTTATTGTTGTTTCTTCACTGTAGTTTTAGGGATTCATGAATGAAGGATAAGGTCTCATGGAAGAACCTCAATGATGAAGGTAAAAACTTCTTCCTTCCCTTCTCCTTGTTCCTTCCTTGCTTCCTCTTTTGTTTTTCCTTTACTCTATTGATTTGCTAATGTTTATTGTTCTTTTGTTGTTGTAAGTTTAAGGTTCCATGCATGGAGGCTAGGGTTTCATCGAGGAACCTCCACAAGAAAGTGTAAATTCTAACCCTGTACAACATCTACTGCAAATAGATATTCAGAAAAGAACAGAAAAGATACAATGGAAAATACAAACATTACACAGAGATTTTTCCCTTGGAAACCCAAACCAGGAAAACCAGCATATTCTATATTCATTCATTGTGTTACAATGTTTACAATACAAAATACATATAGGAGCCAGCGGCATCCAAAACCCTAACCCAATGACCTGGATTAGTCCAAAACCCTAATTCCTTAATAGGAAATAGAAAACCATCGGCAAAGAAACCATGTGCCGAAAAACCACCTAAATATAATGCAGTCCCAAAAATGCGGTCTCGATGCAAAAAAAAAAAAAAATTGGGGGCTCCGCCCCCCTGTACCCCCCCTCTAACCCCCCTGCGCGCTCGGCACAGATGCTCAGACTCTACTACTTGTGCAAAGAATATAACAGATGCCCAACATTCTCCCACATGTTGTTTTCTTTGCACACAAGGGGTTACAGGGTTACATAATCAATAATCCAGGGCAACAATGCCCATGGATCATCTACACCAAGAGAACTTCTCAGTGCTCACAGATTTTGTTAATGAATCTGCAACATTCTTCAAAGTGTCCACCTTTATCAGCAATACTTTCTTTTCTTCAACCATGTCTCTCACAAAGTGATATTGAATATCAATATGTTTTGTCTTTGAATGATGAGTTGGGTTCTTTGCCAGAAAAATTGCACTCTGACTGTCACAATCTATTCTTATAGCTTGTTGTACCAACCCAATACCTGAACACAATCTTTGTAACCGTACTGCTTCCTTACTTGCATGAGTGGTTGCCATGTATTTAGCTTTTGTAGTTGAAAGTGCCACTGCAGCCTGTCTTTTGCTCATCCAACTTATTGCTCCTCCAAAAAGGTTAAATACATACCCACTTGTAGATCTCCTACGATCCAGATCTCTTGCTCAGTCTGCATCCACAAATCCATGTATATCCACCACTCTGTCCAATCTTGTTCTTCCTTCATAGCACAATCCATAGCTAGAAATGCCACGCAAATACCTGAAAACCCTTTTTACTACTGTCCAATGCTCCTTCCCTAGTTTTGACATATACCTGCTCAAAACTCCCACTACATGTGCAATGTCCGGTCTAGTACAAACCATTGCATACATCAAACTGCCAACTGCACTGGCATATGGAACATGAGACATGTCCTCCTCTTCTTCACGTGTCTTGGGAAACTGATCCGCGGATAACTTTACACCAACAGGAATAGGAACCTTGACCAGTTTGCATTTTTGCATATTAAACCTCTGCAATATTGTCTCGACATATTTTCTCTTATTTAACCAGAGTTTCCTCTTTTTCCGATCTCTTTTAATTTCCATGCCCAAAATGAAATTTGAAGCACCGAGATCCTTCATGTCAAATTTAGAGGACAACTGAGTTTTCACATCCTGGATAATCTCCTTGTTGTTTCCTATCAACAACATGTCATCCACATACAAGACCAAATAAATCAAATGATCACCAATTAATTTAAAATACACACAATGATCCTTTTTGCTTCTTGTGAAGCCAAGTCCCAGCATATAAGTATCAAATTTTTTATACCACATCCTTGGTGATTGTTTTAAACCATACAGGGATTTTTTCAGCTTGCATACCAACTCCTTCTTTCCCTTCACAACATAACCTTCTAGTTGCTTCATATAGATTTCTTCTTCTAGATCCCCATGTAGGAATGTTGTCTTCACATCCATTTGTTCTATTTCAAAATCAAATGCAGCAGCAACAGATAACATAAATCTTATGGAGGTTAACTTGGCAATAGGAGAAAAAAATCTCACCAAAATCAATTCCCTCAACCTGAGAATAACCCTTTGCTACTAACCAAGCTTTGTATTTCTCCACTTTTCCTTCTGCATTCAGCTTATTTTTAAATACTCATTTGCTGCCAATGGGCTTTCTTCCAGTTGGCAACTCCACTAGATCCCAAGCCTCATTCTTATCCAAAGATGTCATTTCTTCTTCCATGGCCCTTTTCCAGAGATTTCGATCCTATGAATCCACTGCCTCCCTGACAGTTCTAGGATCATCATCAATAATAGACAAAGCAAAATTTGAACTGAAATCAAATGGACTATACCTTTCTGGTAGCCTTCTTTCTCGATCCGAGCTCCTCAATACTGGAGTATGAGGATCTTCTTCTTTTGATTCGTGTTCTTCTGTAGAGTCTAATTCATCATCCTTTAAATCAAACTCTATCTTCTTTGGTTCTTCTTTACTTGGTAGGACTTCCTGTTTAACAACATCCTTCATTTCTCCAAATACCACATCTCGGTTATACACTACCTTCTTAGTTTCTAGGTTCCAAAGCTTATAACCTCTGAGACCATCTTTATATCCAATAAAGATACATTTTTCAGCCTTCTTATCCAGCTTACTCCTGTTTTCCTTTGGAACATGAACATATGCATCGCAGCCAAATACCTTAAGATGTGTGAGAGAAGGTTCCTTACCAGTCCATACCTCTTGTGGAGTCTTTTCATTCAACGTTGATGAGGGTGATCTGTTGAGCAGATAACATGCAGTACCCACGGCCTCTGCCCAGAATTCTTGCCCTATGCTGGCACCACTGAGCATGCACCTTGTTTTGTCCATCAGTGTCTTGTTCATCCTTTCTGCAACTCCATTCTGCTGAGGTGTATATGGAGTAGTCTTCTACCTTGCTATACCGCACTTCTTAAAGAATTCTTCATATTCATTCCCACAGAACTCTCCGCCATTATCTGTCCTCAGCACCTTAATTCGTTTCTCTGTTTGATTCTCAACAACAGCCTTAAACTCTTTAAACTTGTCAAAGACTTCAGATTTTCTCCCTGAGGAAATATATCCAAGTTTTCCTCAAGAAGTCATCTATAAATGAGACATAGTACACAGATTTTCCCAATGATGGGACCGACACAGGTCCAAAAACATCATTGTGAACTAGCTGTAAAATTCCTTCTGCCCTCGTTGCACCGAAGGGGAATCTTACCCGATTATGCTTCCCATATAGACAATGTTCACAGAAATCAAAATCCAGAGAGCAGTTAGACATACCTTCAACCATACCTTTACCGTGTAGTATTCGAACACCCTTCTCTTCGATATGCCCCAATCTCTGATGCCACAACATAACCTTTTCTCCAGAGACTGTAGAAGTTCTTTCTTCTTCAACTTCAATATCAGGAACAATGGAGCTATTACACCCATCACTAATAGTGCTTCCTAGCATCTTATACAGAGTTCCAAACCAAACTCCCTTCATCAACACCATTGCTCCTCGAACCATCCTGCAAGTTC
>ML776705.1:973368-1024825 GCA_009831015.1 Picea engelmannii | reverse complement strand
CCCTTGGAATGTGGAAGGTGCATTTGTAAGGCCAAAAGGCATGACCAAAAATTCATAATGGCCTTCATGAGTTCGGAATGTTGTTTTTGGGATATCTTCTTCCTTCATTCTAATATGATGATACCCTGAACGAAGATCCAACTCTGTGAAATAGATTGCTCCATGTAGTTCATCTAACAATTCATCAATGACTGGAATGGGAAACTTATCTTTAATAGTGATCTTGTTGAGCTCTCTATAATTTGGACACATACGCCATGAGCCATCTTTCTTGAATACCATTACCACCGGTGCAGAGTAAGAACTTTGTCTAGGTCTAATAATGCCAGCCTCTAACATTTCTTCAACCATGCACTCAATTTCACTCTTCTGGGCATAAGGGTATCTATACGGCTTGATGTTAGGAGGAACACTCCTAGGAGTTAGGTGAATATCATGATCATGATTTCGAGTGGGTGGAAGACCTTTGGGAATATCTTCAAATACTTTGGAATGCTTATCAACGATCCCTTGGAGATCTAAAGGAATAGATGGCTTAGATGTTTGAACATCTAGTGATCATAGTTGTGCAATAACACCTTGATGCCCCTTTTTCAATAATTTTGTCATGCCATTAGAGCTTATCACCTTACTGGGTTTCCCTGTGATACCTCTTAACTCAATTTCTTTTCCTTCCAATGAAAATTTCATGAAAAGTTCTTGAAAATTAAAAGCCATTGTTCCTAATGATTGTAACCATTGGATCCCTAGTACAACATAAACACCACCCATGGGTATAGCAATCATTGGACTATTCATTACATTATTCCCCAATAGTAAGATTGATCTTCTTGCGTTTTCTTGAGCAATTGATAGTTCCTCCATCTGCAATCATTACTTGAAACTCTGGCACTGGATATACAAATCAATTGAGAGCTTTGGCTAATTTATAGTGAATGAATTTATGAGTACTACCAAATCAATTAGGACTATTACCTTTTTATTTTTGATATATCCTTCGATCTTGAGGATTTGAGGAGTGCTAATTCCAGCCAATGCATTACATGATATCGTGGGAGTCAACTCTTCAAACGAGATTGCTTCTACGTTTTCATCTTGAGATGGTTCTTGTTCTTGTTCTTGTTCTTTTTCTTCTTCCCCTTCACAATCTATGTAGAATAATTTCTTCTCACCACACTTATGTCCCTTACTGTACTTGTTGTCACAATTAAAGCATAAACCTTTTTTTTTTTCTTTCCTCCAATTGTTGAGGTGTCAACCTTGTAGGTTGAGGTGTTTTTGAAGAAGGAGCATGATTCTCTCTATAGATGTTAGGATTGGTCCTTCTAGTAGCCATAGCCATATTTTTTCTTTCAACATTTCTTGCCAACCTAAATGCATTCTCCAATGATTTGGGTTCCCAAAGGCGAACCTCATGTTGAATATTATACTTTAAAGTTCCCATGAATACATCAATCAAGTGCTCATCTAAATTATTTGTTACCTTTATATTCAATCTTTGGAAGTTCTCAATGTGCTCTGTAACTGAACCTTTTGCTTGAGATTTATCAATTGGCTAAATAAGGTATTGCTCCTTGTAACCTCATAGTGTGTTGTCATTTCTTCCGTGAAAATTGTCCAAGTGACGAGTGATTTGCGAGAACAAAGCCATCGATGCCATACAAATTGATTAGGTTCTAAATATAAAGAAGCAATTCATACCTTTTGTGTATGTGGCACATTATGTAGATCAAAGAATTGCTCCATCTGAAGCATCCATGTGATTGGGTCCTTGCCATCAAACTTCCTCATATCGATCTTAGGAACGTGGTTGGTCTTCAACCCAAAGTTGGAGTTTCTCCATTCTTGATTCATCTTCCTTCTGTCCTCATCATGTATTTCATGGGATACATTTTCACTTTCAGGTGTCCTCTCTATTAGGAAATTTTTCAATCCTTCCATGATCTCCATTTTTAAACCATCCATCTTAGTATCCATTATTGCCTCCAATTTAGCTTCAGCTGAATCCATCATCCCTTGTAGTTCATCTTTTGTCACTGTCTTCTTTTGTAATTCATTTATGTCCCTAAGCATTTCTTCACCTTCATCAAGAGTCCAAGTAGGATTGTCTGGAGGCTTATTTGGTGTAGAGGTTCCCTTTTTGGGTGGCATGTTGGCCAAGTATCACTTTTGAACCTTGATTTTGAGGTGGTTCTCCTAGACAATCTTTCTTCTATTGTATCTCCAAAGTTTCAGCCCTTTTTGGTATGAATTTTTTTTTTTTGTAGTTCTCTGATATTTCTTCTCTGTAATTCCATAGGTCTGATCAAAATTGGATGTGCCAAGTGGAATTTACAGTAACTTCCCCACAACTTGTTGATTTTTGGCCTTTCCAGTAGATCTCACTTGTATAGCGTGCCCCGCACAAAATAATTGATATAAAAATTTTAAACTCGTACTAGAAATACTACGGACAGTCCACTATCCAATGCAACCAGTCTCACTCAATTTGGATACTCTAGGAAGAAGATATGATTGTTTTACCCAGAACACCTACTTGAGACTAGTCAATAGGACTAGTTAGATACCCTATCTTCCACAAGGTGTATCTACAAATGTAAGATGACCCAAAAGATAATTTTCTTACCACAAATACCTTACTAATTTATGTGAATATAATCCAGATTTCAGGGTGTGAAAGGTTACAGAATGTTTTTATAGCGAAAATTCTGCAATGACTCAATTCAGGATGATTCCAGAACCCTATCTTACACAAGTTGTTTCTCCGAAATTATAAGGCCTCAAGAGCTGAAATTTTAACCCAACGTACCTTGATCCGTCTACTAAATATCCTCCAATCTGTTCCTTCTGAAACATTGTATAAAAAAATTTACAGCGAAAATGCCAAGGTGTCTCAGATGTAGCATCGAAACCCTAAGACCTTGAGCTCTGATACCATACGTTAAGAACCAAATATCAATATAACATAGAAAAACTTCAGAATAAGTACTCAACGCCTTGAAAAAAAAGATAATTTCAAATAATAAGCCTCTTCGAGGGGGCAACCTCCTTATACACCACATAAATTTTCAAGTACAAGATGATTCCAAATGAAAATGTCTCCTTCGTATATATAGGAGACTAGGAGGTACAATTACAACTAATGGACTCAAGACGACATAAATAAAATAACATTACTAATGTAATAAGCCCCAATTAAGGGGTAATGAGCCACTATTTAGGGCTTAACACTTAGTGCGCCTAGCACTATGGGAATCAAACAAGGGACCTACACAACACATTTAATTATCAACAATGTCCTACCAACAATGGCACGAACTGACTGAGATAACCCTCAAGGCTCAAGAATTTGTTATTATATTCACTAGATCAAATAATTACCAAGGTAAAATCACCACTGCATAGAAATAATGATATGTTGATAATACTAACTACTTATTAGTTTGATAGATAGATTTTAGAAAATATCAAAATGATAAAGACCATGTAAATGTCCTAGGTTCAAATGCAAGTGCGTGTAGAGCCCCTTGTGTGTGTGAGGGAAGGTGTTTGACCTCCTAGAATTGGTTTCTCTTGATCATCAAAAAAACTTTACATATGTTCAACTAGTTCAATTAGTTTATGTCGACGTTAATAAAGTATTTATCCTTTTAATATTGCCATATAAATACTATAAACTATTTATTATTTCAATAGATAAAACAAAGATGAAGAAGATATAGAGAGAATTTGATTTTGAAATGTTATGTCTTATTGAGTTTGATTGACTTTGGATGGCAATGGTTGACAATGGTTGACAATGACTAACCATAGTTGAGCTTGTTTAACATGGTTGACTCTATTTCACTATGTTTGGCTATGGTTAACAATGGTTTGACCATGGTTGATTATGTTTCATCATATTTAAACATGGTTGCCACATTTGTCTATGGCTAACAATTGTTTGACCACGATTGACTACAATTGAACAAGGGTGACTATGGGAGGCTATGGTTGACCAAGCTTCTCTATGGTTAACAACGGTTGAATATGGTTGACTTTGGTTGATCCTGTTCGACTATGGTAGATGATAGTTGGCTACATTTGACCATGCTTGACCATGCTTGACTATGATCAATGATGTTTAGGATGGTTAACAATGGTTCACCATGTTTGGTTGTTGCTCACAATGATTTGGCCATGGTTGGTTATGTTTGACCAATGTTAACCATGGTTCACATGAATCGCTATGTTTTTGTAATACCCATGTTTCCCCCAATTTGTAAGTGTAATTATATTACTGTTGATTTTAAAAATGTCAACCAACTAACTATGGGGTGAAGCCTTAAAAGTATTGGCTATGATACCATGAGAGGGATTAGTGAAGGGGCAGAGAAAGGGGATCGGGTGTAAATATCCCAGCCACCTTGATGACAATTGTGGAGGAAATAACCATATTTCCTCTAGCTTGTAACTGAAGCAAAATAGTTAATGAGGAGGGGGTTGGTGGTTGGGAAACCAACCACCCCAAATGAATCTAGGTATGGGAGATCTGGTTAGGACAGTAGAAGTTGTCAGCCAAAGGTACCCCCAAAGTACCATCACCTTGTTTTCCTGGTTGATTGTCACGATTTCCTTCTGACAAAAGGAAGGAGGATAGGTCAAGACCCTTCTAGGGGTGTGTGTGTGCAAGAGATGACATTAGGGCATGCAAGAAAAGACATGAGAAGGGGGAATGCTCGAGGTTGGCGGAAAAGATAACTCCTAGTTCTAAGTTTCGAGTGGTCTGTAGAAGACCCGAGGAAGAACAAAGATGTTGCGAGAGAATTAGAAACAAACATTGTGAAGGTATTGTTGGTTGTGAAGCCTGATTATCTTCTTGATTCAGAGGTTTGTTTCAGTCGTGCTTGGATCCCATTTCTTGACCGGGGGCTGTGGGGGGGCTTGTCCCCCACTACTGTCGTCAAGGGGGTCAAGGCGGGGGGGTGGAGACAATTAATGGAGCCCCCCCTAGCGGGGTATTTTGGGGCAGTGCCCCTAAAGCAAAAATTTGGGAAAAATTGCCTTGTAAAATATTTTAATTTTGTGGTCAATTTGGACTGTTCGTTATAAGGTCGCAAATCCGACGGTAGAAGTTATGTTAGGGATTTTTCCCTTGGAAGGAAACCCTCTTTTATGAGGGAATTGTATTGCAGTTGTGACTGATGGTGAATATTGTATTCTAAGGGAGGAGACTGTGAGAGAAATAAGAGGAAGTTACAATGGGCGTTCTGTAGGGTGTATCCCTTCATTTTGTCAGATAATAAAAAGGAAGGACCTAGCAATTTCTTGGGTGGACATAACCCACACTAGGTGAGCCACATATATCTGTGTCTCTATTATATTATGTATCTTCTGTGTTTCATTTCCGTGCTTTTTTATTTTATTGCTCCGCGATCTTGTTTTTCTAACAGGTATGATGGGTAAACACAGAGTAAGTGGTAACAATACTCTGAGTAGAAGGACACGCTGACAAAAGGGGAGACTTATGCAGCTAAGGAAAAAACCTATGCGAAGTAGAGGACACTCTAGGGTGTAGATATGAATAAAGATGACCTGAGAAATTTTCCCAGGAAAAGAATTATCAGGCTGTAACGAAGACAACCCCATGGTTCCCTGAAGGGATCATAAGAGGGTTGTGGGCTTGATGTTGTCTTGAAAGAAATCCAGTTGGGAAGGCCTTTGTTAAACCCTGTGGAATACCTTAGTTCAGTAGGAAGAAGGGGAGACTTCTATTGTTACTAGTGAAGTGGAAGAGAGTAACCTCCCTGATCAATTTAATGACTAGTTGAGTCAGTAGTGAGAGACATCCTCTAGTGGTATCATGGCTTGGCATGGGGGTGGCATACTGTTGAAGTTACTGAGAAAGCAGAGCCTATGGTTGGGTGGAAAGGTGAATATCCATAATTGGTTGGTTGGTTAACTTCTTCACGGAACAGATAAGTATCTACATGCTTTGTGTGTAGAGTAAAATGAATGATTGTTGCCTGTAGTTACCCTTAAATGTGCATGTTTGTAAATGAACTGAGTGGTTGTAACTTGTGATTACATACATGAATGAAAGTGTCTGATGATGAACTGAAATGTTGTATAAACACAAGTTTTCATGCTTTAATAGTAATGAAACAAAATGGATTATACATTCTTTCTCTCACTGATTAACCAGATAGATCTGTGTATCCCTACATGCAAGGTAATGATAGGGTGTAACCGCATGAAGACTGCAAGCCTATGAATGGGGAGCTTGCAAGATATCGACCTCCTTTTGAAGGATGATGGCAGGAGTTCCCTGGAATCTAGGAAGGTCTCTATGTTGTCGGAGAGCCTTAATCCCTATGAAATTCCTTGCCTTGAAAAGGAAAGTTTGCAGCAGACATAAATCTTCATTCTAGTGATGAAGAGATGCTACCTTAGCCAATTTTGTGATTAAGGTGGAGGTTAAGAGGGCCTGGTAAGACCTTGGAAAAAAATTGGAAGAATTCCTAAAATGGTTAAGTCCGAGGTTGGATTGTTTTGCTGGGGAAACCCGTGTTTTACGCCTGAGGTAATCGCAGTCGTTGAATCAATGTAGCAAAGAGTTCTTATCCCTTCATTGGAGGGCATAGTCATCAAAGCACCTAGGAGCAAGGTTGTGTAGGACGGCTCCAAGTCCATAAGATCTGTTGGATCCTTCAGAGAAAGGTCTTAGTGGATCCTAGACTGTAGATGTCAGTTAGTATAAATTGGTCGGAGTGTGTGGTCATCAGAGTGTTGGTGTGCGAGGTTGACGAGAGACCCTGACAAGAAACACTCTGAGTTATATACCATCCCATATCCATCGAAGGATCTACCTTAGTCGTTGGATGTATGAAGATCCATCTCGAGCAAAAGGAAAGAGAATGGTGATGTCATGTTGACTAGGAGTGTCAGCGTGTCCAGAGGATGACACATGTCATCCTGCAATTTGTGGAAAGGATTGAGTGTGAGTCCCTGTAAGTTTCAAGTATGGGGACAAGTGCCTTAATCCTAGCCCTCGGATCTAAAGGATGAGAGATCTCGATCGTTCATTGGAGGGGTATTGTTCGAAGTGAGGTTACGGTCCCAGATGGGATGCACTCCGAAGGAAGGAACTCCAAGAGAGAATTAGAGTCATCGATTGAGTTAGAGAGTAACCTCTACCTTTGGATCCAAAGTGCTTGGGCTCCAGCGGGAGGAACTCTGAGGATTTATCTAGATCGTTGATCAGTTAGTGGGTGTGACATAGCAACAATCGTAGATCTATCCTGGGTTTTGCATGGTCGAGAAGAAGAGGTTAAAGGGATGGAATTTAACCATCGTGCAAGTCAAAGGCGCCAACGTGATCAGAGTCGTTGGAAGTTAAGTTCTGAGAGTATTCCTAACGAAATTTGGACCATTGATCCTAGCTATAAGCCTATCGAAGGTGAAATTGTTAATGTTGTGTACAAGGAATAGGGTTCCATCCCTTAGTTCCTTGCCTTATCATGTATAAGTGTGATGAGAGAGGGGATAACATCAACCTGGTGTGTCATGTTAGTGTGGTAGCCAACACATCCCTGAGAAGAACACGTGTCGATATCTGATTCTTCAAGAGGACGAGGATGGGCCCTGTTGGGCTTAGAACTTTGGAAGGTCTCCCTTAATTTTCGACCGTTGGATCTGAGGGTGGACAGACCTCTATCATTGATCGATGGGTGTTGCCATTGGGGTGTTTAAGCACGGGGTTGTTGGGGAACTCTGACAAGAAAGGACTTTGAGATACAATCTAGACGATTGATTGGTGGATGGGCGAGAATCTATCCTAGTCGTTGATCGATGCAAGGTTTGATCAACATAAGAGGCTTTAAAATCCTTAATCGTCAAGTAGGTAAAGACTTTGATGCGATCAAAACCCTTGGTTGTTTGACTCCAAGGGTTTTTATATTCGACAAAGGGAGTGCCATCGACGTGAGCTTGTCAGAGTGGTCCGAGTCATTGGAACAAATGAACCCCAATGGGAGGGACTCCGAGAAGGAATGAGGTTTGTCAATCAGGAAGACGACGAGATTTAATCTCAGTCATAGGTCTCTCTAGGTCCCACTTGATTTCTTAGCGCAAGACAAAGAAGGTGGGAGTTAACCATCGCGCAAGTGGAGACTCCGAAGTAATTGGAGTTGTTGATTGACTGACTCGGAGGACCGTTAGACCTGTCTGAGAGTGTATAGTTGGAGTATGCTAGTTAGAGTGGAAGATAACTTCGATGTAGAAGAACTCCGACGATGATGAAAATCTCTAAATGAATTTGAGCCGTCGAAATTGGTGGGCCCAAAAGGCCAAGGACCGATGGGCCAAGTGAGTGCCACGTGGCAATGAGGTGGATTTTAGCTAAGGAAGGCATAAGAAACTTTAGAAGGCCATAACTTTTGATCTAGAGCTCGGTTTTGAGTATGGTGATAGTTGTTGGAAAGCTCTTAATTAGCAGAAGACGACGGTGCCCTCAAGAAGAGGCTTTGGGATGGTTGAGGAAAAGCTAAGTTTTAATACCCCATCTCTTAAACATGTACTTAGGGGTTTGGGTGTTTTACAGTTCGTCAATAGTTACGTTGCATTTTTATGTTCATCAAGGATTATGTCTAATCAAGTTTGGTTGACTAAGCTTCACTAAAGTTAACAATGTTGAATATGGTTGACTTCAGATGATTTTGGTTGACTATGGTTGACTTTGGTTGACCATGGTTTACAATGTTTAACTTTGGTTAACCATGTTTTAATATGGTTGAATATGGTTGACTTTCTTTGATCATGTTTGACTATGGTTAATAATGTTTGACCATGGTCGACTGTGATTGACCATGTTTAAAGCCAATCCTTAACTCGATTGTGCATTTGGGCCATCAGATGGGTTACTAAAGGTTGACCATGGTCACATGATTACTCCGTTCGTCAATGGTTACGTTGTATTGTGATGTTCATCAAGGGTTATTTCTAATCAAGTTTAGTTGACCAAGTTTCACGATAGTTAACAATGTTGAATATGGTCAACTTTGAATGATCGTGGTTGACTCTAGTTGACCATGATTTGCTATGTTTGACTTTGGTTAACCATGTTTTAATATGGTTGACTTTCATTGACCATGTTTAACTATGGTTAATAATGGTTGACTGTGATTGACAATGTTTAGAACCCATCCTTAACTTGATTTTGCATTTAAGTCATTGAACAAATAAACAACAAAAACAATAAATAAATAATTGATTTACATTTAAAGATATGTGATCCTAAAAACCCTTCGAATGTGGAGCTCTTAATAATTATCTCGTTACTTAATGACATTCCAATACAATTTACTACTTACTTATGTAAGCCAAGGAGCCATTCATTTTTACCGAATGTCAAAATTTCCATTGGTGTTCTTCAAACCCTTATTCTTGCCATCTATTTGTTCACCCCTTTGATATGAAACTTGGTTTCGAACTAGGTTCTAGGCTAGGCTTGGCTTGGCTTGGGAATAGAAGCTACTATCATGCTTGGTGAGAGTTTTAAAGGGTCTAATATTATAAATGAAATATTTTTTTATAGTTTTAGAGGGTCTAATTAATATATATATATATATATATATATATATATATATATATATTTATATATATATTTATTTATTTATTTATTTATTTTTATAGTTGGTTATTTAACTATTAAACGAGAGGGAAAGTGAAGCTAATGAATTCATATAATATATAGAAGTTTCAAAAAGAGAGGCCAAATGTATCACAACATTGGGAAGTATTAGTTCAAAGGATAATAAGGACAAAGAAGTTTATCATTATTAGTGAACCCTTAAGTGCATTCACTTAGTATTAAAGAAGATAGAAGTATGGTATCTTTACTTAGTATTAAAGAAGATAGAAGTATGGTATCTTTGGAAAAGTAAAGTTAGCAAAAATTATAAAATATATGAGAGTTTAGAAAAGAGGTAAAAGGAATCAACCACATTTGAATGTTACTCATTCGAAGGATAATAAGGACAAAGAATTATATTATTAGTAGTGGACTTCTACATTTCCGTGCATCCACTTAGTATAAAAAAGATAGAAGAATATATCTTTTGACAAAAGTAAAGACAAAAGAAGATTGTGGAATTGAAAAGGGAAGAAAGATGTACCCTTGAAGTAAGTGTTTTCTTTAAATTAAAAGTAAAAAGTAAAAGAGGTTGTTGTACAAAAACTTATTTTCGTCATTATTATTATCTTTGAATAATGTGACTATTGCAGTAACGTTAAATTGGCTAGTCAATTACAAAGAGCTAAAAATAATTGAGAAGTTACTTTTTGGACAAAAGCCAAATATAATTGAGAAGTTACTTTTTCACGCCAATAAAAGTCTTACAACATGAAAAATTTATAAGTGTTCATTGGTTTTTTTTTTTTTCCAAGAAAAAATTATTCTCAAATTTATATAAAGTATATTTTGATTGGTTAATATATATTTAGATCTCAATTCGAGGTATTTTTTTTTGTGGGAAAACATCAACATCATTTTAGGTGAGATAATGATGGAAGCATTGAGTGTTTTTACCTTGAATTTGGAAAAGAAACATTTCATTATTTTCCATGATCAAAAGAGGACAATATGGCAAGACTTTACAATGAAGTTGTGCATGGAAGTTCTTTCATGTAAAGATACAAAGGGTGTGTAAGATGTTGTAATTTTATTTAACAAAGATTCATCATAATATAATTATGAAGAATTATAAAGAAAATTAAGAAATTTGAATAAAATGCTTGTTGACAAAGATAAAGAAATTGTTCAAACCAAGAGGAAGGTGGACATCTAAGATGTTGAAGGCTGCTAATTTCAACATCAAATAAAAGAGCTTCAATACTAGAATCATAGCATAAAATATTCTCACAAGGAAGATATTAAAAATATTATTAAAGACGTGTATAAACAACGAAGAAATTTCTCACATGAGAAATCACAATAAAAATCTACTTGTAGAAGTCAAGAAGTTAAAGAATGAGAAAAAGACATAGTATAAAATCAAGAAACAACTCTTTGACAAATAAACCTTAACTGATTTGATTGAATCGAAGAATTTTCTCAAGGTTAGAATCTAAAGCATGGATAAGGAAGCCCTTGCATACTCAATTAAAGTGGAAAAACCTAATGTCACCGTTAATAAAGAATTATTAGATGAAGAACATCCAGTGTTTGAGATCAAGAAACAATTCAATGACAAGTTGGCATGCATAAATTCAATGATAGTTGAAGGTCCATTAGTGGCCACTGACAAAGTTGCACCTCAAGAAAAATATTTTCACACACCAATGAATACAAAAATACCAAAGATCAAGTACGTGACGACACAAGTAAATCATGAAAATAGTAAATGTGATATTAAGAAGGATCATCTTACTGGGGAATTATATTATCACCCAAACTACAAAAGTTGTAGCATGTAAGATTCAAGGTATCATCATCAACAGTTCCCTAACCAAAATAAATGTTTTTCTTACCTATTGGATCGTCCAAAGATCAATACAGCTTGAAGTAAAAGATAAAGAAGTTGAATTATCAAGTGTAAAAGCCCACAATCTAAGCATACAATTCCAAGATCTTTACTCAATTGTATGAGAAGAATAGATATATAAATATAAATGTATAAGATGAATGAATAATTGATGATGATTTTACAATGTGGGGGCCCCATATAAATATTCCTAAGCGGGTGCCTTTTTCAAAAGTCATGTCCTTTTTTTTTTTTTTTCCCGGAAGAAATTAACTCGAGTTTTATAAGAGTTTTATAAAATCATTTACATTTGCTGAAAGTGTCCAACCCAGATCTGATAAAATTCAGAAACGGACTGTGTCAAAACAATGCTGGCAGATATAACTGAGCGATAATACCAATAAGCAAGGTTCGAAAACCATGGCAAAGATCGTCTAAATGGCATCTGCGCAGACAGCAGAAAACGATAGAGGCAGAGTGTAACAGCTTGTTACAGGAAAGACAGTCGCCCAGATCCTTTAAGTCATGTCCTTTAATTAACATATGACCTTTCATTATTATTATTATTATTATTTATTATACTTCTACATTTATGTTATTTATTATTTATTATTATTACTTGGCTTTAGACTTTATGTATATAATATTGCCTTTCCCTTTTGAAATGCTTTATCCTCAAAGCAACAGTAAGGAAGGATTTTCTTGGCGAACATTTTTGTCTCTCAATACATATCTTCCTCTAGAGGGTTCTTCCATTTAATGAGGTACTCTTTTAATGGTTCTAGAGTGAAGTTTCTTCTCCCTAGTGGCACTATCTCAAGTGCTTTGTCATTTGTTAAAGCACATGCACATAGTATATCCTCAACATGTATGTGTACTCAAACCGTGGCACCTGACTTTTCCTGAATAGCCTTTATTGTTGAGTCGTCCCTTCTAATTATACTTAAACACTGTGATTCTCCCACAAGTATCATTTGAGTTATTATTAATAGTTTATCCCAACCAAATTGTTGAGATGGACTATCTACTTTAGGTACTTGATTCGAACCTTGGGATGATCTAATATATCTTGAGGGTTAATGATTAGCTTATGTACTTTAAGAATCCCATCCTTTACCAACGAAATTGGTGCATTTGGTTCTAGCTTGGTCGACACCGTGACCATATGTTTTTGAGGTTCTACCATGTCTTTATGTTCTTCTTCTTGCTTTGATTTTTGAAATTAAGTGTCTTCTTCGTGGGAAAATATATTTCCTAAATTTTTGCTTTGTATTTTCTTCCCTTGTCGTCTATGATAATCTAAATATGCACATTTCTTCTTTCTTGCAATTTCCATGACCTCAATTCTACCTTTGGCAATAGAGAATCCAACATCCACAGTAAAATTGCATTGATCTAAATCAGAGGATGACAAATAGGGCATACCACCAAATCCCCTCTCCCGGGGTGATTTCCCATTATCTAATCTATGTTGCCTTCTTTTGTCATCAATGTTATTCTTTGTCATTTCATCAAGATCCTTATCATTTATTTCGCATTGAGACTCACCATTTTCAAACTTGTCTTTTCCATTGGTTCTACAATCTGGGTCAGAGTTGAAATCTAAGTCAAAAATTTTATTCTCTGCTTTGGTCTCTTCATTTTTACCTTCTTTGTTGGGAATGCAATCATCTTGATTTTTCTTGATCTTCCCATGACTATATTTTTCACGAGTACATTCCAATTCAACATGTTCCTTATCTTTGTCATATTTGTATTTTCCAAATACTTTATTTATTGACTCAATGAGTTGATTCTTAAATTAAACAAGGATGGTGGTTATATCTTTGGAAGATGTATCCATGGTATATCCACAAAATGGATACTGTAATTTTTTTTACTAGGTCTAGTAAAAAAAAATTACTGAATTGGTAAATTTTTTAAATAGGTCCAGTAAAATGATACTAGATGAAGAGTAAAATCCCACTATCTAAACATTAAAATCCCAAAAACTCCAAGATCTTTATTCATTTGTATGAGAAGAATAAATATATAAATACAAATGGATAATATGAATGGATAATTGATGATGATTTCACAATGTTGGGCCCCTATAAATATTCCTATGCAGGTGCCTTTTTCAAAAGTCATGTCTTTTCATTAACATATGACCTTTCGTTATTATTATTAGGCATTGGCTAAACGTTCTACCTTTTGGGTTTTTTGGCTAGAATCCGACGATGTAAATCTAGAAAAAATCGTTATTTTTTGTTGTTTAAATTGCATAAATGGATTCAACGTGTTGAAAAACCCCTGGGACACTCCATTTATACAAACTTAGCCACTCAAATCTGCATATCCAACCATTCCTCACTAGATTTCGAGCAAAATCAAACGGAAAAAGTCGTTGAAAAACAACCAAAAGGTAGAACGTTTAGACTACACTTTATTATTATTATTATTTACTTATTTATTTATTATACTTCTACATTTATGTTATTTATTATTTATTATTATTACTTGGCTTTAGACTTTGTGTATATAACATTGCCTTTCCCTTTTGAAATGATTTGTTCTCAAAGCAAGGGTAAGCAAAGATTTTTTGCGAACATTTTTGTCTCCCAATACGCATCTTCCTCTAGAGGGTTTTGCCATTTAATGAGGTCCTCTTTTAATGGTTCTAGAGTGAAGTTTCTTCTCCCCAGTGGAACTATCTCAAGCGCTTTGTCCTTTGTTAAAGTACATGCACATAATGTATCCTCAACACATATGATCCAGGTAAATATTGGTGGCCACCCACCTGTTCCAATTGGCTCCTCTTGTCAGATTTTAGTGCAACATGTTCTTTTGTACTTCTTTGTAATTGTGGTTTCTACACTTCTGAAGTCGTCTAAAGCACTACACATCTTCCAGGTGGATATTGGTGGCCTCCCACTGAATCCAACTAGATTATTTTGTATGTTTTCGTGTGAGTACATCTTGTTGTACTTCCAGTGCCATTTTGGGCCCCTAAACAACGTTTTTTTTGGCCCGCCACAGTCAAACTGTAGATGGAGTCACAGTTTGAAGGCGTAATGCACAGTTCTCAAAAATACCTTTTCAACAGGCTATCACGTGCCTAAAATGGAGATCGTATGCAAAAGTGACGACCCCGGGAAGTTAATGTACTAACTTACCCAAACGAGGCCCACGTGACTTTTGGCATTTCATCTCCTAGGGTTAGGTTTTTGGATGTATAGGGTTTTGGCATTCCTGTTTATCATAAAAAGGTCTTCAGAGCCTCATTGTAATGATATTCTTGAGAAGGAGCATAGCCATCACATCTCTTCTCATGGATAAAGATGCCACCATTCTAGCGAGTCTTACACTCTGTTTTTACAATCTCTTTACAATTCTTTCATTAATAGAAATCAAGTATTGTTGTATTTCTCTATTTCTGGAAATTTTCATGAGCATTTCATTGTAATTTATCTGCTTTCATTTCTTTCCGCTCATAAATATAGATCAGTGGTATCAGAACAAGCTGCTCTTGATCGTTTTTCAGCCCATGTCCCTGACAAGGTCCGAGTATAGCTAGTTGGGTCTCGAGTTTGTCTCTCTTAAGGACAATCACTCTCGCACACCCAAGAAACCCTCAATGGCAATAGAAAAGAAAGACAACAGTGTAACATATTCTATTAACCTGTTGCTTGAGCAATATCTCGTGCGACAGAGGGACGAAATGATGGAGAACTTTGCACACATTCTTCAACGTCCGTCGATAACAACGGGTGCATCTTCATCAAGCGACCATTTTGGAGGAACCTCTCCCTTGAAGGTACAAGTTAATTTTGATATTCCCATATTTGAAGGTCGAATAGATGCAGATTCCCTAGAAAAATGGTTAAATCTATTAGAAGGTTATTTCTCTGTTCAAAAATTTTCCAACAGGGAAAAGATCACCTTTGCACTCCTCAAGGCTCTCCCCCATGTCAAACATTGGTGGGAAACTTACTAGGAGAAAAGTTCCACAAAAGAATCTAGAATATATAGGGTCGATCCCACTTGGGATTTTTTTGTGGATGCGGTCAAAGAACAATGTTATCATGTTGATAACTATGAAGACCAGTACATGAGATGGACCACACTGTGGCAAGAGAAGAGCCAAACAGTGTCAGAGTTCACAAATAATTTCCATACCTTGTGCACCAAGCTGGGTATCAAAGACTCTGAGCGACATATGGTTTTGAAATATTGTGGGGCTTTACATAGGTACATCCAAACCTAAATAGATTTCCTAAACATCTCATCATTGGGAGTTGCCTATCGATATGCTATCAAAATCAAGCAGAAATTTAGGCACCAGAACAAAAGGGAATTCGGGTCTGCAAATCTGCAACAACCAAAGCATGGTAAAGACGACCCTGACCAACAACCTCTAAATAACTAGTCCAATACACAGGACAAGAAGGGTAAAGTAAAAAAAAAAAATGACACTGGAAAGTGGTGTGACTTCCACAAAATCCCATGGCACAACACCAATGAATGTCACTCGAAACAGTCATTGGTGGTCGAGGTCAAAGACATGGAGTTGAACCCTGATTCTAAATCTGATCCAGAAAATATTGAAAACATACAGATCATCGATGCAGACCCCATTGTTATTGTTGCGACCACAACAATTCAGCTAGAGGAACCAATAGATCCTGAAGAGGGGGAGCGCCTCTTCCATTCACAAATGTGGGTGAAGGGGACCCCATTGCATTTCATTATTGATAACGACAGCCATAAGAACCTCATCTCAGCTAAGGTCATCAAACAATTGGGGTTGTCGACAACACCACACCCGCATCCATACAACATCAGGTGGCTTCACCAGGGACGAGATATTCGCACCAGCCAACAGTGTCGCATGTCCTATGGCATACATCCCTTCAAGGATGAGGTAGTGTGTGATATTTCCCCTCTTGATGTCTGTGATGTTGTTTTGGGCAAACCATATATGTGGAAACGTCATGTTGTCTATGAGTCTAGACCCTGTAGTGTCATTATTACTCTGGGAGGTCAACTCTACAAGATACCAGAGGTAGTTCCGACTACTTCTCCACCAAAACAAAACCGCGAGGTAATCTCTTATACTAAAAAAATCATCCTCTTCATAGTTTGTTCAAAGGATGCACATAAGACCACTACAACCACTACAACTTCAACACCTTCTGTCCAGCAAAAACAGATCGTTGAAGAGACAGAAGATATTGTTTCTTCACCTACAATGGTGCCTACACAATACCACATCCAACCCAGAGACAATAGGTTGGTGGAATAGATTCAACCCCTCCAACAACAAGTTTGTGACAGTCTTCCACACGCCAAGAAGCACGACTTCTCCAACAAGGCACGCAACTCACCAAGCTTCAGATTCAGAAAATACTTTCCCCTCTTCCTTGGGCACTCAACGCAATGGAGGCCATTGCTTCCTAAGAGGGGAGGATTGATCCAGGTGGATATTGGTGGCCACCCACATGTTCCAACTGGCTGCTCTTGTCATTTTTTAGTGCAACACGTTCTTTTGTACTTCTTTGTAATTGTGGGTTCTACACTTCCGGGGCCATTTGAAGCCCTACACATCTTCCAGGTGGATACTAGTGGCCTCACACCTAATCCAACTGGCTTATTTTGTATGTCTTCATGTCAACACATCTTGTTGCACTTCCAAGGCCATTTTTGGCCCCTAAATAGTGTTTTTTTGGCTCGCCACTGTCAAACTGTAGACGAAGTCAGAGTTTGACAATGTAGTGCATAGTTCTCGAAAAGACATTTCCAATGGGATATCACGCGCCTAAAACAAAGATCGTATGCAAAAGTTACCACCCCGGGAAGTTAATGTACTAACTTACCCAAATGGGGCCCACATGAATTTTGGCGTTTCATCTCCTAGGGTTAGGTTTTTGGATGTCTAGGGCTTTGGCATTCTTGTTTATCATAAAAAGGCCTTTAGAGCCTCATTGTAATGATCTTCTTGTGAAGGAGCATAGCCGTCATATCTCTTCTCAAAGATAAAGCTGCCACCATTCTAGCAAGTCTTGCACTCTATATTTTTACAGTCTCTTTACAATTATTTCATTAATAGAGATAAAATATTGTTGTATTTCTTTGTTTCTGGCATTTTTCAGGAGAAATTCGTTGTAATTTCTCTACTTTCATTTCGTTCTGCTACTAAATCTGGATCAACATATGTGTTGGCCATTGACCAAGTTTTGAGGAAACCTTGGTCAGGTTTGGACCACTTTTGGACTTCGACAGGCTGGTCGAAAATGGAGCGCCCAGGCAGAGCTGAGATCATGGATCTCACTTATTTTGCGGGCTATGTGGACCCAACAAGGGGTTCTTTAGGGTTTTTGTAATGGGTTATGGGATGTCAGCCCATGGGTTCTCCCATGATTAGGCCTTTTTGTAAGGAAATGTAAAAGTATAAATAACTGTAAGAATGTATAGTAGAGGCAGCAATGCAAGTGGGAAGTGGCTAAGTGTAAGTAGTTATGAGTTGCTTTGTGCAACAGTATGTGTATGTAAGGCTCTGTTCTCAATAGAGAAGTTGGCTCTATGCCTTGACCTAGTTTTGGGAAGGAGGATCTGGTGCTCAGTGCGCATATCTCTTCTCTGGTGCGAAGCTTGGCTTTGTGGCTTAGTGCACAGGAGCAACTGAATATAAGAGATTGAAGAATAATAAGGAAGATGAAGCAGTTGGTGGACGTAGCCCCACACTGGGGTGAACCACGTATATCTTGTGTATTTGGTTTTCTTTGTGCTTTTTTGGTTATGTTATGAATCTGCTCAGTGCTTTGCTAATTATGTATGTTAGGTAGATCTGTTGATGCTTAGTACTTTATTTGTGTTAACGATGAATGAATGTTAGATCTAACTCAGTGCTATGTGATAAATGATTGAAGTGCTTAATCTTTATTGTTACTGCGTCGATCTATATTAGGGTTTGTTATGCAATGTTAATAGAGCTAATGAACTAATGCATGTCCCCTTCTAAGTGTTGTTAGAATACTCTACGAAGTGTTATTATCACAGATCTGTGTCCTAGCTTGGTTACAGACACCTGAGTCCTATAAACCCCCCTGCATCTACCTCGGGTGAGACTTTGCCTGCTTCACAGGTGTTGCTGAAAGGGCTGGTAGTTAGGGTTTTTTTGGTGCGTTGTTGAAGCATTGAACCCTCGATCTGCCCCTGTGCCAACAAATGGTTCCGTTGTCGGGACTTGAAACTGTGATTGCTGGGAACTGAAGTAAAGAAGAGAGAAGCTCTGTGCATAGATCTATTGTTGTAGTGCACAATACTCTACTTGACTTGCGAAACTCTGTGCTAAGAGAGAAAACTGATCTGAAGAAAAGAGGTAAGATGTTAAAAGAGGTAAAGCTTTGTGCTTTGATAAGAGTAAGATAAGTGAAATTTTTTGTTCCGAAAGCATGAATTTAAGTATGTTTAATAAATTATGTCCTAGTCTAGGAGCTAGGGCATAGTTGGAAGAAAGAGTTGATCTAAGTAAAGCTAATAGAAATGAAGAAAGATATGTTATTCCTGTGCATAGAAATAATTTTTGGACTAATAAGTGGATGCAGGAACCTAGAAATATTTTTTGCAGATTGTAGGTCGAGCATTGTGATCCTATTGCGCAGTACATAAGAGGTTGGGGAACATACAAGAGGAAAATAGGATTGACACTATGTTATAATTGCATAAGACCAGGTCATATTGCTAAGGAATGCCCTAGTACAGGTCCTATTTGTCTTTGTTGTAAAATTCTTGGTCATGAAGTTGAGGATTGTCCAAGGATGATTGCTAAAGTTGAAAGAATGAGCATGAGACAATAAAACTATGAAGGAAGTCAAGAGACTAAGAGCATGTTAGAGAATCATAAAGAGAAAAAATCAAAGAAAGCTCAGACTATATTATCACAGTTAAAAGAAACAATGAATGATCACAAAGATGTCAGCTTACTAGAGATCCTAAAAGTAAAACAATGCATAAGTACAAGAATAGAAGAATTCGACATAGACTGTGTCTTGGATGAAGAAACACAAGTGAATATTATGACAGAAGGCACTTGGGAAATTTTGGAAAATCCTATTGTGGTACCTTCATTGGGAAGGATACGCTTGTTTAAAGGTAAGATGATAAACCTATGTGGAAGAGTTACTAATGTACCTATTATTATCCATGGAACATCCACTGAAGAGGAATTTGAAGTCATTAAGTTTGTGGAGAACAACACCCCTTTCCCACTTTTGTTAGGAAAGACTTGGATTGTGAAGGATCAGATAAGAAGGAAAGCAGAGGAGGAAGCTACAGAAAAGAAAGAGCATGAACTAAGGGATTTCATAACTAGAAAAATAGACTGACTAATGGAAGAACAAGAAGATAAGTCGAAGCAACAAAAGGCAAAATAATTAGTTGTCGAGGTTGAAAGAACACAAGAAGGTTTGAAGGACCTATCCATGCAAGAAAGAAGAATACCCACCCTGGAATTAATAAGAGAAGGGATATTAACTTCGAACCCTTTGAGAGCACATCAACAGTGCGAAGTCACTACGCTAGGAGAAGATAAGAATAAGAATGGAAAGAGGAATCCAGAAACAGTTAGAGAAACTCAGATCACAGGAAAGAAGGCAAGGAAGCTCAGTAAAAAGAAAACCAAGTTAGAAAATCTACAGGAAGCTACAGAGAATAGATAGAAGATTTCACACACTGGAACTTCGCAGGAGGCAGGTTCACAGGATTTGAACCTCGTCGGAACAACAAGACTGCGCAGAATGGTACTTTGCCCTGGAGAAACTATATGGCCATTGGAGGTGCCCCACCCATTAGAACAATGCTCCGGAACGACTAGTAAACGCATTTATGGGCGGATAGACCGCTTTTGGGACGTTGAGACCACGCCATAACAGATAGATTCGCATTGATGAAAGCATTCCTACCCGTTGGAAGAATCTGTTACAAGGCCCCGCTAATTTAACCCGTCGGACGTTGCGTCGGGACCACTTTTTTCCACCCGTGATTAACTAAGATAATAGAGAATTGATTATGTGTCGAGTTGTGTTATCAAAAACTAGACGTCGCTATCCATTTGGCTACCCCACTTATCCGTTCGCCTATCCCGACATGTTTGTTTAATAGTGAGAATGTCGGGCAAACCTACTAAATTAGAGAAGTTTGTTGAGGAGATCTTCAAGAAGTTGATGGCTAATAAACTGTTATCTGAAGGTGTACAGGCATCATCGACCAGGGGACTGTAGGCTTCCCCTTCGATTGGACGACGTTCGTACCGTGTCAACACCGCGACTGAGAAACGAAGCAAGCATCACGACGATCTGGCTAATGTGAAGTAGATCCTGTCGATCTTACCAAACTATATCCCACCTTTGGTTGGCGCAGTTAACCGCGACAGAATCCCGCAAGACTATGAATACACCCCGATCACTGTGTACATTTCGAAAGGAATACACGTAGTTGGGAGTCAGTTAGGACAGATCCCACTACTGAAGAATAACGACTTTAATCTAGGAGACAGGAAGAACTATGCTATGATTGCACCCCACTGATACTTGACGAAAACAATTGGGAAGAGGCCTCGCATGGTCTCCCAGCCATGGATTAAGGAGCTGGTGCAGTCCATTGTGCTAAATGTGATGAAGATTCCCCATTTTGGTCGTCGCCAGGAGGTTAATGCTTGCATTAAACTCCTCTTGTCGTGCTACCATGGCAGATACCTGTGGATCGACTAACGGATTACCATGGATCCGACATTGATCCACTTGATTACATGATTAAGCATGAAGGGACCTGACCCTCAACAGTTTTATCCAGGGAAGGCCTCAAACCGCTCCTTGGCACAATGTATCAAGGAGGGTTACGGCGAAGTCGAAAAGGGAAAGCGAGGCTACAAGGTAGCCTCTATTCAGGATAACGCAGTGCACCTCGCCTACCAACTCATAGCTGGAAAACTCGTAAGAAAGAACCAACCCACACAGGTCACCGGGTTCGTGGTGGACCTCGCAGGAAAATGTGCGGAAGGCATGCAAATGAATTGGGTGAGTTACCTCATCAATGAACTTGAGAAAGACTGTCGTAAAGCTTAGGATTTGGGATACGAATTCCACTTTAGTTGGTTGATCATGTTGATTGCATTTGTCGCTTGGCAAATACTTGAAGGAGCCACCTTTCCAGAGATTGAACCATCGGAGTTGTTGGCCGCTAGCTTTGCTACCTTGTGGTACACCAACGATATGTCGAAGCAGTGGCAGTCAAACGATGTGTTCCATGCGTATTATCAGCAACTCAAGATTGCCATCGAGTCATTCCTGCGTTTTATCTATATCACTACGCGTAGAGATGAGAACAAGGAAGAGTTACAATCATATTACAAGCTGACATATGAAGACATGGAGCAGATCATGAAGGAGTGGCCGAAGGAGTTCCTTGTACCTGTTATTGATGCAGAACTCACTGACACTAGTTTATAACCCTAAATTGCACCATACATGCATACTTGGCATTTGGCCCTCTTACTTGCTATTTTTGTCAAGCCAACACTAAGCAGCTCTTCTTAAAAACACTATTTTTGAAGATGTACGTGCCCTGCACCACTACTTCCCACGTACACACGCTTGCTGCACCACTACAGCTCGTATACGTATGCTAGCTGCACCATTATAGCCTGTGTATACCCACAAAAGTTGCAAAAATTAAAAAGTTGCAAGGAATTCGTTGAGATTACAGGCTATTGGGTAGTTTTCCAACTGTCCGACCACCTATAGCCCGTCACCCAACCGAATAACCATCCTTTTGTCATATAAAAGGAGGTGTTGGGGTCTCATTCATAACATAAACATAAGAACAATGAAACTCTGCCTGTTTCACATCCCCTCCTTACCCCGAGAATTTGCAGCCACCTTGTGAGATTTACATCAGAATTTCCCATTCTAGCCCTTCTTCCTCCATCATAAGCCTATGCCATTTCCCTAGAAGAAGTGTGAGAGGAGAAAGATACGTGGAAGCACAGTTGGAGCTTGGTGAAGAGGAGCTTGAACCAGGTTCATGGAGCAGTCGTCGATATCATTGTAAGTAAACTTTGTGATATCAATAAAAGGAATACTTTTTCTGTCCCGAGATATGATGTGTCAAATAAAAATGTTTGATTTATGTTTTATACTAACATCTAACCCATAATTCAAATATGAGATGCATGTTTGTAGTTCCCTGTTTGTCTATTTGTGAATGCAGTTCATCCTTGGGAGGAGACTTGTAGGCAGCGGAGCAATCGAACATGAAAGGATCAACACCAAATGCGGAGTTAAAGGTAGAGTTACCATATTTTTTCACTTTGTATTTCATGCATGAATGTGGGGTATATTTGGGGTAGTTATAAAAAGTAGGAGGCTTTTAGACAGTTAGATCTACCTACATGTTGAACCCTAGTGTAGTCCATAGGGGGGTTTTCCCACTATAACAGAACTGGCGACCATACTGGGGAAACCTCTAGGGTTTTAGGGGATATTTTTGGGTGTTTTAATTGGTTTGATTACCTTTTTTGAGTTTATGTAAGTTGTTGAGTCTTTAAGGGACTCTGGTCTGCCATACCAATACTCCCTGCCCTGTTAGTTTTCTTTTTTTTTTAGAAGTTACAGAGTTGTACACGGCCTGTAGTGGGTATGCACGCGTACTTACGTGCCCTACCTTTAGACAACCCGCATACATACGCAGACTGCTTAAGTGTTAGTAGCGTGCCCGTGTCAAGAAATTTTTTCTGGAAGAAGAGGTAGTCAACCTCTTCCTTGATTGAAGTCATACTTCTCAGGGGTTTCTTGATCTAGTACCGATCTCTATTGTTACAGTCTTTAGTCAGTTCGCTTATCTGTTAAAGATTTCTTGTGTTTTCTTTGAAAAGGGTCTTAGACGAGTTTGTGAGTCTCTTCTGATCAGCCTGTTTGGTATCGTCAGTGACTCCCTGCGATCCGCAGTGTGCCAGAAGTTAGTTTTTGGTCTTCTCTTGTCTTCACTTTTTCCCCTTTTGCTTGCTTTGAAGAAAAAGAAAAAGAATTCATTTTCAAGTTTCTTATTTGAAGCATAAACCAAAAAAATAGAAAAAGTTGTCATTTTTTTTGTTTGGTTAAGTAGTTGGGTTGATTACTTTGCTTGTTAGGAGAAAGAGTTATTTTCTTTAAGTTCTTTACTGATTTCTTAGAACATAAGTAGCTCGTAGTCGAGCGAAATTGCGTTTTAGGTTTTCCTTTAAAAGATCTTAGAAAAAGTAGTTACAAAAAGTTGGTTAAAGAGTTAAATTTGCAAATCTTTATTTGTCAAAAAGAAGTAGTTTTGCTTTCAGTTTCATTCAATGCTCTTCTCTTTCGTCTCTTAAAACAAACCACTAGTTTCATTTTCGTTTCCTTGACTTAAGACAAGCCACCTAAAATTAACGCTAATTTAAAATCAACTAGACTTTATGTTTGTAGGGTCAATCAACTAGTCTAGGCTAGAGCCTTGAATTAGGTTGGAGAGGAAACTCTTCAAGGCTTACAGAAAAACATTGGAGTCAGTGCTAGGGAGTGTAAAAATTCTAGTAAACTTGAAAGTTATCCGGGACCCCCCTCTAACACAAGGGCTAAACACGAGGTCGCGTGAGGAAAGGTAGCAAAGATAACCCCTCCAAAGTCGGACCAAGCGTAGTGGGGAATGCATATTGAGGACTTGTCATGGGATATTGTTGGTTGCATTTGCCTACGAAGATTCGTGGATCTCGAATCCGTTCGAGATCCTCAATTGTCCTCCGAACCACTTGCTCTCGATACCCTCGGTAGGTTTCGAGCTTGTTACCCTGCTCATTGCGGTCCACTCGATTGTCGACTGTACCCGCCTGGTGACTGTTCGCGAGCTGGCAACCTAGTTGCCTTTATTTTAGGAACTTACACAGGTGACTGTGGGGGTATACCATGGTACCTAGGGTAGACGTCAGGCCACGCTTTGCAGAGTATACCCGGAGGGTGCTTCCATGTTCGAGTTTCACTCGCACTCGTAAGTTGCTCTAGTGTTGGATGGCGTAATTGTTCTTCCAACTAAACACTGGTTTGCTTGATTTTCCTTTAGGAGATTTTAGTGTGTGCTCTGTGCTCCCTAGTTTTCCATAGTGAGTTAGTTAGTCATTGCTTTGGGTCTCTGACCTAAAGTGGTAGACTTCCCACTCCGCTGGTCGTGAGGAATTTTCGGTCTTCCGCTTAGAAACGTGGAGCCACCTCTTTATAGGCGTTGTTTTTATAACACTGGTTCGCCAGAGTCAATGGTTGAGACTTTTACGAACTTGAACGATCCCACAAGGGGAGAACTTGTGCATAATATATTCATGGCTAAAGTTACTGACGATACCAACCAAGGAACCCCTTCGCAAGGGGATTCTTGTGATTTTCCTTTCTTCAAAAATGTTGGTGTCCCTTTGATGGTCACTTTGTACATTCCTAGGTTGAATGTGGGACTATCGGTTTAGTTGGGCACCATTCCAAATGTCTCGAATTATCTTGACGCTTCTCAGTTAAGAACTTTATGTCATGGGCACCATGTTGATGTTCCTTCGTCAACAAATTATTCTCCTCCTCCTTCTCCCGCCTCTGGTGAAAGTACGGTTACTAGTAACCGAAAGTCTAAACAAAGTAGAAAGAGGAAGAATAGGAAGAAGATATCACCAACCTCTGCGAGTCATGTTGGAGATAGGTCGTCAACCTCTGCAAGTCATGTTGAAGAGTAGCACCCAGCCTCTGCAAGTCACGCTGGGGGCAAACACCCAGCCTCTGCTAGTCATGCTGGGGGAAAAAGTCCAGTCCCTGCTAGTCATACTGGCAATAGGTCTATAGCCTTTGTGAATCATGTTATCGACCCATCACCAACCTCTACAAGTCATGTTGGAGATGTGCAACCAGCCACTACCAGTCATGTTGGGGGCATTGATTATGTTGAGAAACCTAGACGGATAGGACGTAAGCCTAAGTTCCCTTGTAATCTTTGCAAGGGAGATCACCTTACTCATTTATGCCTTGGCCTTCCAAAGGTACGAATATTGTGGTCCCTGTTTGCAAGTTCTACTAATTCTGAGTCTTCTGAGGTTTCCTCACAGTCTATTTAGCCATTGGTTGAGAAAGTGGTCATGTCGATGTAGTCAGCGACCGATCCCACTCCTCTTTTGGGGGGTGAGGTGCCTTTAGACCATGTAATCTCACAGCCTATTCAACCATCGGTTGAGAAAGTGGTCATGCCAATGCAGTCTTCAGTTGATCCCACTCTTCTCTTGGAGACTGTCGAGTCTACCAAAGTGGTCACGCCGATGCAATATTTGGTTGATCCCACTCTTCTTTTGGAGAGTGATGTGTCTACCGACTATGTTTTTAGCATTTCCAGTTCAGTACTTTCAGAACAAGGGGGCATTCCGCTCGCTCCGAGCACATCCCCTCCAAGCCCTAGGATGGTTTCCTTTGATTGAAATGACCTTGTTGAGCTTCGTCTTCCTTCTTCTACACCTTTTCAAATAAGGGTTGAAGTCAATTCAACAAACATTTATCGATGTATTGTGGATAAAGGAGCCTCTGTAAGTATTTTATCCTCCTCGGTTTGAAAAGTCTTGGGATCTCACGAGCTTGTGTCTGCTTCGCATGAGCTGTTGGATTTTGACAGATGTCCTATTGAATATTTGGGGGTTCTTCCTCAGTTGCCTATCTCGTTAGGTGGGAAGTCTGTCCTTGTTGATGTTATAGTGGTGCAAGGCCCATTAGATTTCAATATGCTTATTGGGCATGATTATGTATATGCTATGAACGTTGTGGTGTCTACGCTCTTCCGGGTGATGCATTTCCCTCATAATGGAAGGATTGTCACTATCGACCAATTGGCATCTGATAATCACCATCCTAATTCGACGTTAGTTCATGCCACCCCTTTGTATGTTCCTAGTGTTTGTGTAGACTCTACCCTACCACGGGTTAATTATGTGGCGTCTTATCCTCGGTGTTCAATTGCTTCTGAGCAGGAACCTGTGCAATCATGTTTTCTTTCTTGAGACTTGGTCTCAACAATTGATCCATTGGTTTATCCAATGGGGGCATGGGAGCCCTTGCTTCCCCCTCTAGGTCCAAGTGATCTTGAGTCTCCTTCTGAGTCTAATCTCGTTGTTTATAGATCCTCAAACCCTCGTGCTTGTGATTCTTCGTTGATAGACTTTGCCAGTCCTGGCCAGAGCCTCCATCATCATATGGAATGTGGTCAGTTTACTTCACCCTTTGGGACTGTCGACCCTCGTTTGCGTGATTTCTCAGATTTTGAATTGCCTTCAGATTTTGAATTGCCAAATTAAAACTTGAAGGCACGTCTATCCAACAACAGTTTACCCCTTTTTTGGTCCGGATGGTCAATTGTACGAACAAAGGTATACTCTAGGAACTTCGGTTCACTAGAAGAGTATTCTCAGGTATAAGTTTAACCCTTTTTCGGGCCTAAGGGACTAAATTTACCGTTTCTATACCGTGGGAGGACTTACACTGTGGTTTGTGTTTTCTTCCCTCTTGGAAGACTTTCCAAGTTGACTATCGAAGAGACTCTTGTTCTGAGACTAGCAGTGGGCTCTACCTGAACCAATTTCATACATGAGTCATAGCCCCCTAGAGTCTACTTTAAGCCCTTTTTCAGACTCTTTAAACATGAAAATATTGTCGAGCGATCTTGTTGTCATTCACGCTCGCCAAATTAAAACTTGAAGGCACGTCTATCCAACAACAGTTTACCCCTTTTTTGGTCCGGATGGTCAATTGTACGAACAAAGGTATACTCTAGGAACTTCAGTTCACTAGAAGAGTATTCTCAGGTATAAGTTTAACCCTTTTTCGGGCCTAAGGGACTAAATTTACGAAAAAGGAACACCCACGGAGTCCATAGTTAATCTCTTTTCAGACTCACTAAAATTGAAAAGATTGTCGAGTGACCTTGTTCCTTCACACTCATTAAACTAGTCCAGAAGAACATCCCCTACAGAGTCCATAGTTAAGCTCTTTTCAGACTCCTTAAAATTGAAAAGATCGTCGAGTGACCTTGTTCTTTCACACTCGTTAAATTGGTTCAGAAAAACAACTACTGGCATGAGTTTACCCCTTTTCCAGCCTATAGATTACAGAGGAAAAAGGTACACCTCGAGAGATTTGTCTCGCCGAGAGATTTCTCCTAAGTAGATTTTATACTTTTTTGGGCTAAGGAGACTAAATCTAGAAAATGGTTGTGAGTCCATAGTTAAGCTCTTTTCAAACTCCTTAAAATTGAAAAGATTGTCGAGTAATCTTGTCTTTGTCACACTCGTTAAAATGGTTTTGAATAGATGTCTTTTTGGTGCTAGTTTATCCCTTTTTCGAACTGACTAGACTACTTTCGAAAAAGTTACCCCAGTGGAGTCTTCTTTTACGTTTTTTCAGACTCTCTAAATGTGAAAAAACCACCGAGCTTACCTTCTCTCGGCTTGTGAAAAATACATTGAAGGGGGTTTCATCATGTCTTGCTTATCACATTTGCATCTCTGTGTCTTTGGCCTAATGTCGGCTCCATGTTGCTCTCAACTCAACATTTGAAGCATGCCTTATATGCAAGCCTTGTAGCACATTGCCTCTGCGATCTGACACCTTTACCCATGGAGGAATTTTCCCCGAGTGTCCTTTTCCTGCACATGTCTCCTTGCTATGAGAATTAGTGTGTTCCTTGCGCTTGGAACTAGTATGCTTGTGACACTCGTTCCTCCTTTGTAACATAACATTCTTTTATTCTTTTTCAAGCTCTTCAAAATATTGAAAAAGACAAAAAAAATCAAATATACCCCAAAAAAAGGACGATAAAAGTATTTTCTTTTTATGGCAGCACAATGAGTCGCCCTTAGATAAAGCACATCCTTTTGTTTGTTGTCAAGCATTGGGATTTAATATGACCTTAGGAAGTTGTTCTCGCTACATAGAGATGTGTCCTCCTCTGTTTGGTTATCCTTCCAAATACATGGAGAGTTTGTGTTGCCTCCTACATCGTGAACTTATGTCAATGTCATGTTGCCTGAGTCTGATCATCTGTCGTGCTATTGTCCAGGAGAAGTTTTACCCAACCTGAGTCGGCCTTTCTATATTTTGTCTCTTATCCTCATGACCGACCATCCCAAAAGTCCAATCAAGTCCTTGTTCAAAATAAATGAAGTTCTCTGCTTGATCACCGAGATCCTCTTGTCCGTTCCCCAATGAGCCGTCGAAGACCTCTGGGTAGTGAAGTTGTACACTCATATTACACTCCTACCCAAGTTTTGAAGATCTTGAAGTTGTTTCTCGAGCTCTGAAGGCCTCATCTCCAGCCATCATGTGTCATTTTTCTTCTTCAAGATGGATACTATACATGTATATCTTTGATTTTGAGATGTAGATCTGTTGTGTATTGCTTGCGGCTACACTTTATATAGTTATATGACATGGATATGCAGTGTATTTGATTGGAATCCATGATTTATTTCATCCCGAGCATGGGTATGCTCGCCTCGGTGAGATAATTGTTATTTTTATAGATGGGACCTCCCGAACTATGGTCTCGGGCTCACTCACTTCGTACGTTGGTGAAGATTTTGTAATGTATTTTGGCCATCAGATGCTCTTCTGACCTCACACATTAGGGGGCATCTGCTATAACCCTAAATTGCACCATACATGCATACCTAACATTTGGCCCTCTCACTTGCTATTTTTTCCAAGCCATCATTGAGCAACTATTCTTGAAAACACTATTTTTGAAGATGTACGCGCCCTGTACCACTCTTGCCTGCGTACACACGCTTTCTGCACCACTAAAGCTCGTGTATGTATGCTAGCTGCAGCATTACAGCGCGCGTATACCCACAAAAGTTGCAAAAATTAAAAAGTTGCAAGGAATTCGTTGAGATTATGGGCTATTGAGTAATTTTCCAACTATCCCACCGCCTATAACTTGTCACCCAACCGAATAACCATCCTTTTGTCATATAAAAGGAGGTGTTGGGATCTCATTCCTAACATAAGCATAAGAACGGTGAAACTCTGCTCGTTTCACATCCCCTCCTTGCCCCAAGAATTTGCAGCCACCTTGTGAGATTTACATGAAAATTTCCCATTCTAGCCCTTTTTCCTCCATCATATGCCTATGCCATTTCCCTAGAAGAAGTGTGAGAGGATAAATATACATGGAAGCGCAGTTGGAGCTTGGTGAAGAGGAGCCCGGACCAGGTTCGCGGAGTAGTCGCCAATCTCATTGTAAGTAAACTTTGTGATATCAATAAAAGGAATACTTTTTCTATCCTGAGATATGATGTGTCAAATATCTATGTTTGATTTATGTTTTATACTGACATCTAACCCATAATTCATATATGAGATGCATGTTTGTAGTTCCCTGTTTGTCTGTTTGTGAATGTAGGTCAACCTTGGGAGGATACTTGTAGTCAGCGAAGCAATCAAACGTGAAAGGATTGACATCGGACGAGGAGTTAAAGGTAGAGTTATCAGACTTTTTCACTTTGTATTTCATGCATGAATGTGGGGTATATTCGGGGTAGTTATAAAAAGTAGGAGACTTTTAGACTGTTAGATTTGCCTACATGTTGAACCCTAGTGTAGTCCATAGGGGGTTTTCCCGCTATAGCACACTGACATCATAGGAAGCCCCCTAGTCACCCGGGTCGAACATGTCGAACAATCCAGTGGGACAAAGAAGAAGAAGAAAAAGGAGGAAGTCCAGAATATAGAGACCGATGAGGAGGACAACGCCTCTGACTAAAATGGATCCAGCTCGCTAGGAGGAGGAGATGAAGCAAATGGACAAGGAGGAGGGGATGGAGGAGAAAAGCAAGGAGAATGTGAAGCTACACCGCTGAAAGATCCCCCTGCTGAAACAGTAACACCACATAAGAGGAAGGTTTCTTCGCAGAAACCTTCAACAAGAAAGAAGATGTGTGTTAGTAAGCCTCAGTTAGAGGCCACGCTCACGGAAGACGACATCAATTTGGTCTGCGTATCCATGGAGGATGATTATGAGGACATCTTGCAGAGATATGGAGCGAAGCAGGATGAACTATATGGCAGGATCGAAAAGTAATTGAATGAAGTACAACAAGCTATTCGTTCGGTCCGCGCAGTACCTATTGTGTTTTCCTAGTCACAGATTGCAGAATTGGGGGATGAACTAGCCCAATTGAGAAGACTTGCAGATGAGACAGAGGCTCGACTTCAGAAAGTCCAAGAAGAGAAGGAGAAGGCTACAGAAGCCTTGAAACAAAAGAAAGAAGAAGTCTTAGAGCAATTGTGAGTAGTGCGGTACTGTGTAACCGCCTATGAAAATGAGAAAGAAGAGTTTCGAGCGATGCTCCAGGAGGGCAAAGCGAAGCTATAGAGAGAAAACGAGCAGTTGCTCGCAGAACGGGCTACGGTTAAAGAAACAGTGAACAAAGCATATCACTCTATGCCAGGCTTGGCACAGGAGGAACAAGAGTCGGTCGAGGTTCAAGTGGTGAAGCTCACTGAGAGCATCCATCAACTTCAAGCGAGGATAATAGAATTGGAGATACAAGCAGTACCGAGCACCCCACAGGAAGTGCACAATCAGAGGGAGGAAGCCGCTAAGAACATAGTAATAAGGATAAGGGCCCTCGCCTCAGAGTGTAAACAACTGAGCGATAAAAGTGCCCAAACATATGAACGCCTCGCAGAAGATCAAGAGCCAAGGAAATTGGAAGCACAGTTACAAGAGGCGCAACAACATGCCTTCTCAGTGCAGGCGCAGATGAAGCTTCTCACAGCAGTTGAAATAATGAAGAGGTCCCAGGAGAAATGCGCGGTACAACAACATATTATTGCCATCAAAGGCAGAGTAATGGAATTCGCGCAGAAACTACAACCTATGCAGGATGAAGCCTGTAAGGTGTTTGAAGAAATTGAAGGACAAGGCTCGCAATTGGACCAAGTGTTTGCGACAACAAAACAACACCTGGAAGGGCCTGTTACAGAGAAAATGATCCAAGAGCTCGCTGAGCAGGAGGCTCAGGTGAAGCAGCAAGTCGAGGCAGCTCGAGTGAAGCTCGAGGCCTTCGAAGCGGCATTGACTAGACCTGAGTGACTCGGGGTAAGTCATAGGTGAGTGTTGGGGGCCTGTTGGCCCTCGACCAAGTTTTGAGGAAACCTTGGTCAGGTTTGGACCACTTTTGGACTTTGATAGGCTGGTCGAAGATGGAGCGCCCAGGCGAAGCTGAGATTGCAGATCTCACTTATTTTGCGGGCTATGTGGACCTAACAAGGGGTTCTTTAGGGTTTTTGTAATGGGTTATGGGATGTCGATCCATGGGTTCTCCCATGATTAGGCCTTTTTGTAAGGAAATGTAAAAGTATAAATAAGTGTAAGAATGTATAGTAGAGGCAACAATGTAGGCGTGAAGTGGCTAAGTGCAAGTAGTTTTGAGTTGTTTTGTGCAATAGAATGTGTATGTAAAGGTTATGTGCTCAATAGAGAAGTTGGTTATGTGCCTTGACCTAGTTTTGGGAAGGAGGATCTGGTGCTCAATGCGTAGATCTCCTGTCTGGTGTGAAGCTTGGCTCTATGGCTTAGTGCATAGGAGCAACTGAATGTAAGAGATTGAAGAATAATAAAGAAGACGAAGTAGTTGGTGGACATAGCCTCACACTGGGGTGAACCACGTATATCTTGTGTCTTTTGTTTACTTTGTGCTTTGTTGGTTATGTTATGAATCTGCTTAGTGCTTTGCTTATTATGTATGTTAGGTAGATCTGTTGATGCTTAGTACTTTATTTGTGTTAAGGATAAATGAATGTTATATCTAACTCAGTGTTATGTGTTAAATGATTGAAGTGCTTAATCTTTATTGTTACTGCATCGATCTATATTAGTGTTTGTTCTACGATGTTAATAAAGTTAATAAACTAATGCATGTCCCCTTCTAAGTGTTGCTAGAATACTTTGCGAAGTGTTATTATCACAGATCTGTGTCCCAGCTTGGTTACAGACACCTGAGTCTTGTAACCCCCCCTGCTTCTACCTCGGGTAAGACTTCGCTTGCTTCGCAGGTGTTGCTGAAAGGGCCGATAGTTAGGGTTTTGTTGGTGCATTGTTGAAGCGTTGAGCCCTGGGTCTGCTCCTGTGCCAACAATATGTGTACTCAAACCATGACACTTGAATTTTCTTGAATAGGCTTTATTGTTGAGCCACCCCTTCTAATTATACATGAAGACTATGGTTCTCCCACTAGTATCATTTGAGTTACTATTAATAGTTTATCCCAACCAATATGTCGAGATAGACTATCTACTTTAGGTACTTGATCTGAACCTTGAGGGTTAATGATTAACTTATGCACTTTAAGGATCCCATCCTTTATCGACGAAATTGGTGCATCCAGTTCTACCTTGGTCGACAGTTCTACTAGATGAAGCATAAGAGCCCATGATCTAACCGTAAAATTCCAAGATCTTTACTCAATTATACGAGAAGAAAAAATATAAATGTATAAGAAAAATGAATAATTGATGATGATTTTACAATGTGGAGGCCCCATATAAATATTCATGAGCAGGTTCCTTTTTCAAAAGTCGTGTCTTTTAATCAACATATGACCTTTCATTATTATTATTATTATGATTTATTTATTTATCATACTTCTACATTTACGTTATTTATTATTTATTATCGTTACTTGGCTTTAGACTTTATGTATATAACAAATTAAGAATCTTATCATTAGACAACACCCAAAAGTATCCATTTAGGATGGACTGATCATTTTTCAATCTAACAATATTGTTCAAGGCTTCAAAAAACATATTTCCTTATGTCCACAACCTTATCAAATAGGCGAAGGTTGCAAGAAGATAGATCATTCTATCAGAAGAAATGTTCTTGTCGCAAGCTTCAAGACAAACATTTTGAGGAGGATTGTAATATACTTAAGGTATATTACAATTATTGTCATAATGGTATAAACAAGTGTTCTGTAATAATAGTCATAGGCTATAATTTACATTTGTGTTGCATTATTGATAAGTCATCCCTTTTCCCAAAAGACACGAATTATCGCCCCAATGTGTCTTTATATGCATGCCATTGTATTTCAATATATTAATCCCATATAATTAATTCATAGTAATAAATAATTATTATTTTAGTATGGTTTGTATAGGGTTTCCTTTTCATGGATGATGATTTCATGAAGGGAATCATCAAGCTAACTTTAGAAAGATGAGATAATTTTAGGTTCATGTCACAAAGGAGCGAGGATCAACATGAAGCTGACCCAACCCTTAACTTTCAACTTCCAAAAGCGAATGGTATATCAAGTTCATAAGGACTAAGGTGGCCATCCAAATAATGTGTGCCACATGTCATCCATTGAATGCCCAATACATTACCATGATGGCTATTAGAGTCTTGCTACCTAATGTTCCAAGGGTCAACTAGGTTAACAAATACATATTGAGATATTTACAGATAATTTTGTGTGTTGATTAAAGTCATAATGTCATAACTTCATCGAGATACTCACACTCTCCTTAAATCGTGGTCCTTTAATTATAACTTTGTCTCTATTTTTGTCTTGCCTTGCGACAAATTCTAAGATAAAGACACCTTTCATGGTTAGATGGGTAACCATCATATCTTATAAGAGAGATCCCAAACCTCCTCTATCCACAACTCAGGATTTTTTTAGTGATAGCCAAATGTTATGAAATATCCTCTCCATTTATAGGATAAATGAGTCACAAATTATATAATTTATTTCAAACTCTCCATTTATAAGATAAATGAGTCACAAATTATATAATTTATTTCAAAAAATGGACAATATGTTATTTCCATGGTTGTGAAAGTTGCAAGATATATTATATGGTGGGAGAAGTGGCCATTAAATGATTTTATGAAACCACGATGAAAACTAAATCTTTGTGAGAATGTTGCATTCAACCATAGCTATAAAGTTCATGGATTTTCAATTTAAATGGGACTTAGAGGCTCACAAGCTAAAATTCACCTGTTCCCTTAAAAAATTGTCATTCTTGAGATTTTATTGATTTGCTTCAAGAATTTGTTATTACTTGTCCTTGGAAATAATTCCCTGGGAAACTCTCTTGTACTTCCCCTCATTCTGAGGATGGTACAAATTGTAAAAAAATGACATAGACTTAGTGCCTCTGACCCCATTGGAATCAAACCATGGACTCACATTGGATTATCGATCGTCTTGAAAACATTGCCACCAACCGATTGAGTTAACCCTTAAGGCTCAAAATTTTGTTATTATATTCACTAAATCAAATATTTACAAAGGCAATATCACCACCACATAGAAATATTGATATGTTGATAATACTAACTACTTATTATATTGATAGAAATTTTTTAATAGATATTGAAAAGATAAAAACTATGTAAACAACCTAAGTCAAGGTGTATACTCCTTGTGTGTATAAGGAAATGTACTTGTGTGTATAAGGAAATGTCTGATGTCTTAGAATTGGTTTTGCTTCTTCATTGAAAAAACTTCACATGTTTGACTAGTTAAATCAATTTATATCAACACTAAAGTAAAGCAATTTAGATCAACATTAATAGAGTACTTTATCCCTTAAATATTAACATATGGATGCTACAAACTATTTATTATATAATAAATATATTTTAGAAGATACAAATTTTAATATAACTAGCAAACACTATCATATTTCTTTTACAAGAAAGCGTAGGACTCAAATACTGCTAATTATCCTCTTTTGTGATTCATATTTGACCAAGTTGTTAACCATTTCACAAAATAAGCTCATGTGTTTCACATAAGTTTGAAGGCCAAAGTGCTCTCCTTGTTCTATTATTGCCATTACAAAGAATTTTAGTGTCATGCTATGCGACTTCTTTGATTTGTTGGTGACATATCAATACACATACATATAAATAAATATTGGTGTTGGGTAATTTTTTTGGGGCTTCAAACCGTTGTAGATCTTTGTAGGCTTATATTAGCAGCATGATATTCATAATTTACTCTGTTTGGTTGAGTATGAGAGGTTAATTATAAAGATGATCAATGAAGATTATTTGTTACTTTGGTTGCTTAACACCTTCCAAATATGTTTTTGTGAGATTACTTCTCCTCGCTAAGGTCTAGACATTTCCATGTGGAAATAACTCATGGCTTAAGATCCCAATCCCCTATTATTTCCCTTCTTTTAAATCTTTTTTCACACATTCTTTCTAACTAACCCCTTGCTTGGACATTATAGGAGTTTCTAACACATCATTTGCTTTGTTGTAATCAATAATGCTATAAATTTGGCTCCCTATCCTAATCTAAGGACTCAAAGTCATGCACTCTCTTCCCTTTCCCATAAGAGCCTTTCAATAATGAAATTAGTGGAATAAAATTTGCCTCTAAAATCATGCCCATATTAGTGTCTCAGTTGCCTGCTTATGGAGATGGAACAATTGTAATGATTGGTGATGTCAATATAGGTTCCATTGAAGTCTTACTAAGTTTTGTTTAAAGGGATTCATCTTTGAATCTTTCCACCAAGGGGGCTTCTTATCTTTCCTTTTAATACTCTATGAGGATTGCCTTGGATATGAGGGTGCTATATGTTTGGAATCAAAACAAATTCTACATTAGAAAACACTGTTTTTGTAGTCTTGAGGTTGTGTCAACTTATATCTTTGTTCTCCAACACAATTTGGTTAGGAAGGATAATTGGCATAAATCAACATAAATACATATTCTAGATTGTATTGGAAACATTATTACTAGCCTTAAAAAACAAAACATTATTGCTAGTCTCTAGAGCCATGATAATGAGTCTCCTTCCCCCCTTCAAGGGAGAATGCCAAATTTTAGGGATGAGGAAGGTGGTAAGAATGAGAATCCAATAAAAAAGAACGAGGCTTTGAACATCATGTGAACACTACACTAAACTCATTTAACAAACTCATTACAAAAGCATGTACAAAAGCAAGATTCAACATTGAGAACTCCCTAGAGGTCACCCATCCAAATACTAGTCTAGACTAAGCACATTTAGCCACAAAGTTGTGATGGGATCTAATGTATTAACACTAGCATGATTATAGCTGCATGACCGATGCCTCTTTCCCTTAGGAGAGGAAGGAAGAGTGACATATAGGTGAATGGTGTCCCCACTCCAAGCTTTAATCTTCTAAAGGGAAATGACCAAGCAATATTAGTCATGCATATCACATGGCAAGTATTCTTATTGCAATATCAGTGCCAAGCAAGGCATCGAATTGGAGAGATGAGGGAATTCAGATTGTCGTTCTAGAGGAGTGAGGACCAATAGGAAGCTGACCCAACCCCAAACGTCCACCTTCCAAAAGGAAATCACAAAGCAAGGTCAAAAGGACTTGGGTGGCTAGCCCAATGGTTTGTGCTACATTTCATCCATGGCTATTATAATTTGTCTATCCTATTGTTTTAGGGCCTCGATTAACACTTTTGCATGTAGATTAAAACTAAAAGAGACTCACGCCCTTCATGAACTAATACCCTTTTATTAGAACCCAAGTTGCCTCTATCCATAACTAGAGCTTTTTTAGCAAAGGCTAAAGAATGTGGATGTCATCTTTATTTATATGATAAATAAGTCACAAATTATATAATCTATTTTAATAAATGGATGATATGCTTTTTTTGAAGTGAGGATAGAGATCTTAGTTGAGTGGTGGCGGTGATCCGGATTTAGGAGCAGAACGAAATGAAAGCATAAAAAAAACAATGAAATACTCATGAAAATTGCTAGAAACAGAGAAATACAACAATACTTGATTTCTATTAATGAAAGAATTGTAAAGAGACTGTAAAAATATAGAGTGCAAGACTCGCTAGAATGGTGGAATCTTTATCTCTGAGAAGAGATGTGACGGCTACGCTCATTCACAAGAAGATGATTACAATGAGGCTTTGAAGGCCTTTTTATAATAAACAGGAATGCCCAAACCCTAGACATCCAAAAACCTAACCCTAGGAGATGAAACACCAAAAGTCATGTGGGCCCCGTTTGGGTAAGTTAGTACATTAACTTCACGGGGTTTTAACTTTTGCATACGATCTCCGTTTTAGGTGCGTGATAGCCCATTGAAAAGGTATTTTCGAGAACTACACATTACACCATCAAACTCTAACTTCGTTAATAGTTTGACTGTGGTGAACAAAAAAAACATTGTTTAGGGGCTCAAAACGGCCCTGGAAGTACAACAAGATGTGCTGACATGAAAACATACAAAATAAGCCAGTTGGATTAGATGGGAGGCTACCAATATCAACCTGGAAAATGTGTAGGGCTTTAGACAACCCTGGAAGTGTAGAACCCACAATTACAAAGAAGTACAAAAGAATGTGATGTACTAAAAACTGACAAGAGGAGCTAGTTGGAACAGGTGGGTGGCCACCACTATCGACCTGGATCAATCCTCCCCCCTTAGGAAGCAATGGTCTCCATTGCATTGAGTGCCCAGGGAAGAGGGGAAAGCATTTCCCGAATCTGAAGCTTGGTGAGCTGCGTGCCTTTTTGGAGAAGTTGTGCTTCTTGGCTTGTGGAGGACTGTCACAAACCTTTTGCTGGAGGGGTTGAATTTGTTCCACCAACCTATTGTCTCTGGGTTGGATGGGGTATTGTGTAGGCACCATTGTAGGTGAAGAAGAAATATCGTCTGTCTCTTCGACAATCTATTTTTGCTAGATAGAAGGTGTTGAGGTTGCAATGGTTGTGGTGGTTTTCTGTACATCCTTTGAACATACCATGAAGAGGATGAATTTTGTAGTATGAGAGATTACCTTGTGGTGTTGTTTTGGTGGAGCAGTAATCAGAACTACCTCTGGTATCTTATAGAGCTGACCTCCCAGAGTAATAATGACAATACAGGGTCTAGACTCATAGACATCATGACATTTCCACATATATGGTTGGCCCAAAACAACATCACATACATCAAGAGGGGAAATATCACACACTGCCTCATCCTTGAAAGGATGGATTCCATAGGATAGGCGACACTGCTGGTTGACGTGAAGATCTCGTTCCTAGTGAAGCCACCCGATGTTGTATGGCTACGGGTATGGTGTTGTTGAAAACCCCAACTGTTTGATGACCTTAGATAAGATGAGGTTCTTCTGGCTGTCGTTATCAACAATGAAATGCAATGGGGTCCCCTTCACCCACATCTGTGAATGGAAGAGGCGCTCCCCCTCTTCAAGATCTATTGGTTCTTCTAGCTGAATTGTTGTGGTCGCGACAATAACAGTGGGGTTTGTGTCAATGATTTGTCTGTTTTCAATATTTTCTAGATCGGATTTTGAATCCGGGTTCGGTTCTGTGTCTTTGATCTCGACCACCAATGACTGTTTCGAGCGACATTCATCGGTGTTGTGCCAAGCGATTTTGTGGAAGTCACACCACTTCCCAGTGTCATTCTTCATCTTTACTTTACCCTTTTTGTCTTGTGTCTTGGACTGGTTGTCTGGATGTTGTTGGTTAGGGTCGTCTTTACCATGCTTTGGTTGTTGCAGATTTGTAGACCCGAATTCCCATTTGTTCTGGTGCCTAAATTTATGCTCAATTTTGACAACATATTGATAGGCAACTCCCAATGATGAGATGTTTAGGGAATCCATTTCGGTTTGGATGTACATATGTAGAGCCCCACGGTATTTTAGAACCAGATGCCACTCGGAGTCTTTGATACCCATCTTGGTGCGCAAGGTATGGAAAATATTTGTGAACTTCGACACTGTTTGGCTCTTCTCTTGCCGCAGTGTGGTCCATCCCATGTAATGGTCTTCATAGTTATCAACAAGATAATACTGTTCTTTGATTGCATCTACAAAAAAATCCCAAGTGGGCTCGGCCCCATATATCCCAGATTCCTCTGTGGAACTTTTCTCCCAATAAGTTTCCCACCAATGTTTGACATGGGGGAGAGCCTTGAGGAGTGCAAAGATGATCTTTTCCCTGTCGAATTTTTTTTGAACAGAGAAATAACCTTCTAATATATTTAACCATTTTTCTAGGGCATCTGCATCTATCTGACCTTCAAATATGGGAATATCAAAATTAACTTGTACCTTGAAGGGAGAGGTTCCTCCAACATGACCGCTTGATGAAGATGCACATGTTGCTATGGGCAGGTGTTGAAGAATGCGTGCAAAATTCTCCATCATTTCCTCCCTCTTTTGTGCGAGAGCTTGCTCAAGCAACAGGTTAATAGAATCTTCTGCTCCACCATCTTTCTTTTCTGCCGCAATCTAGGGTTTCTTGGGTGTGCGAGAGTGATTGTCCTCAAGAGAGACAAACTCGAGACCCAACTGGTTACACTCGAACCTCGTCGGAGATATGCGCTAAAAAACGATCAAGAGCAGCCTGCTTTGATACCATTGATCCATATTTATGAGCGGAACGAAATGAAAGCAGAGAAATTACAATGAAATACTCATGAAAATTGCCAGAAACAGAGAAATACAACAATACTTGATTTCTATTAATGAAAGAATTGTAAAGAGATTGTAAAAATACTAAGTGCAAGACTCGCTAGAATGGTGGCAGCTTTATCTATGAGAAGAGATGTGACAACTACGCTCATTCGCAAGAAGATGGTTACAATGAGGCTCTGAAGGCCTTTTTATGATAAACAGGAATGCCAAAACCATAGACATCCAAAAACCTGATCCTATGAGATGAAATGCCAAAAGTCATGTGGGCCCCGTTTGGGTAAGTTAGTACATTAACTTCCGAGGGTCGTAACTTTTGGATACGATCTCTATTTTAGGCGCGTGATAGCCCGTTGGAAAGGTATTTTCGAGAACTACGCATTACGCCATCAAGCCCTGACTTTGTCTACAGTTTGATTGTGGTGAGCCAAAAAAACACTGTTTAGGGGCCCAAAACGACCTTGAAAGTACAAACAAGATGTGCTGACATGAAAACATACAAAATAAGCTAGTTGGATTAGGTGGGAGGCTACCCATATCCACCTGGAAGATGTGTAGGGCTTTAGATAGTTCCAGAAGTGTAGAACCCACAATTACAAAGAAGTACAGAAGAACGTGCTGTACTAAAAACTGACAAGAGGAGCCAGTTGGAATAGGTGGGTGGCCACCACTATCCACCTGGATCAGGTGGGATGTAAACATGAGCATTAAGCACCCCTCGGATATTGCATGCAACTTGAGGGGTTTGAAGTTGCATCATTGGATGTTTTGATGTCGCAACATCCAACAATGCACCCTTAGGATGGGTGCAATCTCTAATGGGTGCTTAACGTTCCCCACACAATTTTTTTGTAATTAATAAAATTTCAAATGATTTTAGTCTTAAATAAAATGTATATTCACAAGCTTTTTTTGGGCCTCCAATCCCTATAGACTCAAATAAGCACCGTGATATTCATTATTTAACCCATTTTGTTGAATATGAGAAGCTAATTATAAAGATGATCAATTAAGACCATCCATCACTTAATTGCTTAACACTTTCTAAACAAATTTTTGTGACATTACTTCTCCTTGTTGATGTGTAAACATTTCCACGTGTAAATAACTCATGGTTGAAGATCCCAATCCCTTATTATCGCCCTTCTTCCCATTTTTTCCATGCTAGCTAGCTCCCTATTTGGACATTATTGGAGTTTCTAACACCATCACTTGCTTTGTCGTATTTGATGATGCTATAAGATTTGACTCCCTTTCCTAATCCAAAGACTTTTGTTCATGCACCCTCTTCCCTTTCCCATAAGAGTCTTTTGATGATGAAACTAGTGAAAGAAAAGTTGCCTCTAAACCATGCCCATATTAGTGTCTTTGTCACACCTTTGTGGAGATGGAATAATTTCCATGGTTGGTGCCATTAATATAGGTTCCTAATGGGGTCCAACTTTGAATCTTTCCACCTGGGGGCTTCTTATTTTTCCCTTTAATGCGATGTGAAGATTTTGCCTCTAGATATGAGGGTGCCACCTATCCATAATCAAAACAAATTGTACATTGGAAAATGCCATTTTTCTAGTCTAAAGGTTGTGTCCAACTTATATCTATGCTCTCTAACACAATTTGGTTAAGAAGGCTTTAGCGTAACTTAACATAAAAACATATTTTAGAGTGAGTATTGGAAACTAGCATTTTTTCCCCAAAAAAACATTATTGGTAATCTCTAGAGCCATGGTAATGAGTCTCTTTCCCCTCTTCAAGGGAGACTACCAAATTTTAGGGGTGAGGAAGATGGTTAGAATTAGAAGTCGATAAAAATAACGAAGCTTTGAACGACATGTGAACATCACAGTGAACTCATTACAAAAACATACAAAAAAGGAGGATGTAACATTGAGAATACCCAAGAGATCAACCATCCCAATACTAGTCTAGGTTAAACACATTTAGCAACAATGTTATAATGGAATCCAATACATTAACACTAACATGATTGTACCCACATGGTTAATACCTCTTTCCTCGAAAAGGGAAGAGGGAAATGATATATAGTCTTGTGAAAGGTGACCCCACTCCAAACATGCATCTTCTAAAGGACAATGACCAATCACTTTCACCCATGCCACCACTTACGTAATAGGTATTCTTATTACAATGTACCAAAAAAAATGTCAAATACCTCTCTCTCCTCGAAGAGGAAAGAGGGAAAAGATATATAGTCTTGTGAAAGGTGACCCCACTCCAAGCATACATCTTCTAAAGGGCAATGACCAATCACTTTCACCCATGCCACCACTCACATGCCACCACTCACTTAATAGGTATTCTTATTACAACGTACCAAACAAAGTGTCAAATACCTCACATAGAGTTGCAGAAGTGGCCATAAAAGGGTTTCACGAGTTTTATGAAACCACAACTTTTAATCTCTGCTACAACGCTGAAGTCGGCCATGGTCAAAATGCTCACGTGATTCTCGATGGGAAATTAAACGAGATTTGGAGGGTTAGAAGGTAGAATTTATCGGTTTCTTTTAAAGAATTTGTGATTAGATTTGTTGTAGAGTTTTTATTTTATTTTTTATTATGGATTCTTAAGATTTTGTCATTAGGAGGTAGAATTTATCGGTTTTTTTTAAAGAATTTGTGATTAGATTTCTTGTATAGTTTTTATTTTTAACGAATTTGTTATTAGGAGGTAAAATTTATCGACTTTTTTAAAGAATTTGTGTTCATATTTGTTGTAAAGCTTTTTTATGGATTCTTTAAGAATTTGTCACTATGTTCATTCAGTGTGGAATATTGAAAGAAAATATATTGTCGTTTTATCCTAATCTTGTAGGTTAAGAAAAAAAAGAAAATATTGAATGATTGTGATATTTTGATGGTGAAACATTGCATTTGAAAGAATTTTAGGTCATCTGTTACTCTGCGTTATAAATTTAGTTTACAAAATGTTTTTTATATTTAAAAATATATGAATAAATAACTAAAATAATGGTAAAAAAGGAGTGATCTCCAATCACCACACAGACAAACTAGCAAAAAAAATAGTAAATAACTTAATAATTCAATTCAGAATGGAGTTTCTTTTATTCTTGGAAGAATATATGAATAGATAACAAAAAAAATGATAAAAAAATAAATAACAGAAGTTAATTTTGAAATTACCAAGTAACTTAATAATTCAGAATGGAGTTTCATTGGTTCTTTGAAGTCTTCCATGTGCCGATGATGATTACTTTTCTTTTTTAATATTCGTCCTGAATTAGTTTTACCTAAAGTTTTAGGAGCATTAGAGTGGATTCTTTTCAAAAGATAGAGAGCTGAATGAGACTGATTTGATATTTTGCTGCAGGTCACGTGCATAGTTATCTTATTCTTTGATCCTTTCCCTACAAAATAGGACGCGGTTGACTGAAAATTTTCGTGAAATCGGATTTCGTAGAATCTGCGAACTTGCGACGAATTTTCTATTGGTTTGTTTTCGGAGAAATTCATAGCGATGAGAGAATGAATTTATATCGGAAACTTTGAGGCATCTTTGTGAGACGAATAAGGGACTGATATCTTTCTTTGCAGTCGGAAAGCACTGTCGCCGTTGCGTTGGACGCCTATGGGCCTTGGCCGGATTCGATCTCACGCCGAAAGGTGTAAGAAACTGTAAAAATCTTGTGAATAATTTGGACAATCCTCTTATTTAAAGCTTTAGGTATGTGTGTGCCGAAGAGAAGGTAGCATTTGCTCTGTCATTTTGAGGGGCGCACAGTTTTTGGTGGCTGGGGTTTTCGTGAGGCCAGTGGCAGATAGAATGTGGAGAGGTGGCTCATCTTCTCAACAAAATGAGGAAGGCTGGGAAGTGGCCTTCTCTCGCAAGGGCAAGAGCCAGACCCCTCCAACTGCAGCCGCAAACCGGGCAAGGGGTGGTGCTTACGTCCCCGACAAGCCGGGAATCGGAGCTTGGAAGGGGAGAGGATCTTATAATGTGGAAGGCGATAAGCCTGGCCGCTGGGCGAACCCCAGTAGTGTTCGAGACCAGGTTTATAAGGAACGGGGATGGAAGGAATCGGGGAAACCTCAACAGAGGAATGGAAATCAAGAAAATAGGACCACCACAGCCAGGAATGTTGGTGGCTGGGGTCAAGATGGCAAGGGAAATCAGGCAAGGCAGAGCAGTTGGAAGCCCGAAGGCTCAGAGTCCGCTGTTGGAAAGATGAGCAGGCAGGATGTTGCTGTCCTTCCCCCACTTACCAATGGTTGGCAATGGGGAAGCCACAATGGCGGCGGCAACACTAGATCGGATTCTTTGATGGCATCACCGGCACCTGGGAAAGGTGTTGGACATGGGGGTGCAAATGCCAATGAAGAGAATTCTGAACTGAGAAGTAAGATGCTATCTAAACTTCTTCCTTTTGAGCAATCAGGGGAACCGTTTCGTGAAACAGGCGGAGCTGGCTATCAGTCCAGTGATGGCGATGCAGAGATTGATAATCTCGACAGCGACGAGGATTTTATGGACAGCGATGACTGCGATTCTGAAGGGAGTGATGTAAGCCATGAGACTCGGAAGAAGAATAAATGGTTCAGTAATTTTTTTGAATCCCTGAATAGCCTGGGTCTTGAGGAAGTGAATGATCCGGAGAGGCAGTGGCATTGCCCGGCATGCAGAGGCGGTGTTGGGGCAATCGATTGGTATAGGGGTATGCAACCAATTTTAGCCCATGCTAAAACTATCAGAACAAAGAGGGTAAAGGTGCACCGCAAACTTGCAGAAATACTGGAAGAAGAGTTGAGAAGGCGAGGAGCCGCATGTGTAATTTCCGAGGAAATGTTTGGCAAGTGGAAGGGCTTGCGGGAGACGGTAAACGATCAGGAAATTGTTTGGCCTCCTATGGTTATAATTCAGAACACGCTCCTTGATCAAGATGAAAATGAACAGGTATGTACTATAAGCTTCGGATTTATTTGTTTCAGACAAATCGACATGGAGAATATGCATCTTGAATGTCATAGAAACCTCGTGCTATTATGTTTTTGACTGCTAGTAGAAGACGAGGATGATGGTTCTACAATCTCTCCATATACTGTAAAGAATATGCATCTGGAATGTCATAGAAACCTCATGCTATCATGTTTATCATGTTTTTGATTGCTAGTAGAAGACGTGGATAATGGTTGTACAATCTCTCCATATTCTGTAATTATATTTGGCTCCCTCATATACATGCAATTCCTGATGAGTTTGCTCCTGACCTGGACTGCGACTCAGAATTTAGATTGAGAACAAGACTTCAGAAGTTTAACCTAGCAGTCCCATGTTCATCTTTTCTTTTAGCCTTTTAGGGTCTATTTTAGGTTTTGACTGTTTTGGCTTGGAGTATGGATCCCCATGTCCTGATTTCAGTAATGGGGACTGTACGCAGAAAGCAAGCCAACTTACTGTCATTTTCGTTTTGCAAAAGTGAACCGTGGTCAACTTCTAGATATTTTAAAGAATCTCTTAGTCGATAAAAATAGCTATTAATTGTTTTGATGTCTGCCTGGTAACTTTTATTCCATCTAGATTTTATCACATTACATAGTTAAAGCTGTGGAAATCCAAGGCTGCATGAGTGTCTATATAAGTTACCAAAGGGTGACTTTCACTGACTTTTTTATATATATGGCAAACAAAGCTTGGCTATTTTTTTTTTGGGAGTCTGCATGTGTTAAATGTAACGTGCAAAAGGGAAGTTATGTCACGTTTTATTTGGCCAATGGGTTAACAAAGTTGGCCCCTCAGCCAATGCAATACTTCGTTAAAGCTTTTAGCTGAAGGCAGGATACCAAAATAGTGTTATGTTGAGAAGGTTACGAAGCTCAAGTAAGCCTAAGTGAAGAGAGACAACTATGCAGGCCATGGGTCCACTGCAGGAGGTGTTCAAAAAATAAATTTGATCTTAAACAATTTAATAAAACAAACTTGAAAACCACGGTGTGCATGATTTTTAAATTTTAATGCATCTGCTAGATGACAGATCTGTTCTCTCAGTCTTTGCTTCTTTTCATAAATTTAAGGAATATCTGTTATTTGGAACCACTATCATCATTTGTTTTCATTAAAGTTTGTGTGTCAAATTGTTTCATCACAGAATCTCTTTTCGAAAGAGTCCAGGTTGTCTGATTTCTGCTCTCAATTTTGCCTGATACTAGAAGATATTTCGTTACTTTACCTATCTGAATGTTGAAAGTAATTTACAGTGATAGTCCTTTTGTTGAAAAATATCATGCCACTCAAGGACAGGCTGGCCTGGACAGTTAAATTATGCATGTTACCTGTTACAACTTATATTGTATGAGGTTCCATCTTGTGATTTTCATCACATATGGAATTTTGTTCCTGGACTCTTGGAGCATTGGATCGACATGGGGGGATACATCTTCATGGAGCCCCTTCTATTCATTGCATTTGATCACTTCATGGAGATCTTGGTTGGGGGAGCATCACTTCTTCTTGGTTGGATGGTGATTGAGCTTGCTGCGTGGTGGTCTTTTCACACGTGCTTGCCTTGTTGATCACCTCTCGATTGCACTCTTGATGGATGTGGAGCATACTATCTCATTACAGTGGTTTGGTATATATGCTTATCTTGGACATGGATGATGGTTCTAGCCCCACAAAGGGTTAGATGATGGTGTTAGGAGGTAGATGTTTCATGATGTTATTGATGTTTCCTAGTGACTTGGTGTGTTGATGTATAATGCTGGTGTCACTAGGAGGGGTATTCAACATGGTCCTTATATGTTGGATGTGTGATAAGGAACACACTTGATGGTTGGATGGGTTAGCCTTTTTCTTATGCCCCTTTCTCTTATGATGTTGCTATGGTGGGATGATTCATGTTGCCTTTATAGGATTTTCCTAAGTAATTTAAATTTTAACTTTATAACGTCACATTTGCTAGATATCACCTGGGAGGGAAGGTGTTCATGATGTTAGTACCCTCATTGATATGTTATTTCCAAAGTCTAAGTTAGAGAGGTATTACATTATGATTTGATGGTGATTTAACCTTTTCCTAAGGTTATATGGTAATTTTGATGTAATAATCCCTTGGTGGTGGTGCACTTTAGGTTGGACTTTATGTTTTGTTGTTATCATGCAATGGTTTTGCTAGGGAGAATATCTTTTATTTCCACGGTACAACACTGTATTAAAGTGCACCCCTTATTGGCACACATGTTCATGGTGATTTAATTTATTGGTGACTAATAGGGAGAATGAATATGGGTTATATTTGAGCATTAACCTTTGTGCACACATGTTGAGGTTGATTTAACTATCCAATGGTTAAATTAATCTTATTTATCCAAATAAAGGTTAATCGCTTGGACACCCTATTTTATATGGTTGCTTTTCACACTTGAAGTGGTTAATTGGACTACGTTGGAGCTTTCTAGTGGTGTGCCCTCCTTCTTAGGCACAATTCTCAAGGCATTTAAAATTTTATTGGTTTCTTAGAGAGCTTGGGACACTTCTCTGGGGCACACTCTCTTGGGTTGAACACATGGTATATGGAGGAGTATTTTATTGATGGGTTCTAACCACTTTGGCGCATTCTCCTAGAGTTCAGTTGGAGAATATTTTATGAGTTGTTGGGTGGTTGAGGTAGTTACATGGCACATTTTGTTAGGGCACACCTCTCCTAGGTGTTCTCTTGTCTCTATTGCATGGATATTTCAATTACACTTGGCATCTTTTGACCTTCATGGGAAAGTGTTCCCATCTCTTTGACTTGGTATTATATATTATTTTATTTGGGGTGGCTATGGAGGTTATTATTGGGAGGCGTGTGGCACATGAGGAGGGTCACACTTGTGACTTAGCATGCTCTTGTACTTGGTCTCCTTCTATTTTTGGAGATTATTCTTGGAAGGGCACTTACGTAGGTTTCTTCTTGCTATATTTGGATATTCTTGGAGGGTGCATTGTGGAGACATTTCTTGCTATTCTTGGATATATATATATATATATATAATTTTATGGAGTTTTGCCATGGCCAAAACCCTAATTTGCCCTTATCTCTTTGGATTTGCTTTGTGAAGATGGTCCACTTGCTATTTTGGGGTTTTTGACCACATATTTTCTTGTGCTGCTATCCATCTACTTGGCATCTAGCACATTCATCCATGGATTTGGTTACCTTGGAACTCACACATGTGGAGTGGTTGCATGCATGCACATTCTTGGAGGGTGCACTTCACGTGGAAACTTGGCATTTGACTTAATTTAATGCCTATTTTAGGTGATGCATCCCATTCATGAACATTTTTTGGTGCGTACTCTTACTATTTTTCAACGAGGGCGAATTTTTTTAGAGAGGCCATTTTCCACATGTTGTAGCATGATTAAACATGGATTTAGGAGAGATCTAACTACTCCATTATTATAATATTATTTTGAATTGTCATGGTGTTAGTTAGAAAGATAATATATTTTATTGTATGAGAGATTTAACTCACTCTATATAAAGAGGAGTTTCTCTCCATTTCATTTGTAATTGGGTAATTGGCAATTGGAGGATTGTAAAAGAGAGTAGTGATTAAAGATTGGAGATTGGAGATGATGGTGTTGGGCTCTCTTGTATATCAAATTTAAGTATTAATGAAGGAAGAGGTATTGCTGATTTATAGTATGGCTATTCTTTATGCTATTCATTTGATATAGGAACTTCTTGTTTACACTCTAATCTAAAGCCTAGTAATGAGAACATTACTTTTCTAGGAATAAGCAATGTGAGAAGTCTTCCCTCTTGTCTTATTTCATGTTTTATTTCTACTCTTATTACCATTCTTCCATCATATCTGGTTGTTGATTGGGAAATAATTCAGCTAATAAACAACACCTTTATGTTGAGTTAATGTGTGGCAAATTAAGCCCTCCAAGACTAGTTTCCATATCATAATTTCCAGCAAGCATCTTAAGGTTCAATGTATCAAATGAGTTCACTTTACCTTGGATACACAATTAGTTTATGAAAGTATCAAACTAGATCTTTTATCGAAGTTGGTGGAAGGTGTCAAATTAGTCCTTTTACCTCATAGCCTACCTTACAGTAGTTTTGGCAAACAAGTCCATTCATTTTGCAATGTCCCATGACACCATTAGCCCTTAGATTGATAGGCGTTGGTCCCATATCATCCCATTTCCTTATTTTCTCTTCTTCCTTTCCTTTCATTCCCATATCCTTTTCTTATTTCTATTCATTTTCCATTTCACTACAAGCATTTGTTTTGCTTAGGCTAACTCTTCAGAAAATCATCTTGAGCCTCCACTCCATAGCCTTAGCAATCTTATCTTTAGGGAAGCCCTCTTTGAGTTGGAGAAGAGCCAACCAAAAGTGTGAGGAAGAGCTACGGAGGTGACAATGGGTAGCCTACCTAAGTTGCACAAACTAGCCCTTGATGCTTGGGACTTTACATCATATGGGGGTGCTAGATTTTGTTGTAACACCACCAACATTTAATCTGTTCTTTTTTGCATATTAAACTATCACTAATATGGCGACTATGAGACTTCAAGTTCGAAGGTACAATGAATGCAAGATTTTGTTGTTATATTATGTAAATTTTGGCATTTTAAATACATGGGAGATAGTTTGAAGTTGCTAGTTGGATGAGGAAAATGAAACTTAAGATAATATCTGTTTGTTGTCAATCTGTTCTCTCATTTTTACTAGGGGGGAGTAGCTATTAAATGCAAGAAACTACATTGCTTTGTAATATCAAAGAACAATATAGTTGGCAAAAAACTCCAATCTATAATACTGGTACAAAAGACCAACAATACTGTTTTGTACCCACTCTTGAAACAAATTCCTTTGGGGATTTCTCCTTCGAGCATGCTCCCACACAAAAAAAATGCTCTGTGGTTTGATGTAGTGCTCCTACTTTGCTACTTGGACACTTCCTAGATGGTTCCATTGTGTTCCTTGGACACTCCCACCATACATGTTCCAAAATAGACAATAAATAACCAGAAGATGGATTGGCTATGTATAGTTTATTTCTAAACAAAAAGGTTATCTACGAGCATTCTTGTAGATAAGACAAGATAAGTTTATGAATGTCCAAAAAATAACCAAAACTAGGTCAATGGGACTGTGCAGTGCAAAATGTCTCAATACAAAGCGAGAGTGCTAAGGCCACTCCTATAAAAGAAAATGCTAAATCAATGCTAATATGTAAGATCTAAACTCTAATGACTCAAAGCTAGAGTTTGTTTCTAAGCAAAAAAGTTTACTTGGAAGCATTCTTGTAGATAGGATAAGATAAGTTTATGAATGTCCAACAAATAACGAAAACTAGGTCATTGGGATCGTGTAGTGCGAAAAGTCTCAATACAAAGCGAAAGTGCTAAGGCCACTCCTATAAAAGAAAATGCTAAATCAATGCTAATATGTAACGTCTAAACTCTAATGGCTCAAACCCAGAGAGGAATACAGAGCTATAGGAGAGGGTACAAATAAAATAGCGTTAGGGCTCAAAATGTATATCAATTGAGGAAGGAAAGGAGAGGTTTTCTTCCTTTGAAGTATTCGTTGTCCAATATGCAACTCTCCTACCATTTGAGGTTGGAGAGAAGAAACTTTGGATCATGGATGTTGAAGCATAGATCAAAGCGGGAACAAGTGTGACAAGGGGGCGATTTGCCAAAAAATCCCAGTAGTAAAGCATCTCATGAGTGTTTTTTATGTAATGTATAATTTATATATTATAATGCATCTATTATAATAAATCTATTAAAAAAATACATAGAATGCCAAATTAGTTGCAGAAAATATGAAAACATGCATATTTGTGCTACTTGTAGATGAATACTACATTATTATGGAGCTAGAAATGGCATCCATAATAAATTAATGATTAGTCATTCAAGCATCAACCATCTAGTGGTGACAAACTTACAAATTTTTAAACCATAATCATATGATATGAAGTCGACCATGAATTTATGGAATGAAATAGGTTGTCCACCAATATGACGAAAGAGTTCTTCTTCCTTCATGCCTATTCCCCACCAACACTATGAGATTAAAAAATAGAAGCATATACCACATGAAAGAACAACATTCTCTTCAAGTCTTAGATAAAAAACCTACAATAGAATGAGGGAGAAGGAATTGGAAAGACTAGGAGAAGAGAACAAATCTACAAACTAACAACACAAAAATACAAAAAACTTCAAAGATTGGGCTTTTGGCTTACCTCTTCAACTCTCTAACTATTAGCATGATCCAGGTGGATATCGGGGGCCACCCACCTTTTCCGACTGGCTCAAAACAGTTTTCTGGCAATTTTGGCAATTTACTATTTTTAGCAGGTTTTAACTTCCGGGGCCATTTTGAGGGCCTAAATGAAGGTTTTTTGAGATAGAGGTTCTCAATGATAGCCGA
>ML776705.1:953787-968450 GCA_009831015.1 Picea engelmannii | reverse complement strand
TCAGAGATAAGCTACCAGCGCCCTAGCTAGTTTATTTCCATTCTGTCTGTAAGCATATTTCAGTCATTTGTTATTAATGAAATGAAGTCTTATTTCCGTTGCATCTCTGCGTTTATGTGTATTTCTGTATTTCATTGTGTTCCAGTAGAATGTAACTGTGGTGGCCGTTGATCTATCCTCCAAGCTATCACAATTTTTTCTTCCTAAAAAATGAACAAGAAGCCCAAGTTGCCCACTCCAAACCAAAAATACCCAACTCAAAGATAATGAAGAGAGTGATGGAGAAGGTTTATTTTGCTTGGGTGTCTTTACCCTAACCCATGGGCCTTCATTGGACAAAATAAAAGGAATAAAAACCTTTTTTTTTTTTCATTTCTATGAGGGAGCTTCTTGGATTGCATAGGGAGTGTGTCAGAGAGCATCAAGGGAGCATAGCGGGAGCGTGAAGGGAGTGTTTGAGGAGTGTGCTCCCTAGGCGCTTGCTCGGGAGCATTGATATGGAGTTGGTCCCACCCCAATAGGGATGCTCCCGATGTAACTACCCTGGATAGAAGATTGGTTGAATGAGTTGGAATCGGGTTGAGGACTGTCTCCTTGTGTAGAAGGGGTCTCCTATTGTTGGTATCTGGAGGAAGTGGACTTTTTGCCAGTTTGATGTAAGTTGTCTTGAGATCTAAGTTGACAACTTTGCAGGGGAGTAACTAGTGGGAGCCGAACTGCTTCATAGTTTGAAGGATATGGGGATTGGAATGGTATTGCTATTTGACTACCTCTTGGTGCCCTTGTTTGCTAGGAGCACTAGGAATAAAGATGTGAGGTGTTCGTGGGAGCACCAAGAGGAAAGATGTGATCCTTTGGGTAGTGTTTGGCCTGGGGGATTGTTGAAGGATGAGAGATCCAAGTCTAAGGGGCTCTCCCATATATAAATCCTGGCATCTTTGGTCTGGATACTAAAAGAATGTGAAGAGGGAGTTGTGCTACTCTATGAAAAACAATAGAACCATCCCCATATTTCATAATATCAAAGGCATCTGATTACATTGCTCCTTAGTCTTGTCTCCTTGTTTGTGGCAAAGTCAACATAATCTATCCTCCCTTGGAATTTGATGATGTGTCCACTTGATGTTGATGAGAACCCACTTGAAAGTGGCCTAAGGGGATCCCAAGTCCATGCATTGAATGTTAGAGCATATAAGGGGGCCTAACGATGAGACCATCCCTTAGCTCCATGAAGTACTCTACATAAAGGGCCATATTGGGCTTCAATCCCCTAGGTGGTGTGATCCAAGTGACCTGAATATACCGCTTGTAAATATTGTCCATAAGAATCTCGTTCATCTCTTGCCTATTAGGTAGGAGGTGACTAGGGACATCTAAAGAGTAGCTGAATGGGGGAAAGCCTTCCATTGATATGCTAGCTTACTGAAGGAAACATGAAATCTGTGAGAACTAGTAGTGTGCTCTCCCCTAAGAGGGTGGACTAGGAAATGGTTTTGAAAGAGTAGAAGGCAAGGTATGGATACTAGTCCTTGTGGACAGTCGAGCCAACAAAATTCTGTAGGTGATGTGGCGACTTAACTAGTCTGGAACGATCCGTATGGTGTGCTATAAACTCTGCTTGAATGATGGAATGGGGATTTGTTCTCTTACATCTGATAATGCAATGAATAAAGAGGGTTTAGATTCTCTTGGGGTGGGCCTAATTTAACTCAAGTAGGGTAGGACCCCACATCTTTAAGCCATACAAAATAGGTGGGTCTAATGATGGAGTCCATGTAGTCCAACTTGGACGAGATGTATTGGACATGATGTTAGAAGCATTGGCTCTCTAAAAGGGCCTCAATGCAAACGTAGGAACTGAAAACTAAATCCCCATATATGTGTATGCTGTGGTGATCTCAACCTCCACTCTCCTGAAGTAGAAATGAAAATTTGATAGATTCTTTTTGGAGCAATTGGTCATGATCTTGGTTTACCCAAGATTGATCGTCAATTGCTGAAGATTGCAAAATATCAAAAGAGCATCCGATTGTCTTTGTAAACCCTCAGGGGTAGAGGATAATAGAACCACATCATATGTAAAAAGTGTTAGAATTAAAGAGATGTGCTTGTTTTACCATAGACAATATCACTATTGTCACCCAACCATAGGCATGCAACCACCCCTGAGCACCATAACCTTTTCTAGATAGAATGATTCTGAAAGAAGCACTAGAACCAACAGATAACCAAGAGAGCTCATCTTTCTCCAAAGATAGCTCACCAAACAGAAAGTCCCAAAGCTAGAGAACAAGATCAATACTCAGTTGCAGCGGTTGTAGTTGTAGCAGTTTTTGCAGCTGCACTTACCAAGAATACCACCAATAACCATCACCAAGAACACCACCAAGAGGTACTAGAGGATAGGGCACACATCTTAGGCTATATGGTGCTAGAGAGAGAGACCAAGAACCATCCCAGAAGATTCACCTTCCATCCTTGCAGTTGCAACTCCAAACTTGGGCCAAACTTTACTGAGAGAGTGTGTGTACACATGAGCTAGATCATCTCTTATTTATAGTGGTTCTTGTCACTTGTTTGGGCCGACTTGTCCTTTTAGAATCTAATACTTTAATATTAATTCTTTTACTGAGCCGACTTGTCTTCTAGGGTTTCTACACATCTGTTTAGGGTTTCTCTTGCTTCTAGAATATTCTATTCTAGCCAAAGGTTACACATAGAGGTTAATACCTCCCGCAACTACCATAATCTTTATTAACAAAAAGAAGTTTGGAGATTAGGATGTGGTGAAGGAGACAACCATTGCTTCGCTTGATGTTCTTGTGCAAGAATGAATCCAACTCATCAATGTAGATCTTGAATAAGGTGCATGAGAAGGGCACCCCTGCTTTGCCCCAATGGTGATTCTAATGAAATTTGCTAATTCTTGCGATGGGTGGAGGCAACCAAGGATGGCCTCATAGAGACACATAATAACAATGATGAGAATATTTAAGACACCAATGTATCTAAGCTCTGGAAGAGGGCCTCTCTTGTAACTACGTTGAAAGCCTTTCGAAAGTCCAAAAAGTAGCATCACACTTTTGAATAGTGGTGCCTAGACTCCTCAATAATGTCTTGGAGGGTGAGGTTATGGTCCCTAGTTCGAAACCTGCATGTCCTCTACCTCGAAGATCTCTCCTCCCCAACTCCTCAGACAACAACAACTAAAGGGCCATAGCATAGAGTTTTGAGAAGGTGTGTCCCACCGTAATTTTCCTGTAGTTGTTCAGAATTTGGATCAATACTAGGACCCTATTTATGAATCAGGTGGACAATATGGCAAGACCAAACCAGTGGAAACCTCGAGCCTTACAACATGGTTAAATAAGTCAATAATGTAATGCACTAGTGAGTGTATACAATGCTTGAAGAGCTTCACTTGGAACCCCTCCTGATCTATAGCCTTGCTAGCTTTCATCTCCCAAATTGCGTACTTGATATGTGTATAGTAGAGCATGTGACAAGATGGTGATGGGGAGGTAACTAAGACAGGAGGGGTTGTCTTGGGACATCACAAAGTGTAGTAGTATGGGTAAACATGGACTGAGGATCAAAATCAACAGGTAGACCAGAGTGACAGGGGAAGAGTGTGCGCCAAAAATCTTTACAGGGGTGGTGGAGTGAGACACAAATCACATCTCCTTTGTGAGATGATGAGGTGTTTTTTGCAGTGGAGGAAGTATTGATAAGATTTATGCATCGACGGGTTTGTGAAAAAAGGTGTAATGAAGTTGTTTGTGATAGGTTTTACACTCATTGTCATGCCATTTGTTCATGGAACTTGATTTGGGTTTTGAGGGACGGGAAGTAGGATTGGTAGTGTGAGGGTAAGAGCTAAAGGTTGCTTCGTAGATTGTTGATGAGAGACATTCGTATTTGGAGGAAGAGAACTCTAGGGACACGAAATTGGTGGGGTGGGAGTAGCTTGGTAAGGTGGGCAATGCAGGTCTCCTAGTTCCCTCCTCGAAAAGATTGGTGTTTTAGGGGGGCTTGAGGGGGAAGGGGGGTGCAAAGGGAAAATGAGAGGAAAACATGGTTGTTTGTAGGTATGAGTGTAATCAAGAGCTGGCAGATAAATTGAAGCAAATCTTGGTTTGGCTAAAACGTATTCTTCCACACTAGCTTCCCCAACATGAGGGAAACAAGTGAAACTATAGGGGTTAGGGAAGCAAGGGATACCATTCAAGATCAACAAGTTATGAGATTCGTTGAGATGTAGGACTTGTTTTCCATAAACTAAGAGGGGTCCCATGGCATCTTTTGAAACCCTATGCGAATCTACCAAGGCTAGCACAATTTCTAGGAGATAAAGAGCATCCTTTGATTTGTCATGTATTGGAATCTACCAGGTCCTGGTACATGCATTGAAATCTCTTAGAAGAATGACCTCCCCCAATTTCCAAAGTTGAGCATTAGATGATGTTGGCTTATGGATCTTGGTAAATATCCCCATTAGAGTCTCTATGGAGGGAAAAATTTGATGAAGTAGGTGGGAAATAACAAACTGTAGAATAAATGACCCAGGGAATGGGGGACATGCTGCTAACCTAGACCCACAAAATTTGACGAACTCATCTGAGGTAATCACTAAAACTCTTCCCTGTAGGAAATCTTGATAAAGGCAAGCTAAACCACTTGATCTCAAACTTTTCTCAAACTTAGGTATGCTTATAGGTAGATAAGCAAAGCTACCCGAGGATTGTGGGATAGGCTTGATGAGGCTCACATGGATTTTGGTCATGGAGAAAATATTTGAAGGTTTGAGTGCATTGTAAATTGCTCAAGGGGAAGATCGAAATGCCTCGTTGCAATTCCACTTTTCATTGTAACCCCCGAAAACCCCCACTTTCCTCCCTAGCTTGTCATTTCGGGAATCTAGGATGGGTAGAACATAACTAAATGTGAAAAAAGACAATGTGATGTTATATGTCATGACATTTAAGCTATGTTGCACAAGTTTCCAAAATGCAGGTACAAGTGCCTGAATTGGCTAGAACTTTTGTCCAAATTTGTAGGAAATCACAAGTTGGGAGTGTTAAGGTTTAAGCTATTATTAGAGTTCTTTGCATTTCACTAGATAACAATAGCATAGGATAGGATCACTGAGAAATACACAATCACAAGAGACACATCATTTATCTTGGGAAACCCTCACGTGGGAGAAAACCCAGCAAAACTTCCTTATTATAGATAGCAAATACAATGCCAAGAGATGACTCAAACAAATACAGAAAGTCCTCTTCCAAGAATGCGCCTCTCTTTCTTCTCCAACTACAGCTCTGAAACTTGCTTCTCAATGAACAAGTGAGTGTGTGTTTAAATGAGGCGCTAGCCTCCTTATTTATACAACTCTGGCACATGTGGAGGTGTCTTTTCATTGGCAGGGCCGACTTCTCAATGTGGGTGGTTATAACCACCTTAAAAATATTCTGGGGCCTCTTTAATATATTGTGGGGCCGACTTCTTATTCCGCCTATTACAATTATGTTTTGACCAATCCGCAAAAGGGGATTTGGTCTTTTACAATAGCCGACATGATCAATCCGCAAAAGGGGATTGATCTAATGAATAATATAACAATAATAATTAGAATACACTTTGCAGTTACATTATTTCAACACTCCCCCTTAACAAGAAGGGTATTCTATAACAACATCAGGCGAGAGAGAGGACAACATCATCAATAGCATCTGGTGGGTGAGAGGACAACATCATCAATATCATCTTGGAACGCTGACTGGCGTATCTATAAATCATCGAAAGTTTTTTTCATCATCAACACAACACAGAGGTTGGAGCATCATCAACATAGCATGGAGCTGGAGGAGCATCATCATCCTCATTGGTATGAGGCTAAGGTAACATCATCATCATCTTTAGCATTAAAGCTGAAATAATATCATCATCATCATCTTCAGAAAGGACTTGGGAACTGAAGTGGCATCATCATCATCAACTGCATCGACATGGATTAGTATAACAGTAATACATCCTCATCATCAATAACAACACAAGGCTGATACAACATCAAAAGCAGCAGTATCACAACACAAAGGCTGGCAACACATCATCACAACACGAGGCTGACAACACATCATCACAACACGAGGTTGGCAACACATCACGAGGCTGACAACACATCACAACAATTAAGCTGGCACATCATCATAGCAATTAAGCTGGCACACCACACAACAATTAAGCTGGAAAACACCACACAACAATTAAGCTGGAAACACAACAACAATTAAGCTGGATTCATAACACAACAATTAAGTTGGAACCATAGTACTAGGCTGGCTTTACGTCACAACCATTAAGCTGGAAGCATAGTACTAGGCTGGCTTTACGTCATAGCAGTTAAGCTGGAAGCACAATACTCGGCTTGCTTTTCGTCACATCAATTAAGCTAGAAGCACAATACTTGACTTGCTTTTCGTCACAACAATTAAGCTGGAAGAACAATACTTGGCTTGCTTTTCATCACAGCAATTAAGCTGGAAGCACTGTACTAGATTGGCTTTATGTCACAACAATTAAGTTGGAAGCATAGTGCTAGGCATATATCAACACAACAACTAGACTGGCTTTACGTCACAACGATTAAGATGGAAGCACAGTACTAGGCATATATCAACACAACAATCTAGACTGGCTTTACGTCTCAGCAATTAAGCTGGAAGCACAGTACTAGGCATATATCAACACAACAATCTAGACTGGCTTTACGTCTCAACAATTAAGCTGGAAGCACAGTACTAGGCATATCTCAACACAACACTACTCCCCCTTTCGAGGGAGGTCCTTTCAGACTATACCAAGCTTATCTCGAAAGTGCTCAAACTTTACACGAGATAGAGGCTTGGTCAACACATCGACAACCTGTTCATCTGTGCTAACATATTGGAGCTTTATGGCTCCTCTCTGCACCATGTCACGGATGTAATGATATCGGATCTCTATGTGCTTCGACTTGTCATGAAATACATGATTCTCTGTCATCTTTATGTAGCTCTGGTTGTCACATAGGATTGTGGTTGCTTCCATCTCTAGGTCAAATAGACCGGTCAACAACTTTCGAAGCCATATAGCTTCGCAGCTGGCAGAACACGCAACAATGTATTTTGCTTCCGTTGTACTGAGAGCAATGCTAGATTGCTTCCTACTCTGCCATGAGATTATGGCTGATCCCAAACTGAAACAACATTCTGAAGTGATCTTCCTCTCAGAGACACTTCCAGCCCAATCTGAATCAGTGTATCCACTCAATGTGAAATCATGATCTCCATCATAACTGAGACCACAATCTAATGTACCTTTAAGGTACCTCATTACATGTTTTGCAACAACTAGGTGAACATGTCTAGGTTCTACCAGAAACTGACTCAAAGTGTTCACGACAAAACAGATATATGGTCTGGTGTTCGTCAGATACATCAACGATCCAATGATCTGTCTATACAACATGACATCAATCAATTCTGATGAAGTGTCGACCAGAAGCTTCAACTTCATTTCCATGGGTGTATTCATGGACTTGCACTCCAACATATCAAATCTCTTCAGGATTTCAACTGCATACTTCCTTTGGTTAAGGAAGATTCTCTCTGGGCTCTGCCATACCTCAAGACCTAAGAAATAATGCATTAGGCCAAGGTCTTTCATCTCAAATTTTGAAGCGAGCTTCTTCTTACATTCGATGATGAGCTTTTCTTCACTAGTTAAGAATAAGTCTTCCACATACAACAACAATATCATCGGCTCATCATTCATAAGCTTGAAGTAGAGGTTAGAATCAACTTTACTCTTGGTAAAGCCTAAGCTCGTCAGGAAACTGTCAATTCTGCCATATCAAGCTCTTAGGAGCTTGCTTCAACACGTATGGATCCTTCTTCAACTGGCAGACACGAGTCTTCAATCTTCAAATCAAATTTTCTCATTACATTGTACCAATCTGGTACATTTGCTCAGCGACAACTCAATCTGCACAAACCTGTGCTAGCTCTATGTGCTTTCTGCAAGGCACTATCTGTCTCATTGTCTGGGAGTATGTCCTCTACTCTCTCTTCAACTGTTCCTTCTGGAGTTTGGGACTCTGCACCTGCAGCTGCTCTGACGCTGAGAATGATTGCTTCATTCTCACTGTGGCTGCTAAAATCTGAGAGTAACTCCTCTTATTTTATCACGGCGACAGTTTCACCTGAAACTGAGAGTGGCTCAATAATTGATACTGAGGATAGCTTTTCTTCTTTCATGGGGGTAATGCTATCATAGTCATGTCTCCATGACCCAATTGATGTACTGCACCAACTTCCACTTCAATTTTAAGTATGGGGATTGCTCCCCCTGCATCTCATACTATATATGAATCATGATTGTTCTGGTTGTCTTCATAAGTATCTCGTCATAGTCTTCTCCCCTTTGCTGGGAGAATCCTCTGGACATACATTAGGCTTTGTACATCTGCAACACGTTTGATCTGTATAGATCAATATTGGAAGTCAATACTGACTTCTCATCTCACGGAAGAAACCATATCCTAGTCTTTCTGATTGGCTTCCTTCTTTGTCACTGAAACAAGCGAATCATCCCGGAGATTTCATGTCTCCTAGGAGTCTCTGAAGTTACGATCTGTCTTCTGGACTTGGAAGTTGTCTCTTCATCTGTTCCTTTCTGAGATCAGGCTTACTCTTGATTTCTTCTGAGTCCTCAAGGACTTCATTATCTCTTACAGTGCATACTTGATATTTGAATACCAAGTCTAAATACAGAGTCATGCTTCAAACGAGATTTGCTTCCCGTTCTAATGTTCGGTCATCTTTGGAACCTTCTGCTCCTTTCAATCAATCTTCATATGAGATACTCTGAATCTCAAGAGATAGCTTCTTCTTCATCTTCTTTGGTACATGAGTGTATATGGTCATGTACATAGTCTGCTTCGTGTCTCATATAATATGTTGCCTTCAACAACCTTCACTATAGCTTCCTCAGAGTTATCACCTGTGACCCGAAACAAGGTCAACAAAACAACAAGCAGGAATAGTACTCTTTTGATAATAGTAGATAAAGCAATAGCACGAATAATCATCACAGTAGCTCCTTTAGAGCTATCACTCGTGGCTTGTCTGAAGCAACGATCAAAAGTAAGAGATACACTACGAAATGAGGTCAACACTCTTATAGTGTTGTGATCGAACATTCCTCCATGGCAACCTAGAACTAACACACGAGGTTTCTCCTAGAGGAGGTGTTAGTTGTATCAAGCAAATGATTACATTAAGTATTTACCTCTACATGCTCACATGCTATCAAGTATAATACTTTACAAAGGCTACTATCTCAACTATAGTGGTTATTTGTAAAGGGGTAGTCATCAACTTGTCATGTGTACCTTTGAATCTTATCAATTTGATTAATCAAACCTGAAGCCTTGTCCTCAAGAATGACTGTGCTTGCTTTTCTTCCAAGTCTTCTTCACTCAAGATGATGAGGGCTTTCTTCAACCTGTCTTCTGTACTAAGACAATATGCTATCTTGACAGAAGGTTGGGTTAGAGGATAAACTCTATGATCTCAACTTTTAATCCATCTAATACCTTGACTCAGATTTTGATCAAAGGTTGGAATGATGGTCATAGCTACAACATGCAACACTGATCAAAATAATGTGTTGGATCTTGAGATCCTTTTGGATCTATGGCAAGAGATCCCTTCTCTTACAAATACCCTTTAACGCTTAAGAATTTAAACATATGTGAGTACATACCTCTGATAGCATTTGCAGGTAGTGGCACCATCTGGTAGCAGCGACAATGATCACCAACTCTTAAAAACTTCAAGGGTGACTGCAACTGGTACTACAACTGATACTTCAACTAGTATTGCAACTGCAATTGATATTGCAACTGGTTCTGAGACTGCAACTGCAATTGCAACTTAGGGTTTTATGAGGAAACCCTAATTTTTAAAACTTCAAATTTTGAAATTTTGAACCAGGGGATAGATGTGTTGAGCTGAGGCAAGTAAGTTGGTGCAGTCAGATTTATGAAAATCCAACTTTTACCCCCTCAAAATTGACCAACGGATTTTTGGACTGGCGCTTTTGGTTTTTTGGTACTTCTGGTTTTTTGGTACCGGTGAAAACTAGGGTTTCACTTTCCGAGAGATCTAGCCACTAAAAAGTTGTGCCGAGGATGCCAAAGTGATCCTTGAGGAAGGGCGCACTTTTCTAGATGGTTTTGGGGCTGAAATACTTCATCAACAAAAAGCCCTAATTTGCATGTACGACAACAATGACGTTTTTCACTTTCTCTTGTGAAAGATGCTCTCTTCAGCCTAGCTCTGAAACCATGTTAAGGTTTAAGCTATTATTAGAGTTCTTTGCATTTCACTAGATAACAATAGCATAAGATAGGATCACTGAGAAATACACAATCACAAGAGACACATCATTTATCCTGGGAAACCCTCACGGGGGAGAAAACCCAGCAAAACTTCCTTATTATAGATAGCCAATACAATGCCACGAGATGACTCAAACAAATACAGAAAGTCCTCTCCCAAGAATGCGCCTCTCTCTCTCTTCTCCAACTACAGCTCTGAAACTTGCTTCTCAATGAACAAGTGAGTGTGTGTCTAAATGAGGCGCTAGCCTCTTTATTTATACAACTCTAGCACGTGTGGAGGTGTCTTTTCACTGGCAGGGCCGATTTCTCAATCTGGGTGGTTATAACCACCTTTAATATATTCTGGGGCCGACTTCTTATTCTCCCTATTACAATTATGTTTTGACCAATCCGCAAAAGGGGATTTGGTCTTTTACAATAGCCGACATGATCAATCTGCAATAGGGGATTGATCTAATGAATAATATAACAATAATAATTAGAATACACTTTGCAGTTACATTATTTCAACAGTGAGTTGTTACCTCCCAACTTGTACTTGATGATAAAAGCCCTAATCCACAAGGTACAACCCAAGAGGGTGTTAAATTTTGAGCTTGATTTAATACTGTAAGTACTTCTTTAAAAATTCTGATTGTACTTGGAACTTAGCTTGACATCATTCATAAATTAGAACAACAATAATCATAAGGAATTACTAGCATGTAAGATCACAACACATGTACCCTGGGGAAACCCTATACAGGGAGAAAAACCTCAGCAAACAATCTCCTTTTATTGCATTAATAATGTATGACCACTTACAAATTTTCCACCATGAAATTCTGCTCTTAAAGAGCTTGCCAAGTTGACTCTGACCTGACTGTGTAACTAAGAGACCTTGCTGATTTATATCCACCTGTTACAGACCAGCACTGAAGATGTATCTTTGCTAATACGATGCCTCTTCTGGACTGTTACACTGCCTCTTTATTGACTGATATTGCAGCCTCTTATTGACTGTTATTGCTGCCTCTTAATGACTGATATTGCAGCCTCTTATTGACTGTTATTGCTGCCTCCTATTGACTGTTATTGCTGCCTCTTAATTGACTGATATTGCAGCCTCTTAATGACTGATACACTACTCTGTTATGCGCCTTCTCTATGGCTGATATACCACACTGTTATGCGCCTTCTCTAAGGCTGATATGCCACTCTGTTATGCACCTTCTCTATGGCTGATATACCACTCAGCTTCCTCACCTATTCACTGCATAACATTGTGCATTGAAAAGAGGTTCGACCTCTTGCTTAGATAGGAGTGGAGAGGTAGAGAGGAGGAGGCTCGAATTAGAGGCATGAGTGCATGCTGAACTTAACTCAGCCATCAGATTTAGAACTGAACATTAACTCAACATCCAGAATTAGAACTGAACTTTACCACTTCAGTTAGGAACTCGCCCTTGACATGATATGCTTGTGAGCTCCTTAGCATGCACATGACATGCATGCATGCAACATGCAACTAGACATGCATGCAACATGCAACAAACTTGACAGCTTTGACTTTGACCTAGACATGCAACTTTGACTTTTTACAAAGCAATTCGAATTTCTTCATGGTGGAAGGTGTTACACGTGCCAACGCACTAGATCAATACATTACATCATTTACAATATCAGGAAGATCGTTTGTTTCTAGCTCATAGGAATTTTACGTTCAACCTAACTTGTGCTGGATGCCTTGACTTTTGCTCATGGCTCACAAGGCTTGACTAGGCTCACAGAGGTTGTACGTTCCCCCTGACTTTTGCACTAGTCTGTCTATGCTCACAGAGGTTGTACGTTCCCCCTGACTTTTGCACTAGACTGTCTATGCTCACAGAGGTTGTACATTCCCCTCGACTTTTGCATTAGACTTACATAACATCTCGTTCGTCCTGACTTTTGGTTTGACTCACAGAGGTTGTATGTTTCCCCTGGCTTTTGTCAATACCTCACAAGACTGGTTGATTCTCCAAATCTCCTTAGCTAGCCTCAGGGTGGCCCATATGGCCTCTCGTTGGAGAGTGACTTTTGATGCTGCCAAATTTAACACTCCCTCTCTGAGAGGGAGTCATTCTCAGCCACACCAAGCTTGCTTCTCAGCTGCACAAACTGTATCAGTGGCAATGGCTTGGTCAGGATATTAGCTACTAGCTCGCTTATGGCTATGTACTGTAGCTTTACAGTTTTTCTTTGGACCAAGTCTCAAATGTAGTGGTACTTCATGTCAATATGTTTTGAGCTGTCGTGAATTGCCGGGTTCTCTATCAATTTTATGCAACTTTGATTATCACAGTGAACCACTGTCGTCTTGAGCTTGTTACCAAACAACCTAGAAACCAATTTTTTGAGCCATACTGCTTCCTTGCTAGCATCACTTGTTGCAATGTATTTAGCCTCTACTGTACTTTGTGCAATAGACCCCTGTTTCCTACTTGACCAAGAGATCATAGCGGATCCTGTTGCCGTCCAAATACACACTTGCAAACGTGAGCTAAGTCCTGCTCACTTAGTGTGTCCTTGGAGGCACAATGCCTAGGTTCAAAGCCCACGCTGTCACTTTGACTTGAACCTCTTTCGTCTGGGCTTACTCCGAGGGAAGCCAAGGGGGGTAGAGGTTCAAGTCAAAGTGACAGCGTGGGCTTTGAACCTAGGCATTGTGCCTCCAAGGACACACTAAGTGAGCAGGACTTAGCTCACGTTTGCAAGTGTGTATTAGGATGACAACATCTTTGGCGTCGTTGTCGTGGATAAGTCTTTTATCCTTGGTCAAAACGACTTAATTTTAATTTATTTTTTTAAAACAAAGTAATAAATTTCCTCCCTAAAATTTTAAACTTGGGTTTGTTATTTGATATTGCTTAATTTCCAAGTGGTGACTCCATTGAATAATTTTGTGAGGTATCCTACTAGGAGTAACCCGCAAGGGTTGGTGGATGCTCTTCCTGAACCTGAAAGGGTGTATAGGAGGAGAGTAAATCGTTTAGTTCCTCGTATGCTCCTTGATAGTCTTGGAGAAGAAGCAATCTCTGATATACATCACTTGTTTTCAACTAATAATCAACCAATTGTTAATACTACAACACCTAATAATCCTAACATAACCATGACTTCGTTTTTGAGTCCTTTGAATTTTGTAGCCATTCAAGGTTCTCCTCACGACATCCCTGACAAAGCTATTGATAAGTTGCCTACCTTTCAGGGAAATAATGTTGTTAGTGCCAAATCCCACATCTTAGATTTTAACTTATGTATTGGGAAATGGTGTCGTGGTCATGATGAGGAAGATGTGAAAATGACTTTATTTGTGTATTCTTTAGAAGGAGATGCTGCAGAATGGTTTTCTAAATTTGATCCAGACAAGTTTAACACCCTAGATAGTATAATAACTGAGTTTATGAAAAGATGGGGTGATCAGAAAGAAAACAGATACTTACTAGCTGCCCTTAGTACAAGTCAGAAAAAGGAAAATGAAACCATGGAAGAATTCAACAAAAGGTTTAATGACTTGGTTAAAAGTCTCCATCAAGATATAAAACCTCCCCCAACATCAATATTGATTCATTACATGGAAGCTTTTGAGGGAGAAATGAGATATCAACTAAGGGATAAGGATCCACAGATTATTGCGGATGCACAGAAATACGCAGTAAGAATAAATAAGAATATGCAAGATGCTAGGAAGTCCAACATTCCTGGTTTTACTATAGGGTCTTCTTCTAAAAATAATGAAGAGAGAAAATGAAAGTAGAGGGTCAAGGGTCTTCTAGTGATGGAATTAAGGAATTGACCCAATTGATTAAACAAATGGAACTTAATCATGCTAATCAGATTAAGCAAATGGAGATTAACCAAGCCAATCAAATGAATGCCATGCATAATAGGTTGATAGCCATGGAAAGGGTCAAGCTAGTAGGCCCCAACATAGGCCAAATGATAAATGGCCTAAGAAGAGTCCTCCTCAAGATCAGAGACCACCAAATCCTTTTGAATCCACTAACTTGGCTGACCGCCAAGCTATTCCTTATTGTAGACCTTGTGGACACTTTCATGAAGAATCAACTTGCCAAGTCTTCCTTCACCTTTGTGATGAAAGGGGATCTTATAGAGCAGAAAATGAACAAGTTAATATGTTTGGTCACGAGTATAATGTTGGCATGTATGATTGGATGGATTTGATGGAACATAG
>ML776705.1:934160-950627 GCA_009831015.1 Picea engelmannii | reverse complement strand
CAAAGTTTCCAAGATTTATCTAACCTTTCTTTTCTTTCTCATTCTCTTTTCTACTTATTGTTATGATGTGGAATAGGTTCTAAAAGTTTCAAAATCAATCTCAAATTTTCCATTTAAGTTTATGTATCATTGGGCTAACTAAAGTTAACAAGTTTCATGGTTTTGTAGCATACACAAGATAGTATCCTTTGACATACTTTATGCAGATATTTAGTATCAAAGGAGAGTTGCTACAAGTGATTTAGCCCCAAAGGCCTCCAAAGGTCATTTAAAGTTGGGACATCAAGTCCCCTTTCCTTCTACTTCTTCTATATAGTTGTAAGCCATCCTTTAGAGTCTCTTGGGTGGCATTCTTGTAAATTTACATAAGAATCCGATATTGTAATAGTTAGGATCTCTCTTTATTGCTTTTCATTTTTACACCGATACTTGGCCAAAACGGTAGGCATTGTGCTTCCACTTGTGCCATAGTTGTGGGGTTTGCATTTTCATTTTTAAAAGTCTTCTAATTTTCACATAATACCCAACTTGGCCAATACGGTAGGCATTGTGCCTCCACTAGTGCCATTGTTGGAGTAGTTTTTCTTTCAAGTCTTTTCATTCTTTCAAGCAATTTAATTTTAATTCTTTATTTATACCCACATTGGTCAAACGGTAGGCATTGTGCCTCCACATGACCAGAATTGTGAGACAACCATAATTTCATTTGTTTTGTAAAGCAATAAACTAATTTCATTATTGTTTAAAGGCAAACTAATAAAACATTTCACATACATTTGTTTTGCCCCATCTTGCAAATTGGCATAAACCATCCTTGCAATAACGAAAAACTTGTTTTAATTTAAAATCATTGCTCAAGTAAAATTTATGTCGCAACGTTTGCCCCGTATTCTCTCCCCTTGCCACTTAGTTGGATCCTGGGTGACAAGAAAGGGCAAAGGTTGGAGGTAGTAATTAGGCATCCACAATTAATTATTGTTTTTGCACCATAAAATCAAATATTTGGAAAGAAGCTCGGGGTGCTAGGTCGGGGACGATCTCATGGCGCTCGACGTCCTCCCGGTGTAGTACCTTGAAACTTTGGGTTTGACCTGCGGAGCTAGGGTAGGCCTTGTTGCCATACTTCTTGAGCACCCAACATTTCCTTTTGGTCAAAACAATAATGGTTTTGGGGTAGTCACTTAGTATAGGACTCAATATATCAAACTTGATCCCCTAATCAAAGTGACATCTAAAATCTATCAAAATTTAGCTACACACTACATTCACAACACTTGCAATACATGTTTCAAGGCAATCTCACAACATAGCATTTCAATTTCATTTTGCAAGCAATCTTATGGTGGTGTGATTTATTTTCCAAACAAGTCCTTTTCAAGCAAATATTTCATTTCAAGTTTTATAATCACATTTAAGGCAATTCACTTTTCATACATTTGGGTATTTCAAGCGATTCACATTTCAAGCATATCTACATTTTGGTGTCTCATGTGATTGGTGTATAATCTAATTTCCTTTGTATATTTGTAATATCATCTAATGTGCTTATTCTTTCTCCTAAAGTTTTATTATGATATATTTCATCATTTCATTTTGTGAGGTGAATGTTTCATTTATCTAACTACCACTTTCATGTATATTGTGTAATATTCAGTTTATATCTCAATTGTAACGTAGTATCTTTTTGTGTCCTATAGCATTGATTATATTTTGTTTAGTTGTATTTAATTCTTGTATAATCTATTGACCCCTTGCCCAACCTTAGGCACTAGTCATAGTTGACTTAGGGAAAGGTTTGACTCTCATTGAAAGATTTGCATTTGCATTGTTGCTTGCCATATAGGCTAGTTTCTCCTCACCTTTAACAAACTAAAGTTAACTCTTAGAATTCATCTAATAATTCACATAGTAACTAGGATCTACCCCCCTTGGCTTCCCTAGGAGTAAGCCTAGACGAAAGAGGTTCAAGTCAAAGTGACAGCGTGGGCTTTGAACCTAGGCATTGTGCCTCCAAGGACACACTAAGTGAGCAGTACTTAGCTCACATTTGCAAGTGTGTATTAGGACGACAACAGATCCTAAACTGAAGCAGTATCCAAAAGTACTTTTCCGGTCCATAGGGCTTCCTGCCTAGTTAACATCTGCATACCCATGCATAAATAGACCACCACTGGATGTATATCTTGGACCATAGGTAATGGTCCCTCTGAGATATCTTAAGATGTGCTTTGCTGCCACCCAATGTCTTTGTCTCGATTCAACCATGAACTGACTCATTGCAATCACTGCATAGCATATATCTGCATGGTGTGGATCATGTACATGAATGATCCAATCAACTGCCTATACATGGTGGGATCCACCAAATCTGGACCTGTATCAGAATCACGCAACTTCCTCAGGTTGGTAACCATCAGAGTAGACATGGATTTGCAATCCATCATACCAAACCTCTTTAATACATCCACTATGTATTTTCCTTGTGCTAGAAATATCTAGCCCTGTCTTTGCCACACTTCCATTCCTAGGAAGTAATGCCTCAAGCCTAAGTCTTTCATCTCGAATTATGAGATTACCTCCCTCTTACACCAGGGTATTAGCCCTTCATCTCCTGTTAGAAAGAGATCATCAACATATAGGATTAGTATAACAAGTTGGTTCCCTCTTACCTTGAAGTACAGATTTGCATCAACATCACTTTTCTGAAAGCTCAGGCTTTTATGAAAGCCATCAATCGTGTCGTACCAAACTCTAGGAGCTTGCTTAAGACCATACAAAGCCTTCCTTAGCTTGCGTACGTGAGTGTCTTTGTTATTCATTACAAAACGATCTGGTTGTTCCACAAAGACCTCCTGTTCAATCTTTCCATTCAAGAATGTTGTTTTTACATCCATCTGATGTAACTTCCAACCAAGAACTGAAGCTAAAGCAATAATAAATCGAATGGAGGTATACTTGGCTACAGGGACAAAAGTCTCGTCGTAGTCAATTCCTTCTTTCTGAGTAAAGCTTTTGGCCACAAATCGTGCTTTGAACTTTTCCACACTCCCATCGGTTGCATGTTTGATCTTATAGATCCATTTGGAAGAGACCACTGATTTGTCCTTCGGCCTCGTCACAATGCCCCAGACATTGTTTTTTAGAATTGACCCGTATTCCTCAAGCATGGCATCCTTCCATACTTGTAATTTATCTGCTTCTTCAAATGAAGAAGGTTCGGCATCATTGATGCTGCTCATCAGTGCAACATAGCCTCCAAACCTGTGAAGCCTTTTACTTTCCCTAAAAGTTCCTTTGGGAGTAGCTATCTTTTCTGCTTCCAGCATTGTTTCTTTAAGCCATCCTGGCTTCCTTTTGGTTGGAGGTTCTTCAAGAGTTCTTTCTAACTCTTCAATAGGTTTTAGGGGCTCATCACTTGGCCCTTCATGAGGTTCCTCCCTCTGATCATCCGACTCTTCATTTTTAGAAGAGGGTGAAGTTGGCTGAACTGCTTTTGATTCCTGCTGAAGTTCTCTAGATTTCTTGAATGCGGCTTCCTCCTGGAGAGTCACATCTTTGCTTACCTCTATTTGCCTCTGACCTGGTACATATATCTTGTAAGACTTGGAGTTCTCACTGTACTCCACAAAAACCCCTTTCTTGCCTGAGGGTTCCATCTTTGTCCTCTTTTCCTTAGAGACGTGAATATACACTGGACACCCAAATATCCTTAGATGCCCTACTTTAGGTTTGATCCCTGAGAAGACCTCTTCAGGAGTCTTGTCCTTCAAGATAGCACGTGGACACCTATTCTGAATATACACGGCAGTGGAGGTAGCTTCTACCGATAAAGAATTTGGCAGATACTGGTCAATCATCATGGCTTTCGCTGCCTCACAATTTGTCTTGTTTTTCTTCTTAGCAATACCATTTTGCTGAGGATTATATGGCACCGTCAACTGTCTCTTGATTCCTTCTTCCTTGTAGAAATCCTCAAACTGGAGAGATTCAAACTCTCCTCCATTGTTTGTTCTAAGGGTTCTGATGTGGTTCCCTGTCTCCTTTTCAATAAAGGCTTTATACTCTTTGAATTTATCATATGTGTCACTTTTATCTTTAAGGAAATAGATCCAATATTTTCTTGAGTAATCATCAATAAAAATGACATAATACAAACAACCATGAGTGAGGGAGATGACATGGGACCACATACATCAGAATGAACCAGATCTCAGATGCCCTGAGCTCTATTATCACTACTAGGAAATGATTTCTTTATATTTTTTCCTAGCATGCATCCTTTACAAATTTCATTTTTACTAAGAGAAATAGAGGGCATGCCACATACCATGTTCTGCAGATCTGGAAGTGCTTTGTAATGAACATGTCCAAGTCTTCTGTGCCACAACTCGCTAGAGCTAGTCGCATCATGAGCCAATGCCATAACTGACTGTCCTATCACGACGTAGAATCCTTCTCTGCGAGTCCCAATGGGTTCTGTTGTACTCAAGTGGCTACCTTTAGCCCACAGTAGTGCCTTCATGTCCTTGAAGATCACCCAATATCCCTTGTTCTCAAGGGTTGCAACTGATAGTAGATTCTTCCTGAGCCCCAGAACATATAATACTTCATCAACATGAAGCCTAGCTCCAAATTCCAATCTGAAGGAGATAGAGCCTACTCCCTTTATCTTGTAACATTTGTCATCCCCAAGCTCAACCTGCTCTGCAAAAGATTTTGTCTTGAAATCTGAGAGGATTTCCTTGTACCTTGTCATGTGCTTTGATGCACCACTGTCTACTAACCAAGTTTTCGGCCCCGTGAAAACTGAACTGGATAAGGCAGAAACCAGGTAATATTCTTTTCTAGTTTCTTTTTCATTAGAAGGACTTTTCTGTTTTCGTTTGGATTCATCATCCTCAGTAGTTGAGGCATGATGTTTTCCTTTCCTTGGATTTTTCTTCCTATACCAACAGTCTTTAGCAAAATGACCCAACTTATTACAACTAAAGCATTTAATCTTAGATGTATCGATACTCTTGCCTTTGAACATACCTTTGGTGTTTGAATTCCTCTTAGAGCCTTTCTAGAAAGTGACTTTCTTCTTTCCCTTGAATCTTGATGCTAATGCTGAATGCTCTTTTTTGGTTGGCTCGGTCCTGGTAGCAGTGCAACTCTCCTCTTGGAGGCAATCATGCCATAACCTCTCAAACGTGGGTTGAATCTCTCTCCCACTTACACTGGATAAGATGGTCTCCCACAAAGACGGAAGACCATCAAATATGGCCTGCACTAAGTCATCATCGTCCACTGTGACCTCTGTGACCAAAAGCTGATTTCTGATCTGGGCTATCCTGGAAAAGAAAGATGCTACTGATTCACCTTTCTCCATGTTCAAATACTTGAGCTTGTTCTTAAGTGTCCTCTTCTGACTTGGAACCTGTTTCTCATACAGATTCACCAAAGTATCCATTCAGTGCTTGGCAGTTATTAACAAAGTCATTGCTGGCATTATATTGTCTTTGACTGAGTCAAAGATGATTCGCTTGGTCTTTGCTTGACTCTTCCTGAAGGTCGCTCTTCCTGCATTAGTGGTGGATTTTTCCACCATTGTGGTCACATACTGCTCAAGATCATGCTCCTGCAAGATATTTGTTATCCAGAGCTTCCACACATTGAAGTTGGCAGCTCCTTCGAGCCTATCCTCGGCCCTGACTAAAATGGAGGATGCCATGGACCTTATGCTGGAAACTTAATCAAGCTTATCACACCCTAAGCTCTGATACCATGTTAAATTTTTAGCTTGATTTAACACTGTAAGTACTTCTTTAAAAATTTTGATTGTACTTAGAACTTAGCTTGACATCATTCATAAATTAGAACAACAATAATCATAAGGAATTACCAGCATGCAAGATCACAACACATGTACCTTGGGGAAATCCTATACAGGGAGAAAACCCCCAGCAAACAATCTTCTTTTATTGCATTAATAATGTATGACCACTTACAAATTTTCCACCATGAAATTCTGCTCTTAAAGAGCTTGCCAAGTTGACTCTGACCTGACTGTGTAACTAAGAGACCTTGCTGATTTATATCCACCTGTTACAGACCAGCACTGAAGATGTATCTTTGCTGATATACGATGCCTCTTCTGTACTGTTACGCTGCCTCTTTATTGACTGATATTGCAGCCTCTTATTGACTGTTATTGCTGCCTCTTAATGACTGATATTGCAGCCTCTTATTGATTGTTATTGCTGCCTCTTAAAGGCTGATATTGCAGCCTCTTATTGACTGTTATTTCTGCCTCTTAATTGACTGATATTGCAGCCTCTTATTGACTATTATTGCTGCCTCTAAAAGACTGATATTGCAGCCTCTTAATGACTGATACACCACTCTGTTATGTGCCTTCTATATGGCTGACATACCACACTGTTATGCACCTTCTCTATGGCTGATATGCCACTCTATTATGTGCCTTCTTTATGGCTGATATACCACTCAGCTTCCTCACCTATTCACTGCATAACATTGTGCATTGAAAAGAGGTTTGACCTCTTGCTTATATAGGAGTGGAGAGGTAGAGAGGAGGAGGAGGAGGCTCGAATTAGAGGCATGAGTGCATGCTGAACTTAACTCAGCCATCAGATTTAGAACTGAACATTAACTCAGCATCTAGAATTAGAACTGAACTTTACCACTTCATTTAGGAACTCGCCCTTGACATGATATGCATGTGAGCTCCTTAGCATGCAGATGACATGCATGCATGCAATATGCAACTAGACATGCATGCAACATGCAACAAACTTGACAACTTTGACTTTTTACAACTTGACTCTTTACAAAGCAATTCAAATTTCTTCATGGTGGAAGGTGTTACACGTGCCAACGCACTAGATCAATACATTACATCATTTGCAATATCAGGAGATCGTTTTTTCTAGCTCATAGGAATTTTACGTTCAACCTAACTTTTGCTAGATGCCTTGACTTTTGCTCAATGCTCACAAGGCTTGACTAGGCTCACAGAGGTTGTACGTTCCCCCCGACTTTTGCACTTGTCTGTCTATGCTCACAGAGGTTGTATGTTCCCCCTGACTTTTGCACTAGACTGTCTATGCTCATAGAGGTTGTACATTCCCCCCGACTTTTGCATTAGAATTACATAACATCTCGTTCATCCTGACTTTTGGTTTGACTCACAGAGGTTGTACATTCCCCCTGGCTTTTGTCAATACCTCACAAGACTGGTTGATTCTTCAAATCTCTCTGGCTAGCCTCAGGGTGGCCCATATGGCCTCTCATTGGATAATGACTGTCGATGTTGCCAAATTTAACAGAGGGAACTAGTAGGACAACCACCACTCTCACCTAAGTAGCTTACCCTCTTCACTTTAGGTCAACTCTCCTTCAACTCAAGGGGGGTATCCCTAGTAGGATTACTAAAGGTAAGCAATGAGGTACAAGGTGATACAAGAGTAGCTTTAGTAAAACAATGTTTTTTGTATTTTAGGAAATAAAAAGGGTGATGGAGGGAAATATAGATTAGTGCCAATCCAACAAGGGTAGTGGAGTCAAGGTCGTATTTAAGGGAAGGGAGCTTATTTTCTTATGTGTTAGCAATGAAAGTAGGGTCAAAGGACTCAATACCTTCACACTAAGCTTGCTGGAATTTAATGCAAAAATTTTACAAGGAAGGGACCCAAAAGGATCAACCTTAAACTAGGCAATTCAACTATAGTCTAGTAATTGAAATTGATTGCCTTGCTAGGGTTACTAGAGGATAGACAAAGCAAGGAATCAACAAACAACTACTAAACTAACAAAGGAGAAATGTGGAGATGTTACCTCACATGCAACACCCCTTCCATCAGTTTACCCTTCAAATGGATCAAGTTGCTAGTCTTATGTAGAAGAAACTACACCACTTTAAGCATTTAAGCACCAAACAAAGCAAGAGCCTTTATACTTCACATATGCTCCAAGAAAGATGTGTCAATTAAAGCTCCAAGAGGGGAAGCTCCAAAAATCCAACCATGAGTACAAATGAGGAAGGGATACTCTTTATATAGAGTCTAGCTCAACTTCGTTTACAATAAAATAATAATATCTCATGTGAAAACCCTAGATCTAGCCTGGGGCGAAGTATAGAAATATTTACTCCAACTAAATAATCAACGATACATAAAATAATTGAGTGGTCAACGACACATGTACAAGTCTCCATTAAACATATACTTAAGAGAGTGAGACGTCTCCATAGAAGGAGGCATGGGATGAGTCAAAGGTGCAACGTCTAGTCTCCAAGCCTTCCAAGTGGATAGATCCACAACCATCTCCTTAAAGTAGGCACAAGAACCTTAGATCTAGGGTTTAAAACCTCCTAGATCTCATCCAAACTGGATGTGTAGCTCTCCAAGGTGAAATGTCGAAGTACAAACCTTCAAATAGATGCATTAAAATATGGGCCATGTGGCCTCAAGAGCTAGGGTGCTCTACAAGATGGGCATATATTAATAGTGATCTCCCCAAATAACCAAAGTGGTCAAGCAAAAAAGGTGGGACATTCCTCAAATGAGTGGTCAAAATGCAATGATAATTTTTTCGTGGTGGATTTTGAAAGAACCATAATTGCGTCAATTTTTGTCGAAATTTCTATTATGACGACATTTTGGGAATCCTGCAACCACTCTGCATCTAATGACATTGATTTGGTGGAAATCTGGGCAATCTGTCAAAAGATAGTTGCTCTTGAAGCTAGGTCGTCCTCAAAATATGCAATGCAACCCTCGATCTAGGGTTTGGAACCTCCTAGATCTTCTTCAATATGGGACGTCTTCAACTATAAATGCAAGCAACCTTCTTCAAGATGGATGTCTCCTCAAAATGGGAAATGAAATCGTGAAGAACCTTCTTAAGAGACTTGTGGCATCTCCTAAGGTGGACATCCCATCAATAAGTGTGAGAAGATGTGCAAAGCAACTTCCAAAGTGGACCTTGTCCTCAAATCAAGCAAGTGGATCCATGGTACAAGGCCTCAATATGTGGAATGCCAATAACACTCAACCATCTCCATAAAGAAGGGATGACCCCCCTTTAGTCCAAAAATTATGCCTCAAAATGTGTGCAAATAATCCCTCAAGATGGCACATGTGGACCAATAAAGCATGAGGATTGGTAGATCCAAGGAAGAGTAAGTGAAATAATGCCATGAACCTTTATGCCAAGTCATCAAGAGCCCCACCAACTCCTCAAGGAGAAGGACAACCTCATCAAAACATACATGAAGTGAAGATAAGTGTGCATGTGCCTCCAAATGTGGGCCTAGGAAGGGGAGCACTCAAGGTGATATCATGCCCCATGCTATAAGTAATCCATCCACATGTGAAAATCATTCATACGATCTAGGGCATTGGAGAAAATGAGCCCTAACCATGCCCATATCCATCCATCCAAGTAACAAAACACATGTAGAAAGGTGAGTACATGTCAAGTGCTCTATGCCATTATGAAGGTAATCGAATAGAGATTCCAACACAATGTCCACTTAGCCTCGTGCTAAGGTATTCCACCAAGGGATCCATACATCCTCATGTCCAATCATCTAGCAAGGAGTGGAGACCTGAACATCACATGATCAAGTGTAATTCTATCACTATGATAAGCCAACATACAAAGCAATACATCATCAAAATGTCTATCACATCATCATCTATTCATCCAAGTAACAAAATAGATGTAGTAAGGTGGTACATGTCAAATTGCTCTATGCCATGATGAAGGTAATTGAATGGAGGTGCCAATACAATGTCCACTTAGCCTCTTGCTAGGGCATTCCACCAAAGGGATCCATACATCCTCCGTGTCCAGTCATCTAGCAAGGAGTGGAGACTAGAACATCACATGATCAAGTGTAATGCTATCTCTATGATAAACAAGTATACAAAGCAATACATAATCAAAACCTCTAGCACATCGTCATCAATATCATCAACAATCCACGGAACCAAGTGAACACCCTAGCCATCCAAAGCTCTTTGTGATGAAAATCACAAGGGTAGTGAAAAAAATTCACTAGTATAGGCCTCATGCAAAATGAGGGGTAACAAGTAGCTCTAGCTCAGGGACATGTGCTCTTCTTGGGAGTGCATGAGAACCTCAAAATCTTGGCATATATCTGTTAACAATGACCACTATCATCAAGCAAAAAATTTGTGGTGGGATGGATCCACATCAACATCCCTAGACACCACATCAAAAGTCTACACAGTCCATTACATCAATAGTTCAAAATTGGCTTTTACAAAACAAGGCATAAGCCGTCAATGCCAATGTCAACATGAAATGAAATCTAATGCTCACATGTTGAGTTTATTCATGATACTCTAATGCTCAAAAGATATTTCTTCTCCTACCCAACTTTAACATTAGAGAATGAACATGCTAAGTGAAATCATAAATTCAATGCAACTACCTTGCATTTCATCAATACCATGACTTCTTCCTTTGTGTTTGGTTATTAACCAAAACAAGGATACATCAAAAGTGAAGTATGTACATACTGGAATCTCCACAAGACTTTGGCTGGAATAGAACATGAAACCATGTGCATGATCAAATTCATGCAAAAAATGGCGTGCACCACTACAAGCCTCCTCTATCCAAGCTTGATAGGGGCTAGTGTACACATCATGAACTTCATGAGACAATCCCATATCAACTTCTACAACATCATCATCTCCTCCATCAAGAAACAAAGGCTTAGGAATCTCTACAAGATTACCCAATTCATCATGACTATTATCCAAGTAAGATGTATGTGAAATGTGAGACAAAATTCCAGCTTTAAAAACATTTTGTAGCCCCACTTCTAAGGCTTGAAAGCCTTCTTTTGATGGTTGGAATTTCTAAAAACAAACTCATCATGAAAGGTTTGCTGCTCCACACAATCTTTTGCATAAAAAATATCATTTTTAGCTGAAAGTGTATGCAAAAGATAAGAAGAAAATGAAGAAATATGTAGCTAGAAATGAATTCCATGAAAGATAAGATTGTAGTGTGGCCGAATCATCATGTCCATATAAAACTTTGGAATTGAACCCAAATCCACGTTTGGTCGCTCATTAAGGAACCCCAGAATATTTGAGAAATCAATAGGTGCATATCAATCGACCAACCTTGAAGACCATTCCATTTTTTCTTTACATCTAGGTCTTCAATATAAGGTTGAAAACAAAATTTGCAATGCATAATGATCATACCTCATACCAATACCAAGAGTGGAGTTACCCATATGAGCTTCTTCATAAGGCCTTCAAGATTGATGGATGTGGTCACCTCTACACGCAACAATATCTTCGCAATCTATAAGGAACAAGGGCTTTGTCTCTTCATCGAGTCGCCATGTGAGGAAGAGATTTTTAATACAACACTCACAAAAATGTTTTGAAGCATAGTCTTCACATTTTCCAGGAAATGGACTTAATACCCAACAACAATGTCATAATGTTACCTCCCAACTTGTACTTGATGATAAAAGCTCTAATCCACAAGGTACAACCCAAGAGGGAACTACTAGGACGCCCACCAATATTACCTAAATAACGGTATCCTCTTCACTTTAGGTCAGCTCTCCTTCGACTGGAGGGGGCTATCCCTAGTAGGATTACTAAAGTTAAGCAATGAGGCATAAGGTGATATGAGAGTAGCTTTAGTAAAACAATATTTTTGTAATTTAGGAAATAAAAAAGTGATGGAAGGAAATAGAGATTAGTGCCCAATCCAACAAGGGAAATGGACTCAAGGGGGTATCTAAGGGGCTTTATTTTCTTATGTTTTAGCAATGGAAGTAGGGCCAAAGGACTGAATACCTCCACACTAAGCTTGCTGAAATTTAATGCAGAAATTCTACAAGGGGCCCAAAAGGATCAACCTTCAACTAGGCATCTCAACTATAATCTAGTAATTGAAATTAAAATTAATTACCTTGCTAGGGTTCTTAGAGGATAGACAAAGCAAGGAATCAACAAACAACTACTAAACTAATAAAGGGGAAATGGGGAGGAGTTACCTCACATGCAAAACCCCTTCCAAGTGGTAGAGTTTACCCTTCAAATGGATCAAGTTGCTAGTATTATGTAGAAGAAACTAGACCACTTCAAGCATATAAGCACCAAAATAGTTATGCAATTAATAAAGAAAGTGCCCTTATACATCACACATACTCCAAGAAATATGTGTCAATTAAGCTCTAAGGAGGGAAAGCTCCAAAAATCCAATCATAAGTACAAATGAGGAAGGGCTACTCTTTGTATAGAGTCTAGCTCAGTTTCCTTTATAATAAAATAATAATATCTCATGTGAAAACCCTACATCTAGCCTAGGGAGGAGTAAAAAAATATTTCCTCCAACTGATTAATCAACAATACATAAAATAATGAAGTTGTCAAGGTCACATGTACAAGTCTCCAATAAACATATGCCCAAGAGAATGAAATATCTCCATAAAAGAAGGCATGAGATTAGTCAAAGGTGCAACGTCTAGCCTCCAAAGCCTTCCAAGTGGATAGATCCACAACCAATTCCTCAAAGTAGGCAAGACCCTAGATCTAGGATTTGAAACCTCCTAGATCTCCTCCAAAGTGGATGTATAGTTCTCCAAGGTGAAACACCCAAGTACAAACCCTCAAATAGATGCATAAAAATATGGGCCATGTGGCCTCAAGAGCGAGGGCACTCTCCACCACGGACATATATCAATAATGATCTTCCCAAATAACCAAAACACTTAAACAAAAAAGGTGGGGTGTTCCACAAACGAGTGGTTAAAATGCGACGAGAATTTTCCTGCGACAGAATTTGAGAGCACCATAATTGCGTCAATTTTTGTTGAAATTTCTTTTATGACCACATTTTGGAAATCCCGCGGCCACTCTGCATCTAATGGCATTGATCTGGAGGAATTCTGGGCACTCTGTCAGAAGATAACTACCCTTGAAGCTAGGCCACCCTCAAAATATGCAATGCAAACCTAGATCTAGGGTTTGAAACCTCCTAGATCTTCTCCATTGTGGGACATCTTCAATTATTAATGCAAACAACCTTCTTTAAGATGGATGTCTCCTCAAAATAGGGTATGAAACCATGAAGAACCTCCTCAAGAGACTTGTGACATCTCCTAAGGTGGATGTCCCATCAATAAGTATGAGAAGAAGTGCAAAGTAACTTCCAAAGTGGACGTCATCCTCGAATCAAGCAAGTGGATCCATGGTACAAGGCCTCAATATGTGGAATGCCAATAACATTCAACCATCTCCATAAGGAAGGGATGGCTCCCTTTAGTCCAACAATATGCCTCAACATGTGTGCAAATAATCCCTCAAGATGGCATGTGTGGACCAAAAAAGCATGAGTGGTAGATCCAAGGAATAGTAAGTCAAATATGCCATGGACCTTCATGGAAGTAAGTTATCAAGAGCCCCACCATCTTGTCAAGGAGAAGGATGACCTCATCAAAACATGCATTAAGTGAAGATAAGTGTGCACATCCCTTCAAATGTGGGCCTAGGAAGGGGAGTGCTCAAGGTGATATTATGCTCCATGCTACCATTAATCCATCCACGTGTGAATATCATTCATAAGAGCTAGGGCGTTGGAGAAAAGGAGCCCTAACCATGCCCATATCCATCCCATCCAAATAACAAAACACATGTAGAAAGGTGAGTACATGCCAAGTGCTCTATGCAACGATGAAGGTTATCAAATGGAGATGCCAATATAATGTCCACTTAGCCCTGTGCTAGGGCATTCCACCAAGGGATCCATACATCGTTATGTCCATTCATCTAACAAGGAGTGGAGACTAGAAGATCACATGATCAAGTGTAATGCCATCTCCATGATAAGCAAGTATACAAAGCAATACATCATCAAAACGTCTAGCACATCATCATCCATGTCATCAACAATCCATTGAACCAAGTAAACACCCTAACCATCAAAAGTTGTTTGTGATGAAAATCACAAAGATAGTGAAAAATATTCATTAGTATAGACTTCATGCAAAATGAGAGATAACATGAGTGACAATAATATATATTAAAATATAGGCGTTGTCTAAACATTTGACTTTTTGAACTTTTTCACCAGAATCCGGTGAAATAGAGCTTAGTGAAATCACCATTTTCTGTTGTTTAAATTGCATTTTTGAATGCATAAATCAATTTAGCACCCTAAAAAACCCTAGGGGCACTTGACTCATACAAACTCAATCACTCAAATCTGGACTTCCAACAATTTTTGACGGGATTTCAGTAAAAATTGATCGGAAAATATGCCCTTAAAAACTCCAAAAAGTCGAACGTTTAAACTACGTTAAAATGTATAGAAAATGGAAAAATGGAAGAGATGTTCCCATTAAGTATCTCTATAATGTTCTTTACAACATGTGAACATTAATACTATTAATATTAATATGCATAAAACAATTTAAAATATAAAACTTATGTATAATATTAGTATTATAACACAAAATTTGACTAAGTAGTATAATTTCCTTTTTTCAATTTTTTCCTTTACTTATAATAGTTGTTAAAAGGGTTTGAATTTTTAGCAAATCGACAAAGAAAGGTATGATTAACCCAGTGGTTAGACAAATTTTGAAACCGCCCCTCTTTGAAAATGTAAACCTACATTCCCCTCTTTGAAAATGTAAACTTGCATGAGATCATTGACAACGGATCAAAATAAAAAAAAAGAATAAAGAATATATTTAATCGATGACAACCTTAAAATGAAGGACTTCCTACACCTATGGAAAACGTAACAACCACCGTTAAACCTACAACTCAATGCCTTGACTGCTTCATAAAGGTACATCCACCATTTTCTACAATTTGTGAGCTCGACGGGGCTAATGTGGTGGTATAGCTTGACAGAATAACATTTCAAAACACAGGTAATTTGGGCTATTTCAGGCTAGGAAAGTGCAGAATGTCATGGCAACGAAATTGGGAGCAGTGCGCTCTTCACCCAAAATTTTCCACAGCTCCTGGAACCGCTCCCAAAGCTCCTAAAACATTTCCTACAATTTCCATAGCTTTCGGAACTTAGGAAATCGCAGAAACGGGTTCCCCAGGTTCCAACTTCTATAGCTTTCAGAACTTAGGAAATAACATAAATGGTTCTCCAGGTTCTGGGAACGGTTCCAACTTCCTGTGCAATTATGCATTTATGTTAATACGACATGTGTTCATTTGACACACTATATATACCATTATAAGTGATTATGGCTTTTAGTATGATCCTGTTAAATTAAATATTAGTTTATAATGGTCAATTAGAAATTAGACTTAGGCATTAATAAAGTCAAAGTGACTTTAGGTTAATTTATTTGCTTTTAGGTCAGATATTTGCTTTTAGGTTATATTTTCACTTTATCCCACATTCATAAAGTGGTTTGACTCTACTTGATTGTAACATATATAAGAAAGCTATTTGCTCTCTTATTTCATTGATTGAATAAAGACAGATAACCTTATTCAAGTTATCTTAGTTTTTGTGTGTGCTCGATTTCCGTTACATGGTATCAGAGCGAGGTTAGGGCCACGGAGTTTGGGAGCACGTGAAGACCTAGGGACTGTTGCTGAAAGTGACGGATCGAGGGATCGTCAGCGTAGCACACTCAAGGAGCCGAAAGGGTTTTGGATTAGCCGGAGCCGGGTTCATTTGATTTTTTGGTTTTAAAAGCCAGATTGGTCTGTTCTTACCCAGATTGGTGCCCAACTTCGAAGATCTGTTGTCTTTTTTACTGCTAATTTCTTGAGTTAGCAGATTTGAGGAGAAATTGGTTGATTTGGAGCTAGTTGAGGGCAGATTGCAGGTATTTTGCCATTATTTATTTGCTAAGTTAAGTATTTTCGATCATCTATGGCTACATTGACCAACATCATGTTGGAAGGCAACCAAAAGTTCTCTGGGAAGAATTACAATACCTGGAAGCAACGCCTGTTGGCCATTTTTGCGTACCGGTGCCTGTCAAATGTTGTTCTGGGCACAAGTCCTCGTCCCACGGTTGCAGGTAAAGACCAGGACAAGTTTGATGGCTAAGATAGAGAGGCTGTGATGTTGATCAAATTGTCCGTGATAGATGAGATGCTACCTGAGGTTTAGAATGGGAAGACTGCTGCAGCGATCTGGAAACAGTTGAAAGAGACCCACGAGATTTCAGATAAGGGTCGAGCATTCTTTTTAAAGAATATGTTGTTCTCGATCAAGATGAGTGAGGGTGTCTCTCTCCAAGAGCACTTACTCAAGATCAAGGACATCCGAGAGTAGTTGGAGGCCATTGGTCGGAAGATGGCAGAAGAGGACATGGTGGTGATCACGCTGAACAACTTGCCAGGGTCCTACGAGCACTTCATTGAGACCCTGAACATCACAGCTACAGACGTTGACCTGAAGTTTGGAGAGCTATCC
>ML776705.1:898894-927159 GCA_009831015.1 Picea engelmannii | reverse complement strand
GGCCCTTGATAATAAGTTGCTACCTGCAATAGAATGATGGAGGAGAAATGGGAAAGAGTAGGAGAAGAAACTAGTTTACAACACATGCATTTAAAAAAAAAACAAAACAAGAAAGAAAAATGGGCACCAAGAGCCTACCTCTTTAGCTCTCCAATGGTGGTTGAATATGACTATGGTAGCCTTCAATCTCCCTTCCAAGCTCTCACAAATGGTAGCCTTCAATCTCCTCAAGAAATAGCAAGAACCCTCTCAAGAGTCAAAACCCTCTTAGCAAAGAAATGGATGAAATGAGAAATAGAATGAGAGGAATGGGAGTGAAAGAGAGTTTTGATCTCTTAGCTAACCCTAGGCTACCTTTCCCATGAGTCATTACTCCAAAAAAACAAAAAAAAAACCAAAAAAAAAATGAATTTATTCCTCCTCATGTGTGCGGGCTTAGGGAGTGTTTTTTTCCCTTGGGAGCGCTCAGGGAGTGTCCAGGGAGCGTTCGCTCCCTAAAAAACTAGGGAACGCATATTTTCAAGAGGAATCGCGCTCCCTAAAAAACGCTCTTGAAGGGGAGTGTTCAGGGAGCACGCTCCCTGAATGCTCCCCTTCAGAGCGCAATTCGGGAGCGGGTTCGAGTAGGGGGGGGGGGCGCTCCCCCGCAGCCTTGGCATGATCATTTGGCAAGTGCGTCGTGCAAATAGCTAGTTAAACGGTGTTGAAGGACCTAGGAGATGGTTTTTGCTAGGGTCGGAGAGGCATCATTGGGAATCAGGATTGGTGTTCCAATGAAATAATATAGACATGACCATAGCTTTAAATTAAAGATGTTTTTGTATAGACACGATCGAGGTTCTACCCAATAACTGCAACATTTGTCGACAGGTGGTTTCACATGCCGTGACAACCTATTTGGCAAAGAGGTGTTGGAGCACCTACAATCTACTTCCTATTATCGGTTGCAAAACTCTATAAAGTTTCTAATTTGCAAACTTATAGATGGTCTATGTTATAAGTATAGTGTGTCTTAAATGGTTGATTCTCTAAATGATTAATCTACTGTGGATGGCAGTCTTATTTTCATAATAATAATGTAGTATTCATTTATAAGTAGCACAAATATGTATGTTTTCATATTTTTGCAACTAATTTGATATTCTCCTTATGTTTTTGAATACATGTGCATTAAAATATATAAAAAGATATATTATAAAAAAAATACTCCTGCAACGCTTCGTTGAAGGTTTTTACGGGGAAATGGTGCTCCAGGGATTCCTACTTCTACTCTTGCTTTGCACTCTGGCAACACTGCCTTGGGATAATGTTAACTTTTGCTCCATTGCTTGAAAGTTTAGGTCACCTGGTGCAAATCAACTACACCGGTGAAGTGGTCCATGAATAGTTTCCACCACAATCTCCAATCTCTTCATAACTGGAAAGTTTTGCATCCATGATATCACACAAACATAGCACATAGCTGGAATACAGTTTTGGCTTTTTACTTTCCCTGAGATAATTTTCTGGGGCACCATATCTTTCTGCATCTCTGTTGAGCTCTTGTGCCCAAGCTGGTCTTCTCTTGCGAGAAGGGATCTCTGTTGGCCTCTGAGGTTTTTCTATGTCATTATCCTCATGAATGACTTCCTCTGGTTCAACTGCTTTTGCTTTTGGAACTCTAGTAACTTCATTCTCCTCCTCATGAACCTCTTTTGCACAACCCTGTTTTGATTTGCTGAAAGATGCACTCTCATCAAAGGTGACATCTCGGCTAATCTCAACTTTCCGGTGACCGAGAATATATATCTTGTATGCCTTCGATGTGTCACTGTAACCAACAAATATGCCATTCTTTCCGGGTGGATCCAATTTTGTCCTCTTTTCCTTGGGGACATGCACAAATACGGGGTAGCCAAATATCCTTAGATGGCTGACTTTCGACTTCTCTCTTGAAAACATCTCCTCTGGTGTCTTGTTTTCAAGTACTTTGTGGAGACCTCTGTTTTGCACGTACACTGCAGTCTTTGCTGCTTCTACCCACAGATGCATAGGTAGATCTTGACCATGGATCATAGCCTTCACTGCTTCCATGATCGTCCGATTCTTCCTTTCTGCTACTCCATTCTGCTAAGAATTGTAGGGAGTAGAAAGATCCCTCTTAATCCCAACTTCCTTGCAATATTCTTTGAATTCCTCTGAAGTGAATTCTCCTCCATTATCTGATTGCAAGGTCCTCATCTTCCGCTCTGTCAGGTTTTCTACCAGTGCCTTGAATTCTTTGAATTTGCCAAACACTTAATTCTTTGCCTTAAACAAATAGATTCAAGTTTTACGTGAGTAATCATCAATACAAGACACATAATATACATACCCGCTTAGTGAAGTTGCTAACATCGGTCCACACACATCTTTTGGCTCTGCTATCGCTGCTGGGAAAGGAGTGCTTCACGTTCTTGCCTTGTGTGCAACCTTTGTACACGTTGTCTGGTTTTGCCTGGATTTCTGGTAGTCCTGTCACCATCTTGCTCATACTCGGTAGGACCTTGTAATGTAGGTGAGCAAATCTCCTATGCCATAATTCGCTGGGATTCACAATGTCGTGAATTAATGTTGAATCTGATTGCCCTTTCAATTTGTAGAGTCCTCCCTCTTGAACTCCAATCACCTCAACATCATCAAAAATCTTCCCTCTAGGCCACATAAGAACTTGTCCATCAACAAATGCAACTCTATAACCCTTCTCATCCAATGCTAAAATCGAGAGAAGGTTCTTCTTCAATCTAGGAACATAGAGAACTTACTTCATTTTCATTGGCTTTCCCGAGTCTAACTTGCAGGAGGCTTCTCCTACTCCTTTGATCGGATACTGATAGTCATCTCACAATTTCACCTTGTGCGGTGAATCCTTATGAATAAGGTTAGACAAGGAGTCTTTATAACCTGTCATGTGCTTGGAAGCACCACTGTCCACCCGCCAAATGTCACTTCCATGAGTGACAGTTCTTGTAAGGGCTGAGATAAGAACATACTCCTCATCACTTGATTCATCTTCCTTTGCAACCTTTTTGGGTGGCTCATCATCTTCAATTGTATGAACATGATGCCTTTTACCTCCTTTCTTTTCCCTTGGTCTTTGAATGAGGGAACAATTCCTAGCAATGTGTCCCATTTTCTGACAATAGAAACATCTGATATTTGGGTTATTTCTTTGGCCCTTCTGAAACTTCTTGAGTGAGTATGGTTCTTTCTTGCTCTTTCCTTTCCTGGTGTGGGCAGCTAGGGATTGATCATCATTTGTCATCTTCTCTTCTCTTGCTGCCGTCCTTGCTTCTTCTTAGTTGCAATCTTCCCATAGCCTACTGAACTTGGGTAGCTTTCTTCTTGAGCATATCCCTTGAATAAATGCATCCCATGACCTTGGGAGGCCATTCAAGGTGGTCATCACCATTTCTTCTCCATTCGCTGTATCACCAATGGCTTCTATTTGCTCCTTGATCTGGTTCACTCTTGAGAAGTAAGAGTGGATGGTTTTTGAATTCTGCATCCTCATGTTCTTTAACTGAGTTCTCAAGGTCATTCTTCGGTTGATGTTGTTGCCTTCAAACAGTCGGGTTAAGGCATCCATCATTTATTTTGGAGTGGATAATGAAGATATGTGATGAATAGGATGGTCCTTAATGGAGTCTGCAATAATCCTCTTTGCTTTGACCATATCCTTCTTGTGCTTTGCTTTAGCCTCATCTCCCTCTGGTTTTGAAACCTCTTCTTTAGTTAATTTCTCTAGATCATGTTTTTCTAGGAGGGATACTCTGTACCTCTAGGTTTTGAAGTTGTCAGTGCCCTCCAGCTTCGCATCAATCTTGGTTCCGGTAGTCATCCTGCCCCTAAATCACAAATTCTGGATTTTGAAGATTTGATCCAGGGAAAATATGCGCTCCACTAGGGCGCACTTGCTGGTGCCCTTGCCTTGTCTGACAACTACTTCTATCAAGAAAAACGACTCCTTTTGTCTTCTAGATTTGTGAATTGTCTTCTATTCAGGCCTCCTCTGATACCATGTTAGAATTTTAGAATTTACAATTATCTTCTTTAACATTCATTAACAATTGCATGTAATAGGATCATTGAAAGATAAACAATCACAGAACACAAGATATATCCTTGGAAACCCTTGTGGGGGAGAAAACCCAACAACCAATTCTTCAGTATAGATTCCTTCAACCAGTACAATGTCATGTTATAGCTCTCCACAAATAGATCAAGATCAAGATACCAAAGAGCAGGAAATCAAGATCTCATATACTAGACTTCCTTTGCTATGCTCCAAAGACACAAGAGAAGGTGAGTTGTGTGTGTGTACAAATGAGAGGAACTTGATCTCTATTTAAATTTTATACACATAATTGACTCCCGAAAAGTCGCAACCCTAAGAGGGGCTGTTTTGACTTTTACAATAAGGATAACAATAAAATAATAATTTCTTTTGAGCCGATTTATACAATAAGATTACAATAACCTTTTCGAGGTTTGACCAAAACAAATACAAAAGAATATCTTCCGTAGTTACATCAAAATATCAACAGGTAATGGGCATTCACAATGAGATTTCTCATTTGTATTGACTAGGTCTTTGCACTGGGAATGGAAGTGAATTCTTCTTTAGGTTTGTTTGGCATTTCCTGAATATTTTATGCATGTCCCAATAAGCAAGCCGTCTGGGAAGCTGAGTCCTGTAACTACCCTGGTTTCATAGATCATGTCTTTTTTAAGAACGAAGTTTGTGAAAGGGGCTTCACAGGCAATCTGAAGTCATTGCGTGACAATTCAAATTTCAAATAGCAGGTAGTGTGTTCGTTGTGGGAAATATCAAGTGTGAAGTATCATCTCTAGCTTGTTGGTTCCTTTTGCATGTCACCCAAAAATATTTAATATCCATTTGAAGTATTTATTCACCACGTTCTAGGAGTTACGGATTCCTGAGAAATGTATACAAAAACTACGACTCACATTAGTTCTACACATTGTGGACACTGAAGTTTTGCTCTTGTAATCTAATTTTTGGTGGCAGTATTCCTAGTTGTATTACTTCAGTTCAAGCCCTGTCAAGAGTTGCTCTACTAAAGTGAAAAAACAGTAAACAGGTTCAACATAGCGTGCATAATATAGATGGTGAAGGGTTCGTAGGGACTCAACTAACACGTTTTCGTGGAACTTGCTGTAATCTCCTTACAGATGCACCTATTCATAAACTTGCCTTTTGGGTTCATATTCTATTCATATAAAAATCTCTTCATTAGTCCTTGTTATCTTATAAGGTTCATTCCTTTCTTTTGTATGTGTACATGTTTTTTCTCTCTTATTGTTCTTGATATGTTATTAGTTAGGTTCTTTGTTCATATAACGTAGCAGCAATTGAGCTACAATGGAAATTGCTTGCATTGTTTATTCTCTAATGCTTTAGTGTCCTGATTTTGGTTTATTGCCTTTTTCCAGTGGATTGGAATGGGAAATAAAGAATTAATGGAGTATTTTAAAGAATATAAAGCCATGAGAGCAAGACATGCGTATGGCCCTAAGGGCCATCGTGGAATGAGTGTACTTATATTTGAGGAATCGGCAATGGGGTACTTGGAGGCAGAGCGCTTACAGAAGCAGTTTTTTAAGGAAGGGAGAGGAAAAGATGATTGGGAGCGACGTCGGGTCTTGTTTCATCCAGGTGGAAAACGTGTACTATATGGTTACTTAGCAACAAAAGAAGAGATGGAGATCTTCAACAGACACTCAAAAGGTTTGTATTATTTATTTCTTTAAAGTTTTATATGACATGTATCACAAGGGGACGGGTTCCTTAATTTTTATCTCTTGTAAAGCGTGCAACAAATTTCTGGATGTATCCTAACATAGTTACAGCTCATTAAGCGTAACTGTATTATTTAGGAAAGTCTGATATGTGCAGCAGGATTCTTTAGTTAATTGTGTAATCCCTAAGATAAATTAGGAGGGAGATGCTTTTTAGTTCATGTAGTCTTATGCAAGTTGAGAATAAAGTTTTTATCTTATGTGGAAAGAACTATTATAACAGTGCAAGATTATTTTGCAGGCAAAGCAAGGTTGAAGTATGATATGAAATCATATCATAAGATGGTTGTAGAACCAATGAAGCAAATGGATGAGGACAATCAGAAGCTGACTTGGTTTAAGACTAAAGTTGCTAAACAGCAGGAGCACAGTAGAACTTTAGAAGAGACAGTTAGCATAGTGGCATCAAAATTGCGTATGAGAGACACAGAAATTAAGATTATTAGACAGAGGGCTACAGAGCAACACGAGGAATCCAAGAAAGAGGTATGGTTAATTGATAGCTGAGACTGGAGCAAATGGGAGTTGAAACATAGCGTGCTAAATTAGTTCAGTCAGTGTCTTGTACTTACACGTTAGAGTATAATTTTATGTGAGGCTTGATTCTGTTGTTGTCCTTTGGACATGTAATTTTAATGAAAAAATACAATATATTTCAAGTATGTATATTTTATTTCAGAGTTGATCTTTTGGTTTTTGAGGCTCTCATGAGTGCCATGCTAATTGAAAATTTTGGGCAGATGGACTATTTGGAGCAAAGTTATAGACAACAAATTGATCAATTGAATGAAGATATTGCAAACAGAGAATTAGAGTTGGAAAATATGCAAGATGAGTTCAAGAAAGGACACTTAGATCGTTGCCACCAACTTGAAGTTGACTCTGCCAAGCTCCCAAAAGCTACACAAGTTATGAATGATGAACAACAAGAACAACAGATCAAGTAAATTTTCTTGCCATTCTGGACCCTTGTTTGACTTTCATTTATTTGCTCTTTCAAGAAAAGAACTCATTATGTGTTATCAGTATATGCACAGAATGCTGTTTTTCCTTCAGTTCCTAAATTTTAGAGCAGGTGAACTGTCAGTTAGAGCCTACATCTTATTGGAATATGAATCTGACATCTTGCATTGCTGCATTAGCAGGGTAGAACATGCCCATTCTTAGTTATCAGTGCTGTAAGAGGTTTGCATAATGTTGCCATCTTCTTAGATCTTGAAAGCGAACTAGTTATGCATTAAAATCCAAAACGTAACAGAATGAAACAAATCATTCTTTGGCTTTGGTATCATTCATTTGCTATTTTGAGGAAATAATCGATTCAACTTAGTTGCCATCTGTATATGCCCAGGAATAAGAAAACAGTTTTCCTTCAATACCGGGCACTTAGAACCTGGATCCTGTTGGAACTGTTGCCGAACCTGGATCCTGTTGGAACTGTTGCCGTCCTTATACACACTTGTTAACGTGGACTAAGTCCAATCCACTTAGTGTGTCCTTGGAGACACACTGTCTAAGTTCAAGTCCACTGTCACCTCGACTTGAACTTCTTCCGTCTAGGCTTACTCCTAGGGAAGCCAAGGGGGGTAGACCCTAGTTACTATGTGAGATTAAAGGCTAATTCTAGGAGTTGATTTTAATTGGTTAAAGGTTTGGGGGAATCTAGCCTATATGAAAGACAAACAATGCAAAGTGCAAGATTTCAATGCAAATAAAGCCCTTTCCCTAAGTCAACTAAGACTAGTGCCTAAGGTTGGGCAAGGGGTCAACTAAGTTACAAGAAGACTAGAAAGAAAGACTTTACAAAGTTTACAACTAGATACAAAAAAATTACTTTACAAAACAATTGAAATAGATACAAGTAAATGAAATCAACAACTATCTACAAAGTTAAGAATATCCAAAGATACAACTATGGACAAAGCAAGATAATAAGCACTAACTTGAAACTAACTTAAATACTTGATTGTGCAGGGAAAGAAAGATTGCTCAAAGGGAAAGATCACCACAACACATCAAGCCAACAAACCCAAACAATAGAGTGCCTCCACAAGATGCGCAACTTTAAGGGGCTGTTTCAATGGCATACACAACAACAAACCCAAACAATGAAGTTGCCTCCAAAGGATGCGCGACTTCAAGGGGTTAAACCAATAACTCAATGCACAACTTAAAAATTAGATGAAAAATGCTCAAAGGAAAGCCTCCAAGGGCAAGTGCAGAACTCTTAGATTCACTTAGTTAACATCCACAAAGTGCCGAAATAAAATTGCATGTAAAGTAAATGGAAGTGTAAAGTGCTTGCAAGATTATTAAGCATAAACCATGAAAGATAGATAGATGAAAGTTGCCCAAGGTTGTAGTGGATTAATTTTAAGATTAATTAAGTTATTGAGTGAAATGTGAATCCTGAACTAAGTGACCTCCCTAGAACTCTCCCCGCTTATACCAAAAGGACTGTTGGGTGCTTAATAAGTGAGGCAAACAAGGCCACACCCTAGCTCCACAGGTCAATCCGGGGAACAAAAGTATTTCAACAAGGGGGGCACCTAGTGCCGTGAGACCATCCTTGATCTAGCACCCCCTGTCTTTTCCTTAAGTCCCTTTTTTGATAGCAAAGTTGGGATAGTAAAATGTGTATCTAATTACTAGATAAATTTTATGCCCCATGAAACTAAAGATAAATTGAGCTTAAGTTGAATTAAGTTGAGTTAGATTAGGTGATTGCAATGTAGAGTGCTTGTAAATGAAAGTAAAGTACTTGTAAAGTAAATAGCTTGAAAAGTGAAGTACTTGAAATGAAAATTGCAAGTAATAAAAATGTTTGGAAAAGTAAATTGCAAGAATTAAAGTACTTGGAAAAGTAAATAACTTGAAAGAACAAAGTACTTGAAATAAAAAAGCTTGCAATGAAAAGAAATAGACAAGTAAGCAAGTAAATTGTTATGCCTCCATGGGCTCAAGCAAACATTAGTGATTGCTTCTTAGATCTAGAGATTTATACCATTAAGCATGAACAAGAAGCAATAACCAAATTATTTACCTAGCCTTACGATATAGGATGGTTGGTTTGGCCAAACACTCTCCTAGGTGTAGGCAAACAAAGAATGAAAGAAATAACTTGAAATGAAATCTAAACTATGCAACCACAACAAGTGCACAAGGTGGAGGACAAGGCCTTCCGGTTTTGTGCATAAGTGGGTGAATAAATAAAAAACTTGAAAATAAAGCTTATCCTAGCCACACAACCTTGTGCTAATGACAAGTGGGGCAAACAATAAAATAACAAATGCTGAAAATTAAATTTAAATTCCTAGCCTTACGTTGTAGGATGGTTGGCTTGGCCAAACTCTTTCCTAAGTGTAGGCAAACTAGAAAAAAACTCAGAAATTTTAAAATGCTTGAAGAATGCAAACCCTTGGGACTCCCTTGGGCTTGCTTACAATGAGAAAAAGAAAGAGGAAGAAGTAGGTATTTGTTACCCCAACTTGGGAGGTGTTTGCTTGACTTTAGATGCCCCCAAATGGGCTGTTCCTCCCTGTTTCTGTCACAAACCTGCAAAAAACCAGCAAGTAAAACTTGTTGGAAAAGCTACAGAAATGACAAAAAATCTGCAGAATATTTTTGTTAGTGAAAATCAGAAATTTCTAGTACAAAACCAACAGTATATATATTCGATTTTGGTCTACTTCAGAACACAAAATTACCCAAATATAGAGGAAGATGAACAAAAAACCAGAACATAAAATATTAGAGGTTTTAAGTGGATGATGAGGAAGATTTCCAGATCTGAAATCTATCTTCAAAACTCTTAGGTGACCTGCAAATTCCTTGAGACAATGCTACAAAAAAAAGAAAGGGGTGAACACATTCAAGTAATGAAACAAAATACTTTGTTAAATCTACATGAAATACTCACTAGATCTATGATAATACTACCAAAATATCTACCCAAGCAAAATACTTTGCTTGAGATCCCTACTCTAGATCTACAACAAATGAAAACAAGAAATAACTAGAACAAAATCACCTCATTAAGCAAGATGGTACCAAGAATACTCCCAACACCATGTATTCTCCAAAGATTTCTTGTATTAGAAGCAAGATAGGACAAATACTTGCTCAAGCTTGAGAAAAGAATGAGAGAGCAAGAAAGAATGAGAGAGAAGAGTGGGAGAGAATGGAGAGGAGAGGAGAAATTTGGGTAGAGTAACCTTGCACTGAGAATAGATGTCAAATGAGGAGGGGAGGGCCTTTATTTATACTTGGGAGAGGAGAGAGACCCCTCTTGGATGAGTTACAAGTGTCACACATCCAAGAGAAATAGACAAAGTCAAGGAAAAATCACTTTTAGGGTTTTGGTAAGTGAGTGAGGGGGTGAGGAGGTGTAAAGGGGGAAAACACTTTTTCCTATGGTTAAACATTAAGTTAGACACCAAGGAGGGCGAATTTAGGGTTTAGGTGGCTTTTTTCACTTAAACTTTTTAATTCCCACATGTCAATTAGCTAGGGAACACCACCTTAAATTGTTGGCTAAGAAAGAGGGGTCTTTTAAGTGGAAAATTACTTTTCCAACTTAGGAAAAAGGGTAGGAAACCTTTCCCACTCTCTCTCATGACTTTTTGCTCATTTTACAATTTTTGGCTTTTTTAATTTAGCCAATTATTAGTTGATTTTTTATTGACTTGGACTCCTCATGGACATTGACCTAGCAAAACTTGTCCAATGGAGCTGAAACTTGGTCCAAGGGTGTAGGGGGTCTCATTCCATTTCTTTTGAGTACTCATACCCCTATCAAAATTCCCAAGGACCTAGTTTTTACATTTTTATATAAAAAATAGTTAAAATTACCATTAATTGGGTAATTTAAAAAAAAAAAAAAAACTATTAAAACTCGACGGAGTTCCGCAAGACTCTAGGAGATGTCTAGCATGGTTATTTACAATATTCCTAGACACTAGTCACCCACAGGGCTTGTTCATTAGAACGCCTTTCACCACTTTGGAGGATTATTGTGGGAGTGAAAAACTCAAGGGAAATTAATAACGCTGGTTAGGCCAAATTAATAACTTGAGGAAAAAAAAACACTCGATGAAAGGGACTTCTCTAATGATAAGGTTCTAGGCAACCAACCTAATTTATGATCCATGCAGACCCATTACATTATTGTCCCACGCAGGGGAGCGGAAATTCCAGTTAAAAAAACACATGTTGAAGGCCAAAATTGCCTAGTAGAACCAACAAGTCTTCAACTTGGTAGCACCATTAGGTGCATGTCTTCACGGTACATGGAGTTGACCCCCTAGTTGAAATAGGTGGTCAACATGAACAACACCTACAACCATTGCACTCATATGTGAACTTATATAAAAATAGAATGCATAGAAATAAATAAACAACCAACCACTCAACAAAGAGATACACATAAATTTCCCTTTTATTTATGTATTAATATCAACAAGAAGATCATACAACTCATGTGCTGGCTGTACACCTAGGGTTCTTCTTCTTGGCTGTACGGTTTGACTATTGTTGTACGACTATACTCCCGCTGTACCCTAACTCGACCCTCACACCCATCCCTATTATGGGCAAAAGAAACAGGCCCTAACTCGGCCCTCACACCCATCCCTATTATGGGCAAAAGAAACAGGCCCAAATTTGGCCCTTACACCCATCCCTATTCTAGGAAAAAGAAACAGGCCCTAACTTGGCCTTCCTACATCACAATTTTGTTGAGTCTATTCGACCCTCACTTGGCTGCACCCAGACCTCACGAACTCGACTGTACGAACCTGTATGGGTACTATCTACTCATCTCCTGCTAGAATGATGTTATTCTTCCTCTATCTGAGTCTTCTTATCTATATATCATGCTATAATGAGTTTTCCCCCCTTTTTAATTCTTAGATCAATCCGTGAGAAGCTAGCAACGAGATCCTAGCCATTAGATCTTGATTTAGATTAATGGCCAGGATTTATTCCTTCATTGAGATAACTTAGGCTAACCTTTTATGTTCTCACCCCATAGAGAACTTAGCCTCACTATAAAGATTCTAAAACTCCCTCTTAGTGAGGAAAGTGTTCTCTATGACTTCCAGCTTCTCCTGGAAGTATTCAAATTTTCCTTTAGGTAATCCTTTAGTAAGGATATCTGCAACCTGCTCATTTGTAGAGACGTACTGAAGCCTTACTGCTCCTTTTTGTACTCTGTCCCTAATAAAGTGGTACCTGATCTCAATATGCTTGGATCTATCATGAAATACTGGATTTTCTGAGAGTTTAATACAACTCTGATTATCACAGTATATTACAGTAGGATCCAACTTTGAACGAAACAAATCTACAAGGATTTTTGGAAGCCAAAGGGCTTCACAGCTTGCTTGGCTAACTGCCATGTGCTTAGCCTCTGCTGAACTAAGGGCTACCGATTTTTTTTTTCTGATGTACCAAGAGATCATGCCTGAGCCTAGACTAAAGCAATCTCCAGAAGTACTCTTTCTGTCCACTGTGTTACCGACCCAATCTGAATATGAGTAACCCACTAGTCTAATTTGATCTCTCTGAGTGTACTGAAGTTCATATTCTATGGTACCTTTCAGATATCTCAAAATATGTTTCGTTGCAATCCAATGCACTCTCCTGGGGTCCACCATGTGCTCACTGAGAGTGTTGACAACAAAACAGATATCGGGTCTAGTGTTAGTCAAGTACATCAAGCATCCAATTAACTGTTTGTAGATGGTAGGATTCACCTTCTCTGACTCAGAGGTGTTTAGTTTCTTGAGATTAGTGGTCATAGGAGTGGCCATGGGTTTGCAATCCTCCATCCCAAACCTTTTGAGAATCTCAACTGCATATTTTCCTTGACCAAGGAAAATTTCACTCTTTTGTTCCCATATTTCTAGGCCAAGAAAATAATGCATTAGACCAAGGTCCTTCATCTTGAATTCTTTAGCCAAGTCCTGTTTGCACCTTGTAATCAATGTTTCTGCTTCTGTCAGGAATAAATCATCAACATAAAGTACAAGAATGAGAGTATCACCTTTACTCATGAATAGATACAGATTTGAATTTGCATCACTCTTAATAAAACCAATACTTTGTAGATAATTGTCAATTTTGGAATACCATGCTTTGGGTGCTTGCTGAAGTCCATAAAGAGCCTTCTTGAGTCTACAGACATGACTACCCTGTTATGAACTTCAAAACCCTGTTGTTGTTCCAAATATACCACCTCCTCAATCTTTCCATTAAGAAAAGCTATTTTAACATCCATTTGATGTATTCTCCACCCCATCTGAGTGGCAATAGACATAACTGCACGAATGGAGGTATAACGAGCCACTGGAGCAAAGGTCTCGTCATAATCCACTCCTTCCTTCTGAGAGAATCCTTCAGACACAAATCTAGCCTTATATTTATCAATGCTACCATATGCTGCATGCTTGATCTTGTATATCTATTTGGAACTTACTATTGATTTGTTCTTTGGTCTGGGCACTATTTCCCACACATCATTCTTCGTTATGGAGGTATATTCCTCCATCATAGAGTCCTTCCATTCTTGTTTTGTATTGGCTTCTTCGAAGTAGGTTGGTTCTAACTCAATAATGTTACTCATGAGAGCAACATATCCTGAATTCCTCTGAGGAGGTATGCTTGTTTTGACAAAGGTTTTGGGTGACTTTACTTGCTCACTAGCTTCTTTTAGTAGTTGTTCGACCTATTTTGGTTTCCTCTTCCCGGGAGATGTTGGTTGTCCCTCCTCTTGTTGACATTCTATGGGAGGATCTGAGCTTATGAGAGAGGGGTATTTTTTCTTGTTGAGGAACTTCTGTTTCTAGAATATCTTTGTCTTGAAGAGATTTCTGGAAAGCCCTCTCCTCTACAAATTTTATATCTCTGCGTTTTACGGTCTTCTTGGTGGAGGGAATGTATACCCATATAGGCTTTGGATGTCTCACTGTATCCTACTAGAATCCCTTTCTTTGTTGTGGGATCTAACTTAGTCCTTTTCTCAGCAGGTATGTGACAGTAGACAATACAACCAAAGATGCGAAGATGACTAATGTCTGGTTTCTTCCCCGTAAATGCTTCTTCAAGAGTTACATTTCCAAGCACTCTATGAGGACTTCTATTCAAAAGATACACAACAATATTACATGCTTCTGCCCAAAGGAACTTAGGAAGATCTTGGTCGTGTAACATTGTTTTTACGGCCCCAACAATTGCTCTGTTCTTTCTTTTTGAAACCCCATTTCACTGAGGAGTATATGGGACTGTCAACTCCCTCTTAATCCCAACTTTTGTATGGAATTTCTTGAAGGCATAGGATGAGTATTCTCCTCCATTATCAGATCTGAGGCTTTTTATTCTCTTCTCTGTTTGATTTTCAACAAGAGCTTTGAATTCTTTAAATCTTTTGAGTACCTCCTCTGAGGTTTTTCTTGTCAAAAAATAAATCCAAGTCTTTCTAGAAAAATTATCTATAAAGTTGATGTAATATCTAAACTTTCCTCCTATAGACAGAGAAGACATGGGACCACAAATATCAGTATGTACTATGAACCAGGTCTAAAATATCTTTGGACTTATGATCACTCCTAGGGAATGGTGCTCTTACATACTTAGCTAGGGCACATCCCTTGCAGACCTCATGATGTTCTGTGGAGAAGGAAGGCATTCCTGTCACAATTTTGTCCAAAATATTAAGAGCTCCATGCCCAAGATGAGCCATGCACCTATGCCATATCTCACAGTTTCTACTGCCGCTGCTACTAGCGAGAACATAGTGAGAGTCAAGTTGTAACTTATATAACTTGTCTTTCCTTACTCCACTAACTTGCTCAGATCCCTTACCTAAGCTTTTTGGTTTAATGTAAACCCTTTGGTCTTTGAAGGATAGTCCATATCCTTTGTCTTCTAAAACTGAGACCGGGACGAGATTCTTCTTTAAACCAGGAACATAGAGAACATCTGAAAGATATATAGGCTTACCTGACTCCCTCTCAAACTTTATTGTTCCTATTCCCTTTGGATGGTCAGCATAATCATCACCCAGCAGAATCTCAAACCCAATTTTTTTTCACTCAAATTGTTGAAGTAGTGTTTATGGCCAGTCATGTGGCTGGAGGCTCCACTGTCTATGTACCAAACATCCCTAGTTTGGGTACAGGAAAGACACACTTTGCATACATCCTCTGCCATTTCAGCTTAGTGTCTGGATTCTTTACTTGTTGAGGGCTGTCTGATTTTTCCCTGGCTTTGATACCATGTGAACTTATATAAAAATAGAATACACAGAAATAAATAAACAAACAACCACTCAACACAGAGATACACAGAAATTTCTCTTTTATTTATGTATTAATATCAACAATATCATACAACTCATGTGTTGGCTGCACAACTAGGGTTCTTCTTCTTGGTTGTACGGTTCGACTATTGCTGTACGGCTATACTCCCGCTGTACCTGTTGACACTAGCTGTAAAAGAAACAGGCCCTAACTTGGCCTTCCTACACCACAATTCTGTTGAGTCTATTCGACCCTCACTTGGCCGCACCTAGACCTCACGAACTCGACTGTATAGACCTGTACGGGTACTGTCCACTCGACTCCTGCTAGAATGATGTTATTCTTCCTCTATATGAGTCTTCTTATCTATATATCATGCTATAATGAGCTGCCCCCCTTTTTAATTCTTAGTTCAATCCGTGAGAAGCTAGCAAAGAGATCCTAGCCATTAGATCTTTGATTTAGATCAATGGCCAGGATTTATTCCTTCATTGAGATAACTTAGGCTAACCTTTTATGTTCTCACCCCATAGAGAACTTAGCCTCACTATAAAGATTCTAACATCATATAGGCCTGGGCAGAGTTGAGGTGCTTCTTGTTAGTCATTAGTGGTAAGATAAGATAAGATCATTTTTTTATTGTCTAATGAATAACACAAAAGTTAGTCAAGCAGAGTAAAGGAGAGCTTTGCATAATGTTTTATGTCCTGCTGCTCAGATCTCGACTAGTGAATTAGTTCAAACTAAATGGTATTATAACATTCCTATTGAAATTTGTCATCTTAAATTGAAAATTTTAAATGCATATGATCAAGAGAATGTGGCGGACCATATAAGTATCTCTTTCTTCCAGATCTTCCTCATCCTAACCCTAAAACTAACAATGACCCTAGGAAAGAAAACGATTTAAAATTTCAAGGTATGAAGTCATGCAAGGTCAGTCAAAGGCTGCAAACCTAGTATAACATCTTAAAGTTTCTCTCACATGGACAAATATGGGTGTTAAGGTAACCACCTTGTTTCCACGTAGACCAGACATAGTTGATCGATTGATGACATAGGTAGCATGTGGGGTCAAACCAAAGGTAGCCAGGTTAACTACAAATACTAGGAAGGGCCTCTACAAAGATGGTGACGGATAATGGAAGCAATCTGGTATATAGAAAACGGTCTAACCATGATCAAACTTATAAGTTGCCAATGGAAACTGTCTTGTAATTGTGTACCCAATTAACAATTGTTCCTATTGTTGGTTAAGTGGGAGGAAGTTCCCTCTCTCACTGATTTGCAATCACCCAGCTCAAGAAGTGAGGAGTTTGACTGGCGCTTAGTGCCTCTAGTCGTGGAGATAGGTTTAAAGGAAGAAGTGATGAGCCTTACAGTATTGGGTTTGGAGACATTGCCTAAAGTCTCTAGTCTATGGATCATGTCCTTGTAGAAGTATAAGGCTGGGCATCTCTTGTTGGTGTAGCAAAAGAAAATTGCAAGGGAACCCCTTGAGTCTCAAAACAAGTAGTGGAACCTTTCCCTAATCTCATAGTATATGGGACATTTGAAAACAATGTGCTCTTCGAACTCAATCTCCTAGAGATGGAAAAGTTGCCATACCCTCTTAGACCATGGGATGTGGTAGTCTATCTCAATCTAGAGATGGTGTAATGTTCCCCTCCCCTTGACAAGAACAAATGAGGACTAAGTAGTCTAGTCACCCCTCTAGACTATAGTCCAATGAGTAAAAAGGGGTTAGGAGGTGCTAAAGGTCACTTAAGGACTTAATGTTATTTTATTAAAGTGAATTTTATGAAGAAAAGAAAAAGGTTATTTGACTTAAGGAGAAAATGAAACATCAACCTTAGCAAAAGTAATAAAGCAACTCAACTGAGAATTAGAAATGGAGGTATAAAAGAGAGAGGAGGGCGCCTCACTCCTCATTCATGCTATTCTTCTATTGATATCACTTGAGCCATGCAACTTACGTTTTAAGGGTTTTGAATCAAGAAATCCTAGAGAGACCAACAAGGAGGTGAAAGATCCCTTTGTTCCTGGTCCAAGCTTGGCCAAAGAGGTGAAAGATTCCTCCCTCACCATTCTATTCAGTCCAGATTCAATTCAGGAGTTATTTGTGCAAGCAGGGCGCAGTTTGAAGGGTTTTTCCAGCAAGTTGGGCACACCAGTTGAGGAGAAAGTATTCGATTTGCTTTGAGGAGGCTAGATCTACACGAGAATACACTTTAGGAGTGGTTGCTATCTCCATAGCACCCCTTTGCATCAGTTGTTGGAGGGTTTACTTTTGCATATCTATTTTATTCTTCAGTGGGGCGTATTTGCTGGAGAAGGGTGCATCATTCCTTAAGGAGGAAGTGAGTTGGAAGGTTTGATCGGGGGGTTTGGTGCCAAACTTGCTCCAGATGTTATCTACAACTCTCGATCTACAGTTTGGCAGTATTTTTATAAGTTTTGGTGGTCATCTTCAAGGAGGTCGAAATCTCTAGCTTTTCCAGCCAGTGGGGGACGCACCAGCATCAGATTTGAAGATTATAGCTCTCCAGGGAAAGAAATTGATCTTTTATCTATCTTCATTTCGTTGTGGGGGATCTTGGAGGCTCTAATGCTCGATATTATTGTATCTGAAGGGCACATGCAACCTAGACTTCTTTATCTTTCTCTATTGTACCAGATCTGCAGATCTATGTGTGGAAGACCAACTTATTATACTAAATAAAGGTCAGATTTGAAGCTTTTCTGAAATATTTTGTTGTGTGTTTCTTATATCTTGTGATCTACGTCATTATTGTCTTCTATATGCTATAAACCACTCATAAAACACCCAGAGCGCAACTTACTGAAGTAAAAACCTACAAAAACAAACAAACAAGATTATAAAATCACCTAAGTTTCCTAGTGAATTTGCTTGGGAACATTACAATGGTATTAGAGCCAAGTCCTACGCCAGCCCGTGACAAAATACTGATGACCAGGAGAAGAGGCCACGGGGGACAACCTGTATTGGGTATTTCGGAGGGGGAAGAGCCAGAAGTCAGTATGGGGGAAACTCATGAAACATAAAATGCAACATCTGAAGAGGCAACTTTCTTGGTCGAAATGGTAACTCAGGCAATGAATGATTCACTACAAAACAACCAGGTTTTTATGCAGCGCAACCTTGAAGAGATGCAGAACCATTTATCTTTGGGACATGCATAACTCAAACTATTCTTTGCAAATTTCCAAAGAGGGCAAGACATAATGATAGCCTTGACGGAGGAACATAGTAAACACTAGGGTATTCTTTCTCAGTATTTGATGGAGCAAAGACATGGTAAAGATCCACCCCTATTTGGTGGAAATCATGATGCTAGTGGATCTCAAGGGGGTAATGGAAATCATGAGGAGTCCATACATGAAGGCCATGTAGAAGGGCATAGACCGAATGAAGGTATGCGAACCCAATCTCACACAACTAGCAGATCTACTCCTAGATCGTACATGCCTACCTTTTTAGATGCATAACGAAGGGACACTAATGCCTTGAATCAAGAGAGTTTAGGGGATGAATGGGAGTCCGTCGAAAGGGAGTACAACGCCATGAGCATGGGGTTCAGGAGACAGGTTTCCATGGGGGAGTATTTCCACCTAAAGTTGAAAAGATCCAAGGATTGATATAGAGATGACAATGAACTAGGGTGTAAGGAAGGAAGGATGGAGTTGCCAACCTTTGATGGATCAAATCAAATTTTAGCCACAACATGGGTGCAAAAGATGGATGCTTACCTCCAATTGAATACCATGGAGGAAGGAAATGCCATTAAGTATGCAACACTGTACTTGATGGGAAAGGCACATGATTGGTGGTTTCATGAGATGACCACCTTGGGACATGAGCATGCCACTTCTTATTGTGACTTCACTCAGAGACTCATTGACAGGTTTGACAGAGATGATCCAAAACTTCATTTCAAGGAGCTTACACAGATTAAGCAGACAGAATCAGCTGAAGCCTTTATTGAGGAGTTTCAGAGAGTGTAGGTTATGGTTCCTGATGTGTTAGAACCCAGATTACTAATGATGTATATAGAAGGATTCACTGAACCTGTGCGAGAGGATGGGTTAAGGCTTTTAAGCCTGTAACCTTACAGGATGCCATCGAGCGCACCAGAGGCCTAGTTGGGGCAACTAACAAAAATAGATTTACACCCAAGCCTCCCATCATTCCAAGGGGCTGAGATACTAGACCAATGGACAGAGGCAAGGGGAAGTTGGATGAAGCCACAAGAAGAGAATTATGAAGAAAGAAACTATGCTTCACCTGCAAAGAACCATGGCAACCATGTCATAGGTGTTTGGGCAAGGGGAAAATTCACCATATAGAAGTGGTCTCTAACAATGAAGAAGAGACAAATAATGAGGAGGGTGGAGCTATCCATAATCTGCAGGCATACCACAAGGAGGAAGAAGAAACCTTGCATGCACAAGGTGATGAGGCATCCTTACCCCATGATGCAGGACTCAAGAAGGTCACTATTGCTTCTATGAGTGAGGTGCCTAAATTTAACACTTTTCGGATGAAGGAAGTTGTCCAGGGACAAAGGGCAACAATGCTGATAGACGGAGGAGCTTCTCATAATTTTATTGATATGGCTATGGTAGAGAGGAGACATATTCCCACAATTGATTTTGAGGGCTTCTTGGTTGAGGTAGCAGGAGGGCGTACTATGGCCTGTGACAGGTACATTCCATGAATGAGCTTGGCCTTGGGCAAATTCACCTTGACACATGATTTTTATTTAGTGGATATTCCTGACACTAATATCATACTAGGTGTGCAATGGCTTAACACCTTGGGCCCAATTACTACCAATTACAAAACCATGGAAATGTCCTTCAACACAGAAGAAGGGAAGAGAGTCACGCTTAAGGGGATGACAGGGGATTCACCTAGAGTTGTGACAACCAAGAAAATGCATGCAATATTTAGGTGTGAAGAGATAGCCTATGCAGCTGAATGTTTCATCATGGACACAAAAGATGGGAGAGACAAACAATACCCTCCAGATATACAAAGGATCCTTCATAAGCATAAAAGGGTCTTTGAGCCTATTCCTCCAAGTCAACCACGAGACAGGGGGTTTGAACACATTATAGATTTGGAAGAAGGGGCCAAACTAGTCATCACTACACATTATAGACACCCCAAGAAGCACAAGGACGAGATAGAAAGTGCCATCAAAGAATTGCTAGCCATGGGGCATATCATACCAAGTTCAAGCCCATTCGCATCATCAATTGTGTTGGTAAAGAAGGATGGGAATATGCGCATGTGCATAGATTACAAAGCCTTGAATAAGAGAACTATCAAGAACAGATACTGCATTCCCAGGATAGATGAACTGTTGGATGAACTACATGGCGCAGTATACTTCACAAAAATTGATTTGCGCTCTGGATACCATCAGATCAGGATGAGGGATCAAGACATACATAAGACAACCTTCATATGCCACTTTGGACATTATGAGTTCCTTGTCATGCCTTTTGGTCTGGCCAATGCCCCAACCACTTTTCAGTCCTGCATGAATCATGTGTTTAACAAGCAACTAAGAAAATATTTGCTTGTCTTTTTTAATGACTTACTGATTTACAACAAGACTTGGGAGGAGCACCTCAAACATGTGGACGAGATCCTGAGCATCATGGAGGAGCAGTTTCTACATGCCAAAGAGTCAAAATGTGAAATTGGAATTGTTATCCCCTACCCTAGGGATAATTAAGGAGATCACGTCTCGAGGCCCATAGGTCCTAGACATGGAGTACCGAGAGTCGGACGACTTGAGCATGGCCCTGAAGGGCCCCTCTTTTCTTCAGTGCAGTCCATTTATCAGCAGCAGTAGTATCCATCCCACCAACCTGTTCCTGAAGTAGCAATAAGTCTTACTCCATGAGGTAATGAGTCCGGGTATCATGGTATGTGTCACTCCGATTCTTGAAGCACTTGAATATGTTGCATTGAATTCTCCTTCATTTCATAACGTTTGCTTGTAAATTATGCTCTTTGACTTGTTCATATCTGGAAGGGTGACATGGTGCCCTAGTAAGTTGATCTCCCTTTAGGATGGCTTGCCACGGGTGGGTCTGTGAAAGGTCATCGTCCGTTCCCTCCATACTTACCACTTTCCATATTTATTCCTCTCATCTCCCCCTACCTTTGTTTGGGCATTGGGATTGGCCATGCTAGGAAGGGTTGTACCTTGCCTTGTGGGAAGAAGGGGCTAAAGCCCCAGAGGGTAAAAGTAGCTGGCAAGAGTTAAAAGCCAATGTTGAAACCTTTGAGATGCTTTGCCGAGGGTTTCTCGAGAAAGCCTCTGAGGTATGAAAAATGGCTCCCAAGATTCACTGGTAGTGATGAGGAAAACGTTGAAGACCATATGAGTGACGCTTTGGCCTTCTTTCAACTCCACCCTATCAGTGATGATGCTAAAGACCTAGTAATGAAAATTTTCTTTGCTACTCTTCGTAACGATGCTAGAAGATGGTAGATGGCCTCCCTAATGCTAGTATTACATCTATGGATCAATTAGACGAAGTTTTCCTCAGAAGATAGGAATGTCAAAGAGGATCCAAACATGTTACTACAAAGACTTATGCACATAAAGAACACTGAGAACGAGTCCGTTAAGAACTTCCATGCCAAGTTTAAGAGGATGTCACAACAACTCCCTAGAAGCCATCGTCCTGTTTCTAAATTCCTCCTTGTCATCTATATAAATGCGTTCTCAAGACAATCAAAATTTGTTCTTGATAAAAGGAGCCCAAGGACAATCCAAGAAGCTTATGACATGGCCACGGAAGTCGAAGCCAATATCTCGTCATCCAAGGTAGAACATTTCTTTGCTCCACAAGTCAAGATTGATGACCCCAAAGATACCCCAGAAACTCTTAAGTCTGGAAAGAATAATGTCCCTTGAGATCTCTGAAGGGTGGGAACAAGACATTGACTTGCAAGAGGCTGAAGAGAGGGATCCGGATGAAGGTTACCAATCCCATGACGAAGAGCAAGAATTTACTCACTATTCCATCAAAGAGGCCCTGGTTGAAGGACAAGAACCTGAAGAGCGTGAGATATTGATATGTGCCTCTCCCTTTGATGTAGCCATCCAAGGTCCTATTCCTCCTCCACCAGATGAAGATAATGAGGTTAATCATTTTCCTTTTCAGGTTTTTCATGATGCCTTATTTTATGATTTGGAGGGTGAAGAAGTGTAGAGGATCTGTTGGATGTATTAAATCCTTCATGTTATGATAAAAGTAATGATGTAATTGATAATATTGATGAGTTCATACATGTTGGAAGATGTAAATGGGATGTAATTGGTTCCGATGAGGATCCCATTTATGATATGGAGGGTCATTTCCATTTGTTGCCTTTACAACTATCATATGAGGTTACTACTAATTTTGACATTTGGCAACAAGATGATATAATTACAGATGTTTTCCAAGCACCCAAGGGTGACCTAGTTCTATGTTCTCATGATGATTTTCGGTCATACCTTGAGGATTTTGATGAGTATTCGTTTGAGCACTTGGATTTATTCTATGAAGAAGATTATCAACCACAGTTGTGCTCAGATCTTGATAAAGGTGAGAACATTGCTTGCCCAAAGCAGGGTACTTGTGACAAGGTTTTCCAGCTCCCTTCGACTACTTTACCTCGCTATGTCACTAAGGGTGTAGTTGGGAAACATGTCCCTTGTCTTGAGTTTTCTCTGAGGCAAAGCCTTCTTTTAGAATTCAAGGGTAGGTTGAATACCTTAAGAAGAAGTTTATTATCTTAGTCTTTCAGCTTTCCCTTAAGAAATTGTCAGTTGTCCTCTAGATTCTTGTTCGTCCCTTCTCAGACTTTGGGGATTGATGACGTCCAAGGTAGTCAACCTTCAGACTCTTTTAGTTAGTCTTTTGAGCCTTTGATCTTTCATGATCCCTTTCTGAGATGGATTGAGCACTTTCCTAGAAGTGTAACTTGGCATAAATTTGTCCCTCCTTTCCGCCTCCATGAGCTAGACTTTACGATTTCCTATGATATGATACTTGCTCTAACTCATGTTATTTTTGCGCTTAACTTGTCATTGTTTTGGTTTATGATGAAGCAGGGAGGCAGGTATTATGAGATATTGCTAGAATGGTTTCACTGGTTATTTGACTACACCTAGTATTCAACCAACAGGTAAGTAGAGGTAGGTAGGCATTTGCATCCATTGTATATACCATTTGCATTTCATATTAGTATAGTTGTAGCTTCATTTTCATATTGTATTGTTTCACTATGTATATATGTATGCTCATGATCATATGTTAGATTAGAGATGCTCTTTATTTTATATCATATATGAACAAGGGGTGATATCACCACCCTAAGGATTACTAATACATTTTGTTGAGATTTAGTAGGCACATGTCATACCAAAGATGCTGAGGTTCTCATGCGCTCTACAGTGAGCACATGTCCCCGAGTTGGAGCCAGATGTTATCCCCTACCCTAGGGATAACTAAGGAGATCACGTCTCAAGGCCCACAGGTCCTAGACATGGAGTACCGAGAGTTGGACGACTTTAGCATGGCCCCGGAGGGCCCCTCTTTTCTTCAGTGTAGTCCATTTATTAGCAGCAGCAATATCCATCCCACCAGCCTGTTCCTGAAGTAACAATAAGTCTTGCTCCATGAGGTAATGAGTTCGGGTATCATGGTATGTGTCACTTTGATTCTTGAAGCACTTGAATATGTTGCATTGAATTCTCCTTCATTTCATAACGTTTGCTTGGAAATTATGCTCTTTGACTTGTTCATACCTGGAAGGGTGACATGGTGCCCTAATAATTTGATCTCTCTTTAGGATGGCTTGCCACTGGGTGGGTCTGTGAAAGGTCATCGCTCGTTCCCTCCATACTTACCACTTTCCATCTTTATTCCTCTCATCTCCCCTACCTTTGTTTGGGCATTGGGATTGGCCACGCTAGGAAGGGTTGTACCTTGCCTTGTGGGAAGAAGGGGCTAAAGCCCCAGAGGGTAAAAGTAACTGGCAAGAGTTAAAAGCCAATGTTGAAACCTTTGAGATGCTTCGCCCAGGGATTCTCGAGAAAGCAGTAAAAAGCTTCTCAGTAAGAAAAGGGAATCCATAAGATACATAAACACTCAAGGTACTAGTTGGTGGATAGGAGGTCTCATCACGAGCCAACCTATTATGACCATGGGCATGTAGCGGTATGACACTACCACCTATCTGGTCACCAAACCAAGGTAGTGGCTCTTGGTGGCATAGCCAAGAGAAAGGGGGTCTCATCACGAGCCAACCTTCTCATCTCTGTGAAATTTTTGTGGATAACGCTGTCACCTCTGGTCACCAAGCCAGGATAGTGTCCCTCAACTTTTCCCTTGAAGCACAAAGGAAAAAGATCAAAAGATAATAAAGCTAAGAGTAAAAGGCAGTAAATGGGCTAGGAAACAATGGCATCTATGACAAGGTGCAACTCGCCCTCTACAAAGGCACCCCCAGGTAAGACTTACATTTTCTTGTTATCACTGCACCCCATGCCCAAACATTTACCCCATGCCACCTCATACACTTACATGACCTAGATTGGCTCCCACTTGGGAAACACCCCAAACTTAAGGAGGATTAGCCCAATAGGACACCTTGAGACCTTTTCCAAACCTGACTTGTCAAATTGCATAACGCCTTTGAGCATTTGTCTGGGTAAAGGGGGGTTTGATGCACATGTTTGGTAATTTGATTATTGGATGCAATTTACATGTTATGATCCCTATGACTTATGAATCCCTGGAGGGCATACTTCTTGTTGTTGCAAGACCTTGCCCGGTGGACACACATGAGGGAATGATTAGCTCGGACCTTCATGGGAGCTTAAAACCCACAGATGGATGCTGTAACCCCAGCCAGGGGCAAGAAGACATCAGAGATTTGCACCAGGAAGAAAGAAGGACGTCACCTTTGGAGGCACCCTGGCAGAATTGTTATCGTACAGTTTGTAGTCAAGGTAAAAGACAGATGAAAGGAGGGTAAAGTGGCGTAACTAAGACTATCCCACCACTGTCACCTCAATGGGATAACTCTTTTTGTTAAGGGAGGTAAGGCCCAAGGGAGACGTCCCCGGTGACCAGGGGTTTTGAGAAGGCAAAGGCTAAAAGGCTAAGTGATAATTCCTCGAGATGCTTCGCCCAGGGATCCCCGAGAAAGTAGTAAAAGGCTTCTCAGCAAGAAACAAGAGGGACCCATAAAAATAATAAAACAAGACCTAGTCAGAGGATAGGGGGTCTCATCACGAGCCAACCTATTAGGTCCATGGGAACCTAGCGGTATGACACTACTAGCAGCTGGTTACCACGCCATGGTAGTGGCTCTTGGTTGCATGACCAAGAGAAAGGGGGTCTCATCATGAGCCAACCTTCTCATCTCCGTGAAAGTGCTTGTGGGTAACATTGCCACCACTGGTTACCACGCCAGGGCAGTGTCCCCTGATTAGCTTCTTGAAGAAAAAGCAATAAAGAATAAAGAATAAAAGGTATGAATGGGCTTGGAAACATTTGCATCCAGGACAAGTGCAACTCGCCTTCTACAAAGGTACCCACAGGTAAGCCTTGCATTTCCCTGCTTTCACTGCACCCCTTGTAAGGACAATCCCTTATCCACCTCACCCATTTACATGACTTGGATTTAATCTCTTCCGGAAACATCCCTTTTCCAGTGGACACTAGCCCAATAGGACGCCCTGTCACTTCCTCCAAACTTGCATTGCAGATTTGTGTAATGTCTTTGAGCACTTGACTGGGGTAAAAGGGGTTTTATGCACATGTTTAATAATATTGATGATTAGATGTGATTGACATTGCTATGATCCCTGTGACTTATGAGCCCATGGAGGCGTATCTGTTGATGTGCAGGATCATACCCGATGGACAAGTACCACATTGGATAGGTACACATGGGGAGATGATTAGTTCAGACCTCAATCGGGCTGAAGAGCCCACCAGATGGATGCTGAGACCCCAGCAGGGGGCAAAGACAGGACAGAGGGGTTTGCACCGGAGAAGAGGAGGACGTTCCACAGAGGCACCCTGGCAGAGCCTTACCTAGGGGGGTTGTGCCCTCTTCATTGGAACGTTGGCCTTGGAAGGCCCAGGACGTCACCCAGGAGGCTCATGACGTCATCCAACTTTGTGGACGTTTTGGGGAGACAATCATGGCAGTTTGGCACGTGTGGCAGCTTGGAGAGGCCCAAGGAGGGCTAACGTTTTGCTCCAAGAGGCTACATTTACCCTAGAAAGGGCTAACGTCACCCTAGAAGGGGCATGATGTCTTGCTTTTGCTTGATTAGGGTTTAATTTATGACATTTAATGAAAAACAATATTATTTTGGTATTTTGGCCTTGTCGGCCTTTTAATGACCTAAAAATTAATTAAGGTCATTGGTATGGTATATAATGAGGGTTTTAACTCTCATATTTTCATCATATTTCACTCACACATTAGTGATGTCTGAAATTTGCACCCTCTTCTAGGGTTTTGGCTGAAATTTTGAGGCACACTTGTTGAAGGAGACATTTTCTTGGCATTTTTGGCATTTCTCTTGGTGGAAGGTTTACAACTAGGGTTTTTCTACATGATTTCTTGGTTTATGTAAGTGAATTTTTGCAACACTTCTTAATTGAATGGTTATAGTATTGTTTACTTGCATTTGTTATTATAATTTGCTGAATTAAACCCTAGGTGACAAGCACATGCTAAGGTCCTTGTCTCATGTCCCTACTAAGATTAAGAGCTATTTGATTTGCTGAAGTAAGATAGAGCCTTTCCATAGCAACACTCTATCTATGTTCTTCTAGCCTAACCGTTTTTCATCTTGTATTTGAGCTAAGGAAGGAGAAAACACACTAAGGCCTAGGGTTTCTACACCTTAGTGAGCTGTTTTCCCTAGGGTTTGATTGATGAAGGCTTGCTATAGCAACACTTCATCATTAAACCCTTTTGTCCTTAGCCACTTCATTTATTACTCAAGCTAGCCAATTTTATCCCACCATTGAGCTAAAGAAGGAGGAGAGAGCACTAAGGCCTAGGGTTTCTACACCTTAGTGAGCCTTTCTCCCCTAAGGTTTCATTGTTGAGGCCTGGCTTTAGCAACACCTCAACATTTAACCCTCTTGTCTTTGGCCACATCATTATCATTTCGACTCTTCAACTTTTGCAGCCATTTGACTCCATTTGCCCTAGTAACGCACTGATCTAAGACCTCTTGTGTTGAACACCTTGATCATACAAACACTCAATACCTTGAACAACTACTAACCCTTCTAACCCTGGCTTAGACTAATATCTACTAACCCTACTACTACCATCATCTATTCATGCTATAAACATCTCATTGCAACATTTATATCTTTAAAAGCAATTGAATGATTAGCTAAGGCGTTGTTTCTTGATATTGATATTGTTACATTGATTGCCATTAACATTTATTGTGAAGTGACATGTTATAATCATTGCCATTGTACATCGTTGACTTGCTTCATTAATATTTCTTATCAATTGCTTTATATCAAAAGTCCATGATTATATGAAGTACTAACCAAGCAAGTGAGCTTGCACATGTATAGTTTCTTTGTTGCTTTGTCTCGGGTAGGTACACTCTTTGGTGATTACTTATCTTTATTGGCTGATTAGTTGGGACTTTCTGATCGGTGGTGACTTGTGAGGGGGGAATTATCACTTAGCCTTTTAGCCTTTGCTTTCTCAAAACCCCAGGTCACCGGGGACGTCTCCCCTGGGCCTTACCTCCCTAAACAGAAAGAGCTATCCCATTGAGGTGACAGTGGTGACATAGTCTCAGTTACGCCAGTTTACCCTCCTTTCATTTGTCTTTTACCTTGACTACAAACTGTGCGATAACAAGACCTAGACCCAAGGGGATCTTGCTCTTCCTGTTGAAATAATGTAACTGCGAAGAGCATTCTTATTATTTTGTTATTGGATTAAATCCCCATTGTGGATTAATCATGTCATTATTATTATTTTTATTATTAGGTTAATCCCCATTGAGGATTAACCAAGTCGGTAAT